>CM034150.1:860768695-861216964 GCA_019776745.2 Taxus chinensis
GATTCCTACACCTTCATAAATCTTCATAGCTTACCAAATGTTGTTCCTTTATCAACCAAAAATATATACAAACTATTGAACTATCTTGAGAGCCCATGTTCTTGACACACCAATCAACAATGCTTTTTTCATTTGTAAATTTAGCACCATCCTTGAACTTTAACTCTTCTCTTGCAAGTTATCTTTTCACACATGTTCATGCACCATCATGCTCTCCATTCCCTTTTCCCGCCTCAGTAAATTTCCAAATATGTTTTACACATGTTTCTTTGTGTATCCTGTTTAGCCAATAAAACAACCATGTAATCTTGAATTGTGATGTATAGTTGTCTGACCAAATGTAATGTTTATTAAATAAAATGTTCCTCTCATTCAATTTTACATAAAACACCTAGAAACACCCTTGCAAATTTTCTGTAGAATGTTTCTGATCATCACAGATGTAGAAATGACACTCTCTTAATATTTTTTGAAATATTTCATGAATGTTATATGCACGAAAATAATAACTTGCACAAAGTTATAATATTGATATTGAACCTCCATTTTTGGCTACAATGTGTATTTCTCTATGAATTCAACTACTAAAACAACAGTTACAAGTGGGAATGTGACCTTTTTTTACTTGAATTTTTCATCTAACCATCGAGCTCTATGTGTGTGCCTTGCATACTCATAAACAATTTCCTTTTTGAATTTGACCAACTATTATTTTACAGGTAACTGTTCTATAACAAGTTGACAACTCTTTGATTCTTTTCCATTTTTTAATTGATATGCCATTGATTTATATTTTCTAAAACCAACCAATTATTTTTCTATTGAATATGTACTCTCCTCATGGACGCAACTTTTTAGATTTGACAAGTCACCACATACGTTGCAAGTTCTATCCAAACATGCTTTGTTATAAAACAATTTCCACTTGATTTTTCACAAAATATTGTTGGAATAAATCCCCTTAAAGTATTTCATGGGACATTCAATCCACACTCTTACAACATGTTGTTAGTATGAAAAACATGACGTATTTGACAAAAAAACATCATAATGCATTGAAAATTCAATAGGATGCCTGCAACAATGAGGGGTACATGATTGATTGAATTTTAAATAAAACGGTTTTTTTATTTCAAAGAATATTTGGCTAATTTTAATTTGTGTATTTTATTTTTTAAACTTAGAGAAAAATTGTCTTTGAGTTATATCTAAGAAATGTTTTAGACATGATTCACAATTACAAGAACCTATTCTTCTTTTTACTATATATCTTCTATTAGGTGACACCCTTGTGTTCTCATTCCAAAATTTTACAATTAATTTTTAAATATAATATCAGATGCATTCTTTTCTTTCTATGGGATTTTTCTAGAGAAATCTTAATAGTTAGTGTTATTGACTAATTCAATAATTTTGCATCTCCCTATTACTTTCATTACTATTTTTCTGTTTAACTTCAAAGAACTACTTATTTTTCTAAACAAGTGTTTATTAACTATTTTATCAATTATTATACAATTAGTAAGTACATGTAATGTACATTAATATCTTTGGTGCATATTTTGGAACCTATAATTTGGTATGATTTATGTATACTTTCAACAATTGACTGCATTTCAATCAACAACATTAGAAGTTCTTAACCTCAGGGTCTTCATTGTAAGTCTCATCTTAACTAATTCCATCAATGAAACAAATAATTGACGTGTTTGAGTGTAATTTAAATTCATAAAGTAATTATCCCAAATTCCCCTAGCTTTTTGATCCAAAAATAGACCGAAACTATTATCTAATTAATCATCAGACCCTTTTAGGATTTATCAAATTACCGTATAATTTTTACCCCATTAAGATCAACTTAAAATAATGCAATAAGCATGACACTTTGCAAAAAGGTTGATTATGGAATTTGGAAGTTACCTATGACTCCGGGTTCTTATTGAACCGTTCCACTAGTCAAAACTTGCAAGTTATAATAGTAATTTCATAAGAAAACCTAATGGAAACTATTAAGAACTTGCTTAGAAGAATATCCAGACCTTCAGATGAAAAGGGTGAAAAATAGCACCTAAATTCCCCTTTCCAAGCATATTCGGAAAGCTCTATGACACAAGTTCCCCTATTCGGAATCCTATGATTCTCGATTGTCCTTTCAGATGCTTTGTAATGCCCTATGGAACTCTTGGTCGATATTCTAGGATTCACAATAATTTGGTGTGGTGCTCTGGGCTGACTAGGTAGTATTAATAAATCCTAGCCACATTAATGCCTATTTAAATAAATAGGTCTTCACAACTTTATAATAAGCCTAGTAAAAATAAAACTCTCCTCCTCTTTCTTGGTCTTCCTTGAGCTCTTGCTTTGAGATTCTAAGTTGCTGTGTCTATTGGAGAGAAGTCAGGTCTCTTTAATAGAGGTAGAGGGGCCTGAAAAATATAGCTGATAAGGCCTATTGTCCTTTCCCTTATCATCCTCACCTTACTAGGTGGGTTGGTGAGTCACAATGGATTTTGGGGGAGAGGTAACATGTTAAAATCCCATCCTCCTTGCCTCTTTTTTTGATCAGTTTTGGACAAACCTATTACCGAGTCCATGAGATCTTCATTGTTCTTACCTATTGAATCTCATTGCTCTATCCACCGAGTCCTCCCTGCCACATTTTTTTGTGTCCTTTGGTGGGTAATTTCCCACATTCTTTGCATTATGGAAGGGGGGTTGGGTTTTTATTGTGTTTTCCGACCCATGGTGGATTTGGAGGCGTTCACACCATATCCCATTATGCTCGGGTTGTGTAGTTGCTCTCTCACTGAATGATATGGGTTCCCTTAGTTGGTGTGATCCCATTAGTGGACAATGTTGGCTGCTCCATGTGGTGAGATCTACACGAGTTGTGGGGTCTTCAACCTGCAATTTCTTGGTCAAGATATCTCCTCGGGAGTTGTTTGTGGGATATAATAAATATCCTCAATGGTTGTAAAATACATGGCATTGGGTCACAATAAATGTTCAACTCAATTAATAAAGAGGTAACTCGCTGAGTAACCTAGTAACATGGTGAATAATATAAAATTTGACCATATAATACAATGATATTCAAAATGAAATATGGCTAAGTGGTCGCTTATGAACCCACCACGTCGGCGATAAAAAACTAGTCCACACGGTTGTTGGGCTCCCATCCGTTAAAAAAATTGAGCCTCTTATCATGACCACCAAATTTTACGTCTGTCAACGAATGGAGATCAAAAACCAACAAACGACTCCCTTTGCATTTTTTCCACATGTCACAGTGCCTTTCTTCCAATATTGACTTGTTGACCACAATTGACTTTGATGTTGACTGAACTTTGACTGGACATATCTAGAGCTCCCGATGTCTGTTTGTCACGTTCTCATATTTGATGGAAAGCTATCAAAATGATCTTCTGTGCTGAGACAATTTAGAGATTTTAATGGAAATTTTGATATCAAAAATTATCCCCTGATCACTTTTCTTCTCACATTTCTATTAGACATTTTGTTAGGAATTGGTTTTATAGTGTTTTCATCAATTTCCAATTAAGTGAATTGGTTTTCTTCAAAAAATAGAAGGATATGTTCTAAGAGGTGAGGATTTATTAAGATGGATACTTTCTTAATTTAGTTTTTCCATAAAAATTTCAAAATTAACATTTGGGTTCTTAGGTAAACGTTCAACATTTGGATTCTTAGGTAAAATTTCAATTTTAGGATTTTGAGGTAAAACTTCAACATTTGGATTCTCAGGTAAAGCTTCAAAATTTATATTAGCAAGTAAAGGTTTATCATTTGGATTCTTAGGTAATGGTTCAAGTCTTATATTCTCAGATAAAACATCAACATTTGGATTCTCAAGTAAAGGTTGCAACAATTGGATTCATATCAATTTCTTCATACATACCAACATTATCATCCAATTCAATATCAACATTCATAGAAAAATCCTAATTCTCATATACATTAGATACAATTGATACAATAGAAGTACCTTTCCCTGCATGAAGTTTTTGTATCCTCTTCACTTTCTTAATTCTCATCTCTTCCAATTGCTCCAGTGTCTTGTTATTGAATTTCTTTATGTCCTTACATTATTTTTTGTTGCCCATGATTGCAAAATAATATATTGTGGGGTAGGGGACAAGATGAAGTACTGAAAATTTGTAGAGAATGTACATGAATTTGTAGACCAGACATAAATATGACAAAAATCCCATAAGGGGAGTGAAAAAGAAATTGAAGGGCTCGATAAATAAGTAAAGAGAATAACGCATACTCGTTATAACACATACACATTTTGTTATTTCACTTTTTTCAAGCCATGCATGGAGGCTTGGATCCAATTTGGATCCCCAATCCTGAGGCATGGACCTGCGCAAACACAAGAAACCACATGTTTTTAACAAGAAAATGCAAAAAATCCACTTCTGTCATGATAAATCAAGGTAAAACAATCGATTCATTTAAAAAAATTATACCAAAACGTAGATCAGGCTATCTACTTTCTAAAAATATATTTTTTCAATTTTTCTGACTAATATAAAGTTATCATATTATTTATTATCTAAAAATGCCTTTTTAGAGCTATTTTTTAAAGTTTAAACACATCTACCTTTTCTCATATATCTTTTTTTTGGCTCATTGAAATAAAACATAATTAGACTAACCCAAACTAGGCCAAATTCTATATGCATTCGAAAAGAAATATAATTTTCGATATTTTTTGAGATAGTTGGGGGGAACGCTTGAAGCAACATTATGTTTTTAAATTTAAAATTTTTGCTACTAGAAAAAATATAAAATAAATAAATACTCCCTAAAAAATAAAAAATAAATGTAGCCTAAATTAGATTCTTGTAGATATATTTCTACCAAAGGGTTTTCAGAAAATACTAAATAGTGCTAAAAAATGATAGGGGGCATGAAAGTCACTCGGTTATGTTTTTTAACAAAAAAAAGAGGACCTATTGGTATTTTACATTTTTACCCACTTAAAATTATCCATTTATCAATAAAATTTAGTAGCTTATAAACTAGACTCAAAATTATACCATTCATGTTTATACAACATCTTCTAATTTTGAGTGTAAGTATTTCAAAAAAATCATACAAGTTGAAAAATTTTATTTTTCAGAAAAATGTGTCCACTGAAGACCCCCTTTTGGACCCCTAACTTGGTGCACATACCCAAAATAATAATTTAATCAAACAACAATTAGTGCATTTAATTCTCATCCATAATTGTACATTTGGTTATCTCTCAACTTCCTTCACCCCTTGCTCATATTGCAAATCCCTATCACTCCAAAATTTTAAAATAATAGACTTAAGATTACACACATGACAATGTTTGAAATTTAATGAGTGTTAATAAGAACCTAGAATGTTGAAAATGAGGTGTAAAATACAAATCTACAAGAAAAACTATTGTCGCTAATATTTGTTGTTGCCTAAGATATTTAAGACTAGAAATTATTCATACTAAGAACGAAACAATAACAAATCCCATAATAGCCTTGGGTGGGAATATATTTTACTAGATTCATTTTTCAACTTCCTCGGAACAAAGATTTCGAATAAAAAGATAATAGAGAAGAAGATTGTATGTCCTATAATCCATAAAACTTACTTCCAAACCCTAAATGGTTATTCCAATAAAATGGGAAGGAAGAAATGAATGAATGAGTATTCAAATAGCTTGAGTTCCTATGAAATCCCTCCTCCTTTTAAGACTTGCAACAAAAATAATTTCAAAAAAATGAGAATAAAGTGAAAACATATTATCTTATGTGAGGAAACCATAAGAAAATTAGGCCTTCCTTAGTTTCCTAAAGATCCTACGCTGGAGGGCCCTTTGATCCAAGGGCTCTCCTCTAAGCATAGTCTTGGTTTTGAAATGTTTAATTGTTTCCCCTATATGTGCTATTTGTTAGGAAATAATTTTAATCCTAACTTAGAAATAAGCTTGTAATCGTACGTGAAATGTACGATGGAATTGCCAAAGGGGATCTTTTAAAAGAGTCAAATTTGAGGATGAGAAACAATAAAAAAGGAAGATGGATGAAGAAGAAGGGTTAGATGTTGGAGAAGTGAGTGGGTGGAAAAATTGGAAAGGGTAAATAATTTTAAACTTTACGAAAAATATATCAATGTGTAACTACCAAGTAAATTTTATCCTGTAATGTAGCTATGGTATATTTTTAATGAATAACATCAAGGTTTTTGAATGGTGAAAGATAGATTTTATTTTTCAATCAAGCTTGTTATCATTTCAGTTTGTAGAACTCAAGGTTCCTATGCGTTGATTTTTTCCATCATTTTTCTCTAACTCTAGAGTTATTTTGTGCGAGAAAAATTTAGTTTTATTTGCACATTACGTGGTCATAACCATATTATTTGGGCCTATAATTTTTGAAGCCTTAAAGGTCAAAATTTTATTGCTGGGAACCCGTGTTCAATGAAAATATGAATGAATGTGGAATTATATAAACTATTTTTTATAAAAAAAGTTAGAATAATGTCTAAGAACCTTTTCGTAAATTTGTATCATACTTGGAATAATTTAAAATATATAAATTTTAATATGGATTGCAATATTTTGATAAAAAATACAAAATACATATAGAACTATATTGTTGGGTTGTGATAATGCATTGACAACTATCCTTGAATCTTCAACAATTTGACGATCTTCCAATTGTTAGTATAGAGCATACAAAGATTACTACCCTACATGAAACATGAATTCCTTGAAACTATAGATAGTAATAGCTTTGGTAATTAAATTCGGTAAAAGGAGTAGAACTTGATTTTGATGTAGATCCATGTAAAACATCATCTCCAAGAAATAAAGTGGTCTTCTTTCCTGAGGAATCATCCTCTATGGATCAAAAATAATAAGAAACTTTATTAGTAATGGAGTCACCCAACTGAGAAACCATTGAAAGCTAGCCTCTTCTGAGCTAGACAATATTGTCTACGACATCAAAATTGTCATCCTTCTCGTGATAACATCCAAATTGGATCCTTTTAGCACTGACAGGAGCACCCATGACCTCCATAAAGGTGCCTAGATTATGAGATTGAAGTTTTTCATAAGAAAGAAATCCAAATATGGAAGAACCACGTCCATATTTATACCCAAAATCACATACTCCACCACCTTAATTTCCTTTGTTGGAGATTTCTTCGAAAGTGAAAGAGGCATTGGGATCGTATATTGTGTCCTCTTATTAAATAGGTTATACTTGATCGATTTGGTAGAGATGTCATCATCAATTTTGGAGGGGTTCCCACTTGCAAAATAAACCATCACAGATGTTCCATCAAAATGGAAGGCATTTTGAGGACAACACTCGATGGCCTTAACTCATCCTTCATGACTTGTCAAAAAAACCTTTTTCTGGATTGTTCATTGCTACGAAGTTCAGTATTCTCAAAAATATGCAACAATTTTACATCAGTACGAACATGTCATAATGAATAACTCCCTCTCCCCTTATATAATATAATGTAATTGTTGTCGTGCAAATGTGCAACAGGGAAATTGAAATTTCTGAGCATGACAACTATACCCCTGTGCAAAAATTTTCAAGTCTATCACTCCAAGATACCCCAAATATTTCCAGTAAGTCTAAATTACCTCCTAAATAATGTTATACCATTCCCCTAGGTGATTTAGGAAATTCCTATCATTCCCCCTACATGATTTTAGGAGTTCATTTGTAAGGCTACAAGCAATTGTGGGAAGGTCTATCACTGGCCTTCCTAAAGCTGGAGCAACCTCACGGAGCAGAGAATAAGAGGCTAAGTGGACGTGGAGGTGATCCAAAGGTTTTGGGACATAATGGAGATGGTTCAAGAATATTTTGGAAGGCCTTGAGGAAGTTGGGGAAATTTTGCCAGAATTAGGGTTCGTAGGCCTAGTTAGTGCACAGGCAAAAACAACTACAGGACTTCAGAAAAAGATTTTTGGATCTCTAGATGGAGTTAGAAGTAATAAAAACATATTAAAAAATAGGATTCCAATTCCTACATGATGGTGGAATCATATTTTTCACAACACCTTGGAGAAGTGGATTTGCAGGCAGTTTTTATCAGGCACAGTGGAATCTCAAATTACAAATCTATTTTTTCAGGAGTTAAATGGTTGAATTAAGATCTTAAACCCCCAATATCAGATTAAAAATGATATTTCTATTTAGGATCATATAAAATTTTACTAATAAATTACACCAGGGGCTTAAGTTATCATCATCCCAAGTTGCCCTCTTAAAGACAGTTTAGGAGTTAGTCAAATTTTGGGAGGACACGTATCAACACCAAGAGCCTGGTGGTCCCTGACATCCATGAGGTGTCCCTAACATCCATGAGGTCAGGTAAAAAAACTTGAAACAATTCCCCAAACTCTCATGTGAACTCTGGGACCCTCATGTGACCTTCAGACTTGACAGTTCAGCCCCCAGGTGCATTTTTGGAGCATCCATTCCTTGTCGTTGGATCAAGTGCCATCTGTAATCTCCAAGAAAATGGTGGAATTTTATGTCCCTCATGTCCATTATGTCAGGGAAATAAATCATGTAAAAATGTTCCCAGCAGCAATGGGGAGTCTTTTGGTCACCCATGTGACCAACTTTCAGTCCCTAGGTGCATTTTTGGAGCATCCATTCCCTGTCGTCGGATCAAGCGCCATGTGTCAGATCTCGGACCACCATGTAATTTTATTTCCCTCACATCCCTTAGGTCTGGGATATCAATCATGGAAAAATGCACCCATCCCCTATTGGAAGTCTTTTGGTCACCCATGTGACCGAATTTCATCCCCCAGTGCTTTAAAGAAACTTTTCTCATCTTCATCCACTTTCATCAGATCACCGCCATGTGTTGTCCTCTTGAGCACCATAGAATTTGATCTCCCTCATGTCCCTTAGGTCAGGGAAATCAATTCATTAACAATTTTCCCAAGCTTTTCCTTCCATGATTTAAAAAATTCAAAAACCGAAGTGCCGCTTCAATGCTTCTAGTTACTTCCACTCCCATGGACAATTTTTCTCCATTCTTCCTCTGTAACTTCTCACCACCATTCCTCCATTACTGAACCTCAAACAAGACCTACCACAAAGGTAATTTCCTTCACTCCATGAAATCACATAGGTCCTAGAAGGAAAATTAGAGAAAACATGGAAGGAGAAGCACATAAAGAAGGAGAAAACAAAGAAAAATCCATGGCCATGAAACGAGAAATTAAAGAAATATCCCAAATGAACATGTGAAATAAAAATTTATGTTTTTCTATTTATTCCTCTACCCAATACCATCAATAAGAAACCTTTAAACTCTCCTCCCATGGAACAGAGCATCCACAATGAAGAAATCCTGCTTCTGGTTTAATGAAGAAAAAATCCAACTTTCCATCAAACCATTGGACAAAACAATGTAGAATTGCATGCGAAGCATCAAAAGAAGAAATTTATCACAATGAAATTTATTTCTTCACAAATGGAGGAGAAAACCATTAATGGCTACTGTGTCTAGAAGAACTATCGGGTCAAAAATTTGAAAGTTTAAAATCTCTTGGACTATTAAGCGGGAAAGTCTAAAACTTTAGAGGGACGATATTGGGAAAAAGAAAATATCAAGAAACTTTGTTTAACATCAATCATACCTCAATAATAGCATTTTCTAAAAATAACAGGTCTTCTACATAGGGAGTGCTATTTCAGGAAATTTAGCAACAAAAGAATCTATGGAGACAGAGACATTGGAGGTACATGGCGTCTGATAATTCATCGAAACAGACATTTTTTTACACTTACTAAAAATATTAAGTGGTCACAATTCACACTTATTAAATATAGTAAGTTACACTCAAATAACATTTTTGGCACAATGGGACATACAAGGATAATCATTCAGGGGGACATCATTGTTCACAATCATTCAAGCAATTTTTCACATGCCATTCAAGATCCATCTTAGTTCATTCAACTTGGAGATCATTTGTTAGCTAATAGGAAGGAATTTCATAGTGTGGAAAGAGTTTGAAGATTTAGTGTTTTACTGCATTTAGAGCTTTCCATCGACAAGGATCAACGAAATTCATCGGGAATGACATCTCCTCTTCTTCATGTCTCTCTCCTTCTCTCTCCTCTTCCCCTCAACTTTATCTCATTTTCAAATGTTCTAATTCTTTGTTGGAGTTTGCACTTTTTGATATGACTTTAATTCACTTAGAAGTGACTCTAGAAACACAATTTAAATTATGTTGCCTTGATTTTATAAAAGGGACTTAAATATTTTGTAGAAATATGAATAGTCTAAAGTTAGAAATAATGCATATAGAGGGTCATGAGGAAGACAATAAGTCACCTCTCATTCTATAAATCATAACCCCATTCCCATTTCAAGGGGTTGGTAAATAATTTTCTTAGCTCAAGAGTGAATTCTACCTTGAGAGAACAAAGGAGAGCCAAATTCATCCTTCCGCTCTTTCTCAATTTCCTCCATTCCTCTATTATGTATAACTTTTGTTTGAGAAATTAATACAAGAAGAAGGAGCTTCTAGCTTTCTTTGACTAAGGGATTTATGGATACTTTGTGTTCATCAAATTTCATTTGGTCTTAACAATGCTTATAAATTTGTTTATTCTCATAAATGTATGTGTTGAAGTTTCTAACTAGTGTGTGTGTAGGATTCTCATTTTCTACTGACACCATTACTTATCCTACCTCTGTTCTCACTCCCCTTTCCCTCTCTATAGACAAATTCCTCTCTTACATGTATCTACAAGATTTTCCATAGGCTGATTGGAGTGTCCTTGTTGGATCCCCGGTTGAAATACCACCATAGACATCCATCTTTTCATGTGCATGCATATACGGAAGCTACACCGGTTAAGTAGAGGGACTTAGATTCCTAGAGGGTTGGCAAGAAATCCATTACTTTTTCCACCCAACAAATTTTCTCACCAATAGTAAGGAAAATTTTAAGATAAATTTTATAAGAATAAATATCACACAAATAATAATATCTAAATAATTGACTATCACATTTTATATATTATTTAAAAAATATATATTTATAATTAATTATAATTTTTTTTATAGAAATGACAATCTACCCTATTTTAATATTTGAAGGATCACATAAAGAGGGGAAAATATAAATCTGAATAAAGAACATATACATTACAATTTATAATATTCATTTTTATAAATTAAAATTGAATACATGTTTGTTTCAATGTTTCCAAGGAGATGAATAGTCTATGAAGTGTGAAGGTTTGAAATTATTTAATAAATTTGATGATAATGCATGATAAAATGTACTAGAAATTGTTTTCTTAAAAATTTAATCAAAATATTAATATAATATTATATACTACTAAGTGATAAAAATATTGAAAATGTATAAATATATCAACATAAACATACTTGAAAATTTATATTTAAAAAAATATTATTTGAATAATTAAACAATTATTTTAAAATCATATATATAATTCAACATAAAAACATAAAATGAATAAAAAACATTGTTCTAAGTATATATTTCCACATTATCACAAGTTAGTATTGTCGATTAATACATAAATGCAATAAGTCAGAGCCATGGATACTGTAAAGACACATTCACCAAAATAAATTTGAATTTTATGTCATGAGCATCAACACGGTAAAAAAAATATCCACAGAGAATACTATGTTGACATTTCGGCAAAAAATTAACAATGGTGGACGATTCCCCTCTGATAGGGTGTCTCAGAAGTAGAGATAATGCATGTAAGTGGAGTATTTTCCACCATCAAATATCAATGCATGTATGAAATCCTTATCTACGCCATTGATTTTCTGAAATGTGTCAGTCTTGGCTATCCTCCATTCACTAACAATTTGACTATGCACACCTTTGGCGTAATTATAACTTTGAAACATGTGGCCCCTTTCTGGCCATTATATGGTGCCTTTCCAACCATTACATTGTGTAGTGCCAACTCCTCTTCGACATTTATCTTGCTAGGATTTTTATTATTTCGGACTAGAGACATGGAAATTATTATTATATTTTGATTAGCAGACATTGATAGATGGACATTGTTAGTATGGTGTGACTTATATTATGGGTGGTATGGACTATTAGCATACATTGATAGATGATGATCTAATATTGTTTTATTCTATACTGATGCTCTGAATTTTGATGATGATGATTATATTAGATGTTTGGACTAACCCTGTGATATTATTGATGTTAAGACTTATCAAAATCAAGATGTTCAGTAATTACAAATAATTGATAGAATTTCCTAATTTTAATGATGATGATATAGCTTCATGTATGATTTTGTTCGATTATATGTATGTGTTTTTTTAATTTATTGATGTGTTTGATGTGGCCTTGATGCTGATAGGGTATTGTTTGATTAGTTGTAGGAAATTATATCAAAATAAAAATAGGGGGCTAAGAAACTAACAAAAAAGCAATATTGGATGTTACAATATTGGTTGTAGGAAACTATATCACGATAACAACAAGGGGATAAAAGACTAACAATGAATGAATATTTTATGTCACAACATGATCACTTTTGATGCGTAATCACAACACCCTTGATTTTTTGCAATTTGAAAGATTGAGATTGTCAGTGTGATTGCATAACATGGATTTATCCCAAAGTGTGGGACATTTCGATCAGGATAACCCTCTGGAGAAGAATGACTTCCTATCCTATCCTAGTTCTAACTACTCCAAAGTGCGGAGATTTGCAAATCTAGCATTAATCTATTTTTTTTCCCAAGGAGACAGAGTTAAAAAAGAATGCAAGAAAATTAAAACCTACTCTAAGGGAAGGTTATGCACCAAGAAGTATGTTGATCAACTTGCATAATAAACATATCAGTACTACAACCTTGTAATGAATAAAAACAATACACGGTAACCTTGCATGTAATGAAAGATCAAAAAGTTGCAAGATAACATAGAAGAGGGTTTTTAACATCTACAAATATGATTTTATTTCTCTCAAAATTGATGTAATACATCACATTTAGGACCAAAGGCATAGATTTTTCATTACAATGTTCAATATGGAGGTTTGAAATCTCCACAAATCTCTTACAGACAAGAAAGGAGGGAGGGGCATATACAAGTTTTCCAACCTTTTTAAAATGAGACTCTTCTTAGAATATATAGGAAAGATGAGAGAAAGGGAGAGATAAGGATATGAAATCTATCTTTAACCAGCAAAAAATGCATTAAAATCACTTATAACAATGATGGGTGTCATTAGAAAACCCATGCCTCCACTTACTTTTTCTGGTTAGGGAAGAAAGGAATCCCATACCTTCATAATTTTGGTAGGTGAGAAACCTAGAAAAATTCCTCTAAAATGGAGGATTGTATTTCCTCATTTTGAACAACTTAGTCTTACTAAGAGATTTCCAAAAAGTCTAATTTTGTGCAAATCTGAGCTCCGAATCAAAATTTATGGCCATCTGAAGATGAGGGTGCCATACTACTATAAATGCGAGTGGATGATCTGCATTTTCAGAATTTTAAATTTTATTACACCCTCCAAAATCTGAAATTTCACACTTTCAGGATTCAGAACTTGTTTTCGCCCTCAAAATTCCCCTCTTTTGAAGTCAAGTTTCACTAATTTTGATTCAGTACCTTGGAGTATTGGATCGCATTGAGCCTAGTATTGTTTACAATTTTCCATTCCATGGAGAACAATTTGAAAGTTAGGTGTAACGGTTGATTTTTTCCCCTTCTTTTTATTTTCTTCCCGCAGTCAGGAATTACAGGAATATCTTCCTCGTTAATTTTTACCCCAGTATCCATGGGTAATATGTGGACATATTTGATTGGATGTGGTATGGCCATGTTTCAAGAAATAGTGGAATACTCCATGCATTCAAACAACACAACTCCAAGGGTAGGTCCCATGGGATAGTCTTCAAATCAGTGCAAGTTTTCCACGTGTCTTGGGTCCAAAATGAAAATAAAACATGAGAGTGCATGAGTTGGATAACGAACTTCTAGGGTTAAACCCTAGTGACTTTGAAAACCTACAGGCCTTCTTCTCAAAATTTGTCCGCACTAGAATGCTTCTAAAGGAATGTAAATTAGATAAGAAAGACTCTCAATTGATCTTGTCAATTCTTTCTAAGTTAGGTCCTTAATACTCTGTTTTTGTTTCAAATTTTCATGCCATGAAAGCTGCCTTGGGTAATACTTGGACTATGCCCTCCTTTGATAGTTTTCCGTCCCAACTCATTCGAGAACATGACAAACTAATTCAAATGGGGACTCTAAAATCCAAGTCACATGCCCTTGTGGAAAATAAGGGCAAGAAAAATGAAAAGAATAAAGAAACTAAGGACCAACCTAAGAAAGAAACCAAGGACCAACCAACCCCAAGTTAATCCCATCACTCATACTTCGACTTCTGAGCCTAAAGCAAAGAAGGAAAAGTATAAATGATCCTATTGTAAGAATACTAGCCATGACGAGAAGCATTGTTTTCAGAAACAAATTTGATCACTCAATTCATTTACTTGAGAAGAATAAAATAAGTGTTCCTAAATCCATTAAAAAAATGCTCAGAAAGGTGAGTCCTCTAATGCAAAGGAGACAAAAAGTGAAAAGAAGAAAGGTAAGGCCCTCGTAGCTAGATCAACTCCATCGTCAACATGGATTATCAATTCTGGTGCCTCGCACCACATGGATTCTTCAGAGGTTGAATTCTCTAGCATTAAACCATGTGGCATGTCCCAAATCACATTGGGTGATGACACTCATGTGTCGGTTTCTGGTAGTGAATCGGTAGAGATTGAAGGTGGAACATTTAACCAAGTGTTGAGTGTTCCCAATATGTCTACCAGTCTCCTATCAATTTACCAAATCACCCACCTTGGTGAAGGAATGTGAGTGGAATTTGGTCCTAACTCGGTGATTATTCGTGAGCTTAACTCTAACTGCACTGTGGCTGAGGGAAAGGTGGATCACCGTTCACAGTTGTATACCTTTTCCCACTTCTCTTCTGATTTGACGCCCAATGCCTTGCTCACTCATGCAAATGAGGTTAGCAAGTTATGGCATGAGCATTTTGGACATCTAAATTATCGTTACCATTGAACAATTAAGCCAAAATGAAATGTTCAATGGGATACCCCGAGTTAAGTTTTTGTAAGGGTCTTTGTGAGGGTTGTATCCTTGGAAAGAACCCTAAAAAAAGATTTGACAAGGGAAAATCTAGGAGAGATACTTGTCCCTTGGATCTTGTTCATAGTGATGTTTCTGGCCCTTTTCCGTCTCCTTCTTTTACTAGAGCTCTATATATACTAACCTTCATTCATGACTTTTCACGTTATACTTGGGTATATTTTCTTAAGCTTAAGTCTGAAGTTTTCGAACATTTTCTGAACTTTAAGGATCTTGCTAAGAAACAAGCGCAACCATCTATCAAGGTTCTTCAAACCGATAATGGAGGCAAGTATGTGAGCAACAGGTTTGAGGATTTCTACACTTCTGAGGGGATTACTTTGCATCGTAGAGTTGCTTATAGCCCTTCCCAAAATGGAGTTGTAGAAAGAAAGAACCGAACTTTAAAGGAGCTGGCTACTTATATGGTTCACTCGAAATCTCTTCCTCCACAGTATTAGGTTGAAGCAGTGAATTGTGCTTGTTATATTTAGAACCGTGTCCCACACAAGGTAGTAAGAGGGATGACACCCTTTGAAGCCTAGTTTGGACACAAGCCTAATGTCGAGCACTTTCAAGTCTTCGGATCCAAGGGTATGGCTCAGATTCCCAAAAAGAAACGCAAGGCATTGGATCCACAATCCAAACCTTGTATCTTTGTCGAGTATCCTGATGGCGTGAAGGGATATCAATTGTTGAACCCTACCACCCATGAGCTTTATATTGAGAGGAGTGTTAAGTTTGATGAGTCATCCTTGACTTTAACTTCCACTGAGGTCCTTTTGCCCACTAATTCAGATTTTGACTCTTCAGATGATGATGTTGTTGAGCGAGTTCCACCTCTCCCTGCTCCTCCCGATCCTCAAACTTCTGAGTCTTCTGATTCTGACAGTAGTGATGATGAGGACTATGTCCCCTTCTCACTCAAGTGAAGAATCTTCTGACTCGGAGCCTGAGCCGTCAGGACCTCTTTAGGACAGGAAAACTTTATAGAGTGCTAGAGATTTAGTTGGAGATCCTTTGGATGAGAGACATACTCAATCAGACTTCACTGGACCTCACTCCTTCGCCTCTGCTTCTGATCCACCATCTTTACACGAAGCTTTTGGGATTCTTGAGTGGGATTCTGCCATGGATGAGGAGTATTCCTCACTCATAAAGAATGACACTTGGGATCTTACCCTTCTTCCGAAAGGAAGAAAAAAATTTCGGTGTAGGTGGGTATATCAAACAAAGTATGGAGCTGATGGATAAGTTGAGAAGTATAAAGCCTGAATCTTAGCTAAGGGTTTCTCCTAGGTAGCTAGGGTTGATTACTGAGAAACCTTTGCCCCGGTTGCAAAGATGACTTCAATTCGACTGACCCTTGCCATCGCTGCCGCTAACAGATGGGAAGTCCACCAGATGGAAGTTAAGAGTGCCTTCCTTCATGGGGATCTAGAGGAGGAGATCTATATGGAACAACCTCTTGGTTATGTCCATGATCCATCCCTCATTTTCAAATTAAATAATTCTCTCTACGGCCTTAAACAAGCCCCTCGGGCTTGGTATTCCAAGATGGACTCCTTTTTACTTGCATCAGGGTTCACTCGGTCTCACTCTGACCCAAATGTGTATATTCTATGATAGGATGACTCCATGCTTATTCTTGTTCTCTATGTTGATGACTTTTTGATCACACGTAACTCTTCCTCTATCATTGATTCTGTGAAGATCTCCTTGGCCAACAAGTTCTCCATGTCTGACTTAGGATTGCTTCATTACTTTCTTGGGATCCATATTTCACAATCTGAATAAGGAAGTATGATCTCGCAGCCTAAGTACTCTCTTGATTTGCTTTCTAGGTTTCACATGTCCAACTGCAAGTCCTCACCTACTCCTTTTCTTTCCGGTATTAAGTTGGCTTCTGATTGCTCTTCCCCCTTGGTTGACATTACCCATTATCGAAAGTTGGTGGGAAGCCTGATCTACCTTACTCACACTCAACCAGATCTATTGTATGCCGTCGGGATTGTGTCAAGATTTATGCAGGAGCCTCATGAGCTGCACTTAAGAGTAGAAAAGTGGATCATTCACTATGTTTGTGGCACTCACATAGATGGTATTCATTACTTAGGAGGGATTGAGATTGACTTGGTTGGATTTACAGACTTAGATTGGGCCGGTGATCTAGATCATTGGAAGTCTACCTCAGGCTATAGTTTCACTCTTGGTTCAGGTCCTGTCAGTTGGTCTAGCAAGAAATAGAATGCCATTTCCATATCATTGACATAAGCAGAATACAGAGGAGTAATTAACGCTGCCATAGAAGCTGTTTGGTTACATGGTATTATGACAGAGTTTGGCATCCACTTTTGGCGGCCTACCATTATCGAATGTGACAACATGAGAACTATCTCGATTTTTAGAAATAACGTTCAACATCAGCAGATGAAGCACATTGAAACTCATATGCACTTCATACGGGAGTTGATACATGAAAACATCATCGACATATAGTATATTCAGACAGTTGATCAGGTTGCAGACATTTTCACCAAGCCCTTTACTAAGGTGAAGTTTCTTCACTTGCAGTCTCTTCTTGGGGTGAGGTCTGTTGCAGCCGTCCATCTTCTTCAGGCTATATATTCCTCCTTCTTCTCCTCTTCTTCTTTCGAGAAATATGTTGTTTATACATGGGCACCTTATCAGGCGTTTAGTTGCTGGGGCCCATTGACACATCTTTCTTAGTTGTTTAGGGGAGTCTTCTTTTTCTATTCTGGCTTACCTTGACCTCTTCCTCAGCTTCGATGAAGGGGTGGTGTTAGTGTGTGTGACTTTCCAGTCATCGTCCACATCACCTAGGTGAGTCATATCACCTTGCGAGAGTCATAGGTCTTAGGAAGTCAAATGACAAGTGTCAGATTCTGTCATAGAATCTGACATTTTCATTTGCGTCAATTCGTCATAGGAGTTACATTCCTTATTTGGAATTGTAACTCCTCTTCTAGTGGCATCATATGCATCAGTCAATGTCATATGTGTGAGTGCGCGTCATGAGTTCTTTCATGTTTAGCATGGGGTTTACAAGCCACCCCTATTTGTAATTTCTCAATGTCTTGGTATTTCTAGGCCCAAGAATTCAATCATTCTAAACAAAGAAGATACCTTACTTGATTAGTAAAGGAAAGACTCAGTTTACAAGGAATGATCATTAGTAACTGGATTGAGATTCTAAAAAACTACATCTTCCAAATCCCTTTTACCCTACTAACTTCATATAAAACATATCAATTGCATTGTCATACTTAACCAAATTAATGGGGGAAACATTGTTAGAAGCACAAAGGATGGAGAGGGGGGGTGAATTAGTCATTGAAAAACTTTAACTTCAAATTATTATCTATTAGCATTCATATTCAATTAGCCATTCCATCTACAAGACTATAACCATACATGAGCATATCATAGATGTGTTGTTCAACCATTCACAAGATCGAATAACACAACAGAGTACAAAAGACACTAAATATAAGTGGAAAACCCTCAATTGTTAGAAAACACACTAAAAACCATTGCTTATGTTACTCTTGAAGCAAGGACTTGCATAACTCAACACACCCTTCAAGATTTTTTTAGTGATGCACCATCATCACAACGGTTGAACCATTTAGATTTTTTGGGTTCATCAGTAGGTTCGGTCTCTAACCCCATGGTAACTCGGTATAACCCTTTACTTCACAAAACCAAAATAATTTTAGATTTCCATTCAAATAAATTAAAAGGTGTGAGCACTGGTACTTTAGAGATATCCATAATGAAGAGATAGAACCAAGGAATGCAGAAGGAAGGAGAGAGAAAGGAAACAACCACCCAAGAACAAAATTACACCCCCCTGAGTTTGGCACTTTATAATTCAGTGCGTTGATTACAACCAGATGCGACTGTGTTCCGAGAACCAGTTTGTCACTCACCTTGCAATTAGCGTAATAATGCGCAATGGTGGAGACAACAATCAAGGTTCGTAGGGCGCAATAGATCGACACTGTAAGCAAGCACAAGAAAGAGAGAAGCAAGAGGGGGAAGAAAGAGCTTTGTGAGAAATAGCATCTCACGTCACACGAAATAATCCCTTTGTCGTAAGATTGTGGCGGACGCGCTCACAAGTCCACAAAAAAGGAATAGAACAAAGCTCAAGAAAAAATGAGCTGAATTAAGCAATACAAAGACACCCCCCCAGAATGCGGCACTTTATAAAATTAGTGCATTTACAAAAATAATAATCCCATCATCTAGAGTGCAAAAAAACATGCAACTTTGACTAAAGAAGTGCTCAAAACCGAGCAACGAGTCAAAAGTTATAGCAAAAACTAATTCCCACAATTGATGAGAAAAAAGTCAATAAGCCTGCAAACGGATTAAAAAAGTGCCCTAAACGCATGTAAAAGGTGTTGTATGTATGCCCATTGGAAATGGAACGGAATTTGAGATAGGGTTTTTTTGTATTGCGAGGGGGGATTAGCCACCTGCCAATTCGGACCTCACCCTTCGTCTTCGGCACTTGAAGGAAGGTTAATAAAACAAGCCAAAAAAATAAACAATGCCAATAAAATGTAATATTTTTCACCTTATACCTTTTAAAATTAATGAAACAACATATTTTTTTTAGAAGAGTGATAAGATAAAAAGAATGCAAACATGTTTTTTTTTTACAAAAATGAATAAAAAAACGTATTTCTAGAGAGATATTACCTGGCAAAAGAATGTAACCATCCACATGTGCTGGGAAAACGCCCAGAACAGGCCAAAAAATGCTTGAATGTAGAGAAAACATGCCAAGTTTGCAGTTGTGAGACGTTACAAGGCATGACCAGGGTAAAAAATGCTTGGAATAACCCAAAAATAATGCAGACTGCCAGAGAAGAAAACGCAGCCAGGGGAGAGAAAAACGCCTTAGGACAGTTAGAGAAAATGCCTGGAACAGTTGAAAAAGTAGCAAGGGGATAGAAAAAAACCTGGAACAGGTTTAAACGCCTGGAACAAAGGAGAAAATGTAGCCAGGGAAGAAAAATGCCTGAGGACAGGGAAAAAAACGCCTGGAAGGGATGAAAACACTCAGAAAAGGCCCAAAAAAACGTCTGGAACAGTTGAAAATGCTCAGAACAGAGGAAAAACATGAGTAGTGTAAAAAACGTGAGATACCAGAGGCAAAAATGTGAGAGGTTTTGCAAAAAAAGTGAGGGGTTTTCAACAGGCTCGCAAAAACATTTTGAGACCAGGCAGAGGTAACTTCGAGACAACAAGGAACCACAACGGTGAGTAAAAAGATCAGAAATAGTCTGAGTATACACTGGTGAAGAAAAAAACAAAGATCCCAACTAGTGGAGTAATCACAGGTCCATGCCAAAAAGCAAGCTCTTCTTTTACCCTGCAGCTGAATCTGAACACAACCAACAAGAAACACAAAAAACAACCTAGAAACGACAGCCACAAAGATCTAGAAATATCCAAATATGAACTCAACTGATAAGAAAACCAACCAAATACCTTAACTTGCAACTACTGAAACCTCAATACGAGGTGAGCAATAATTCCAAAATGATAATCGAAAAAAACTTGCACACAAGGAAATGAGAAGAAACTAGAAGTAATAAACAAATGAGAAACGAAGAGTGCACGTTTACTGAAACCAGCTCTGATACCATGAAAGAGGGATTCACGAGAACCGATGTCAAAAAGTGATGCACCACAATGAAGTTGCACTCCGATGGTAATGTCAAGCCAACACAATATGCAAGATTCGAAACAATGGAAATAAGATTGCAAGTAAGAAAATGGGTCTGCTCATTCTCATAGATTGAAAAAATGGAAGTACAAATAGGGGTGTTGTGTAACCCCCATGCCTAAACAAGGAAAGAACTCAATGATGCCACTGATGCATATGACGTTGACTGACGCATATGACGCCACTAGAAGAGGAGTTACAATTCCAAATAAGGAATGTAACTCCTATGACGCATTGACGCAAATGACAATGTCAGATTCTATGATAGAATCTGACACTTGTCATTTGACTTCCTAAGACCTATGACTCTCACAAGGTGAGATGACTCACCTAGGTGATGTGGACGATGACTAGACAGTCACACACACCAACAGGATGTTTTCAAAAGCACCTTAAAAAAGATAGGGGTAATCATCAAGCCAAGTGATGGGTGTGATGTGATTTCCAAATAACTTGAAATGCATAAAGATTTAGAGGTAATAACAAGAATTGGATAGGATTGGACAATTATGGGAATTATTGAGTGTCTGAATCACAATGCCATTGCATCTAGAGAGATATTATCAAACATTAGAGTAATGCATCGGGAGAGACATTCTTAAAATATCAACAAATGAAAGGCATCAAATTTTGATGACTCTCTTTATTTTTTTCCTACGAAACAAATGAACCCTTTTTAGTTGAATACTCACAGTCAATACTAATAAGAGTGGGTAAGATATAGAACATTACAGTGAAAGATTTTATCACTTATGATTCAATTTTCTATTGCTTTCTGGCATATTGAGCTAGTTTTTACAATGTGTGAACTATTGAGAGAAGTTAATGATAAAGCTCTAAGGAGTTATAGAAGGATTTGGAGTCTGAGATTTTGGGAACACCCTAGGGATGGAAAAAGTGAACTATTGAGGCTTGTAATACTTTGTGGGTATCATTATATCCTTCTATACATGCTTGTAGTAAAAACAAATTGTCTTAAGGGGCATAGTTGACAATTTTGGTATGATGAAAAATAGTGGTGTTTGGAGCCTTACGAATCAAGTTAGTTATGGTCCTAATGATTTTATGAGGTTCTTTAACTGGGGATAATAGTAAGAAGCATTGAATAATGTAGTTTATGAATGATAAGATAAGAACCAGTACAAAGATACCACGAGCAAGAAAAAGTGCATTTAAGGTAAATACACATATACACATTGATAGATTGAATGAATAATTACTCAGATTAGGTAAATATTTATATACTATAGACACAAAATTATCCACTTTAGAAATACATTTAACTAGGTCTTATACAACTATTTAGAAGATTATGAAGTGGTTAAAGTACTAATTAATCCCACCTTTTGACCATCTTTCTTTTATATTTTATTTCATACTCTTTGATAACATATTGTCCAATAATTATCCACCCATTTTGAAACTTCCTTGAAAATCTAAGCATAAACCAGGGTGCCACAACCACTACTAGGGTGCCCCGGTCCTATTCTAGGCACCCTAATCTATGCAAATCCCTTTTTGCTCCTTTTTGGGTCACTTCTAATCATTCTTCATGTTTTTTTTTCTTAGACGGCCTTCTCGGGATTAATTTCAAAATTAAACTTGAGAACCCTATAAATATAAATATCATAAGACCATAATTAGGGTCCTAGCTTCACTACTATCTATCACTCTACTATGGTTGCATCCATTGCACTATGACATCCACACATCACTATACATCAAGTCTAGGAATATCTACATCACACATCAATGCATAGGGGGAGGGATTCTATTATATTCCATGCACACATTCTATTTACAATTTCTATAGATATTATTGCTCACTACTTCACAAAGTGCGACTGACACAAGAGAACCTAGGGCATAACACACACACACACCATAACTACATTCAAATATGAAATGTAGTGTAACGCTTAGTAATAATTCTACTAGTTTGGTGGCTAAGGTCGGTCCAACCCATTCATATGCATCTTTTATTTTTCTAGGGTTTGGATATTTCTCCTTGCATTTTAGGTCACTCTATAGTACATTTTTCAAATCCAATGTGGAAGACAAATAGTATTCAGAGACATTTAGAAACCATATCAAATTCGGTTTTTGAGAACTTACATTGTTCTGAGCACCCAAACCACAGACCAGGGTTCCCAGGGTGCCCTAGTACACTCCCAGGAACCTGTGTCATCTCATATTGCCCTTCCTAGGGGCCCTGAGTGTTCATATGCACTTCAGAGTTCCACTTGTAGATCTGCGATAACCTGTGACAATCTATTGTATTCATCTAATTTACTTTTTCCCTCTCTCTTGCACATTAGGGTTTCATTTGTATTTAGAATAATTTATTTATATTTATTTCATACTTCTTTATTTTATTTACAAAGGTTTAATGCTCTTGCTTAGATTAACTAGGATTACTACTTCCTTTCATTTAGTTAATTTTTAGTTAATCATTTTAGTGAAGCCTACGTTTCGAATACTTTACGTTGGATCCTTTCTTTTTTGTTAGCATTATTTCTTCTTATTCATCATGTATCATTTTAGAGTTAATCCCATTTATGTTGTGTTGGCGAGAAAATATTTCGGGTGGACAAACTTGTGGATTTCTTGCCGACACTCTAGGAATCTTAGACCCTCTACTTAACCGGTGCAGTAGCCGTATGTGCATGTGCATGAAAAGGTGGACTTATGTGGTGGCCTTTTGACCAGGGATCCAACAGGGGCACTCCACTGACCATACAAAAAAGCTAGCAATATCTTGCTAGGGAAGACTTTGTCTGAAGAGAAGGAAAGTGGAGTGAGAAAATAGGTAGGAGAACTAATGTTGTAGGTAGAAAATCAGATTCCTACACACACACTAGTCAGAAACTTCATCACATGCATTCATGAGAATAAACAACCTTGCAAATATCAACAAGACCAAATAGAATTTATTGACCACAATGTATCAAGAAACCCCTTAGTCAAAGAAAGCTAGAAAATCCTTCTTCTTGTATTGATTGCTCAAACCAAAGTTGTACATAGTGGAGAAATAGAGAAAATTTGAGAATGAGGGGAATGGAAGAATTTGGCTATCTCCTTTGTCCTCTCAAGGTAGAATGCACTCTTGAGTCTACAAGATCAATCGCCAACCCTTTTAAATGGGAATTTCATTACAATTTATAGAGTTAGAGGTGACTTATCATCTACCCCTAATGGCTTTTCAAATACCTCAATATGAATTAAGTTTGTCCATATCTCAGTTTTAATATTTAAGTCCCTTTTGTAATAGCAAGGTGACTAAAATTTACATTATAATTCTAAAGTCACTTAAGTCATATTAAAAAGTGTAAACCCCAACGTGAAATTAGAATATTAGAAAGTGAGAGAAAGTTGGGGGGAAGAGGAAAGAGAAAGAGAGGGAGAAGAAGAAGAGGAAATGTCATTCCCGATGAAGTCCATTGATCCTCGCTAATGGAAATCTCTTATGCAACGAAGTTCTGAATGTCCCATTGTGCCAAAGTTACTCTTTAAGTGTGGATTACTAATTTTAGTAAATGCCTAGATGGGGAACTTACTATTTTTAGCAAGTGGCCATTTTCACTATTTTCTGCTCTGGATAATCATTCTGACCTTTTGGATATCTTCAATGCACACTACTCTTTCCATAGCCACTTTTGATGAAGACTTGCCAAAAATAGCAAGCATGTGTAGGAAAAATTACTATTTAAAAAAAAGTCTGTTTTTAGTGCTTGATTTGCGATGGTAAATACATTTTTTTATTCATCTTGTCATTATGGTGACACCCTCTAAGTTTCACATAGTTTTCTCCACTAGAATGCCTGGAAATAAATTTTGAAAATTTGACCTGGCAGTGGCTTCAAGCACAGAGCTACCATGGCGACCATTAATGGAGGTCAAAATTTGTAGGTTTGGTTTTTTTCTCTTTTTTCAATGAAAACAACTCCATTGTGATAGGTTTTTCATTTGGAGCTCATGTGCAAGTTTTAAGCACATTTCCATTGCCGAAATGATGGGAAATCCAACGAATGTGAGCCCATGCACAAAGAGAGGGTTTAGTTAGAGAAAATGAATGTGGGCACCATTTAGTCTCTTGTTTGTTGCATCTCAATCACCTTGAAAAATGAGGAAATATGCAAAATATGGCATCACGATCTGACTTGTATCTTGTGAGATATGAATATTTTTAGATCAGGTGACTTCATGGTTATCTTGTAAAAAACCTTCATTTTCTCCCCATTCTTCGTCATTTCACTCCATTTTTCTCTGAGACCTGAATATTTCTATGTATTCATGGTATGGAGGGTTTATCTAGCCATGGCATAGCTGGTTTGGAGCAACAATGGTGGACCGGGTGTATAGACAATCATGCACGGAGCCATGTCAAGGTGAGGAGTTGTGGAGGAGAAATGAGAGGAAGAAAATGACTAAGTGTTGGATTTAAACTTTCAAAACATGTACATGGAGGGGCTGGGAACATTTTTATTTCCTTGATGTCCCTTACCTCAGGGATGTGAGGGACATCAATTTCCACGGTGGTCAAGGCAATGCCATGTGTCCTCGATCCAACGGCAGGGGATTTACTTGAAAAATGCACCTGGGGGCTAAAAGTTGGTCACGTGGGTGTCCAAATGACTCCCCGTAGGGAATGGGTGAATTTTTATTTATTTAATGTCCCCCACCTTAGGTACATAAGGGACATCAGTTTCCATGGTGGTCTTGGAGGTGACACGTGGCGTCTGATTCGATGGCAGGCAATGGATGCTTTAAAAATGCACATGGGGGCTAAAAGTCGGTCATGTGGGTGTCCAAATGACTCCCCATAGGGGCTGGGCACATATTTCAAGTTCTGATGTCCCCCACCTTAGGTGCATAAGGGACATCAAATTCCACGGTGGTCCTGGAGGTGACACGTGGCGCCCGATTCGATGACAAGGAATGCATGCTCC
This sequence comes from Taxus chinensis, assembly GCA_019776745.2. Lineage (NCBI taxonomy): Eukaryota > Viridiplantae > Streptophyta > Pinopsida > Cupressales > Taxaceae > Taxus > Taxus chinensis. Next base: position 860,794,629 of record CM034150.1, read on the forward strand.
AAATAAGCACTTGGGGGTTGAACTGTCAAGTTTGGAGGTCATATGAGGGTCCTAGAAGTCACATGGGGGCCGGGAAAAATTTTCAACAGCTGATGTCCCTGACCTTAGGGACATCAGGGACATGAAATCCCGCTAGGCTCTTAGTGGTGACACAAGTCCTCTCGAAAAAATGACTAAGTCCTGAACTGCCTTTGAGAGGGTAACTTGGAACGAATATAACTTGAGCTCCAGATGGAATTTCGTGGTGAAATTTTATATAACCCTAAATGAAAATGGAATTTTTAATCCAATGGTGGGGTCATCATTTCTTGATTCATTCATCTGATCCCTGAAAAATTGAAATTTTTATTTTGTACTCCACATGTTCCTGAGAAAAACTACTTACAGACCTGATGCGCCAAAGTGTTATAAAAAATATTATTTCACCATAATGTAGGTATTGTAATCCTATTTATTGATATATATTGTTTTGATTCTAACTCCATCTGGAGCTCCTGGAACCTTCTTCTAAAGCCCAGCAGTTGTTTTAGGCTTGTGTACCACCTAGGCTTGTGAACCCTGTTTCTTTACTCAATCTGCTCCAAGTCATTCAAAACCTCCCTAAACATTCAAAAATTATTTACATGATGTTTTAATGTCATTATTTCATCTCCATGTTTAAATTTTCCCCTCTTTCCCACTCCAAGGGGTTGAATCCAGTCCTAGGAAGGCTAGTGATAGCCCTGCCCTATACTGCCAAAAGATAGTGTCTTTTTAGAACTCCCTAAAATCACCTAGGTGGAATGAGTAGACTTTCCTAAATCACCTAGGGGGTAAAATTTGAAAAAAAAAATAGGGGGTGATCAGACAGATGGATTTGACCTGGGGTGCCTAGGAATGATAAAACATGAAATTTTTTCCATAGGGGTATAGTTGTCGTGCTTGGAAACTTCTAATTTCCCTGTTTCACATTTTGACGACAACACAGTGAGGTTATGATATTTGAGCTAACGACTTTATATATTAAACCCCTTGATATACCACCTAAATCTACTCAACAAACACTCCTGTTATCCAAAATTCACCCCTCAAGGTAAGTTTGATAACATGCATCAAATTCTTTAGTCCCAAGCAATTATATTGATTCAGGGCGAAAAATCATGTTTCTAGGGTCCCCTCATATTTTTCTAACTCCCCTGTCAAAGAGGAAGGGAGCAAGTTTTGAGAAAATGTGAAAAAATTACAAAAAACAAGCTAAGTCCTAGTCCTCACAACAGTCGGGACAGTTGGGACAAAAGGGAGCGAACCGGCCGAAAGGCCACCAGGCGGTCTGCGCAGCATTTGGGACATCCGGGCCAAAGGGACGCGCGGACGTGAAAATCCAAACTGGCTGAAAAGTTGAAAAAATTGACTAACTGTTGAAACGGGCAGTCTAGGACATCTGGGAAATTAGTACGCGAACCGGTCGGATCGGCCAAAATGATTCAAGGAATCCTGGAACAGTTGGAACCGAAGGTACGCAAAGTACGCGAACCGGCCGGATCGGCCGAAATGAGAACTTTCAGTCCGGGACGCGCGGGACAAAAGTACGCGAACCGGTAGAACCAGGCGAATCGGGAAAATTTGTCCCAGATGGTCCAAAAGAAAATGGGACATCTGGGCCGCAAGTACACGAACCAGCTGGTTTGGCTGAAACAGGGAACTTCAGCACTGGGCCAAATGGGACAAAGGGACGCGCGGGACACGGATAGCCGAAGGAGCCGAAAGCCAATCAGATCACGCCACGTGTCACCGGCAGAAAAGGGACATGGAAGCCCATTTCGGGTGGTTTGGAAGGATTTGTCCCACATAGAATTCGGGACAAATGGGACAAATGGATGCGTGGGACGCGAAAATCTGAAGCGGCCAAAGGAGAAGAAGAAAAGTCAACATTCGGTCCGGAAACTTCAAACGGCCATAACTTTTGACTCCGAGCTCTGATTTTCACAAAATTGGACTTTCTGGAATGAGCACGACGTCCTCTACACCACATATTGGATTTCTTATTTTTGATGAGGGTATATATATTTAATTAAGAAAAACATATTCGGCTCCAGTTAGTTAATGCTAATTCCCGTCAAATGACAGAAAACGCCTGGCAGACCCAAAATAGCTGCCCGCACTCAGAAGGCCATAACTTTTGCATTTCTCAACGAAATCACACAAAAGTAGTACCGTTGGAATTGTGGTTCCGAGCCCGATGCACATAAATCAAGAAATTCCAGATTTGATTAGAAATTGATTGAGATTTTTAAGAAAATGTGGCCGGGTTCAGAACAGTATTTTATTTGGTAGCTGGGATTACAATTAAGAGGCATGGTCATCATTCTTTCTCTGCTGCAGCACATGGGATAGTATGGGGATCCTTTTGCAAGTAATTTATAACCATTTCACTTAATTTAATGCCTCTTATAGGTGGTTGAAGGAAAGATTTCAGGATTTCCATTTTCCCTTCTCTTTTCCTTCTGATTTTTCTATAAATTGGAGTGTTAGGCTCATTGTAAAAGAGAGATTTTTTGGGTAGCAAAGCTCTTCCAAAATTTCTTTGTGAATCTAGTGTGTTGCAGGCCCTTGTATTGGACTCCTTGCATGGTGATCCAGGCCCTTATCTTGTAATAGACTGAACTGTGCATACCAGGAAGCAATAAAATACAAGTTTGTGGATGTATCTTCCCCTGCTGTGTTTTCTGCATTCTTCTTGCCCCTTTTATCTTTCTACAAGAATATTTTGTCTATTATTATGTTCTTGTAGGAATTCATTATCATTGTGTGTGCTTGGAATATTGCTGTGAATGCATTTTGCTAGATTATGGAAAACTGTCATCACCTTTTCTAGTGTGCACTTTTCCTCTGTATTCCACACATTTGGAGACTACTCTCACATCCTCCTTTTATGGTGTATCACCACTTTAGTGTAGGCTTTCATTCTATGCATTCTCTTTCCCTGGTCCCTTGGAAATTTAGATTAGAACAGTTAGCTTATCCTGCATTAGAGTAGATTGTGGCAGGTAGTTTAGGAGCAAGAACCAGCTTTCTCTGGAGGTCTATCTCAAGTAGCAAGTCGCACAACTTGGAGATAGTACCCATGTTATCCAATCACACTGTGAGTTCAAGTATATGCATAGGGTTGCTATGATTCAGTGATAACAACTCCTTCGGGGACAAGCATTAGTACCTATAAACCTTGTTGATTCTCCTATAGGCATATGCCTTTTGATTATCATGTTTCTTTTAGTTATTTTACGCCATTTCATTCAGTTGCATATGATCCTTCTCATTCTTCTTCTAACATGCCACCTGATTTTTTAGATCCTTCTATTATTGATTACTTATTAGGAATTGATTCACACTTTGGTATGCCTCCTACTTCTCTTCTGACCACTCTTATAGCTACTCCTATACCTCCTACTACTTCTCATTATCTTTCTTCGACCTCTCGTTCTAGTTCATCAACACATTATTTTTACCTTGATGATCCTATTGATAGTTTCATTCTGACTTGACATTGACCATACTACTCCATCTCTTATCTCTATGGAACCTCCTTCTTTCTACACTAGTGAGGGTGCTTCACCTCTTATATCTTCCTCTTCTCTTGATATTTCTTGTACCATAGTTCATGGTTCTCGACCTTCTATTGTTTCCTCTCGATCTACTCCTCCTTTATCTATGTTTGCTTCTTCTATTCCACCTATAGGTAAATCCTCATTAAAAACCACTTCACCCATATTGGATAATACCATTAGTGTAGCATCTCCTTCATCATCTCACATAGCTCCTTTCATACACACTCCTCACACATCCTTAGCATCATAGGCTACCACCTCATCTCTTGATATACCCATGATTGTAGATAATGGAAATATTCAACTCCTTAATACATTATTGCTATCTTCTTCTATCTCATCATAGGACATTCTATCTCTCATGCATGATGTAGGATAAATTCAGTCTTAGGTTCACTCCCTCACATTAGAAAGTAGGGTTTACTATACTTCTATCAACAATAATTCCTTGCATGATAATCTATTTCGCAAAAAAAATCCATAATTCAGCCTTTCCTTGGGATCTCATCATGTCCGCATTCATATGCTTCGATGGTATCTTATGACCATTGTGCCCATATTTCAAATTACAACACTCTCATGGCCTCTTATTCCAATTATAGACTCTTTCTTAAGGCCTTCCAGTTTAGTCTAGTTGACGATGTGATTCAATGGTACACCCATCTTCCTCTTAGTTCTATTAGCACTTTCTATGACATGGAAGATCAAGCCTTCCTTCATAGATTTATTATCAATAATAGTCCTAGGATCGCATAAGATCACATTCCTACCTTGCATCAGGGCTCTTCCGAATCTATTCATGATTAAATCTTACGATTTAATGTGTGTATACATTAACATATCTTTCACCCTAGTGACCTAGAGAATCAGTTCATCTTTTGTCTTAGTCTTATTCCTCATCTAAAGTAATACTTATTGTATGAAACTTTTGAAGTCTTTTATACTTTTATGTTGCAAAGTTATCGATCTATAACAATACATTCTTGCTTCTCCTCTAGTAGAGCCTTCTCACATTTATCCTCTTCCTATATCCTCATCTATTCCACTTACACCTTGATTTTTCCATCCTTAGTAACCCCCACCCTTGGCTAACATAAGAAAAAAGTGCACCCCTCCTACTTCACCTCCTAGAAACAACCAAAAGTAACCTATATCTCAACCCAAAGTGTAAAATAAACAACCTCATTCCTCTCCTCTACCTCTTACCCATGCCTCTCCTCCTCTGTAGGACTAGTTACTATTACTACTACTTCACCTCAGTACTATGAGCCTCTATATTTATCACCTAATGCTCAACCTCATGATTTTTTTCCTATATTACATGATGAGTGATTAATTAGCTTCCTTCCAATGAACACCACCCTGCACACCATTTACAATGTCGGCATGCTCAGTATTATGTGTAATTACCATCATATTAGTGAAGGCCATTGTGATAATGATTGTCTAGCCTTATTTGAGATGTTACAAAAATTAGAGGACACTGGTGCCATATATTTTGAATCTTATGAGAAACTACTATCTCCTTCACCACTAAAGCATAGACATACACCTCTTGAGTCTTCTCAATTTAATAATCACTTTGTTCATCATTCGCCACCATGGCATGCACATTATCCACCATCTTTATTTCTTCCACCTCCATATTCATTGCATAAATGATTCATTCACACTATCCATCACATGCATCGCATGGGTTTCCACCAGTCTTTAAATATCTCATGGTCACTTATATGACTGCACTACGGTTCATACACTCATGATTCATCCATTCCATATGCTTCCACCTTCACCCGTCATCCTGGTCGTTGGTAGGTAATCCTTATCACCTTACCCCCTGATGACACACTTGTGTTATTAGGGTTCTTACACAAATTTTTAGGGTTTAGTTTTAAGAACCTCTCATCATGCACTCCATTTCCATCTAGCACACCTCAATCATTTCCTGGTAAATCACTCTTGTTCTTCGGTTCACACTAGACTATTGAGGGATTCCCATTACACTGAACCCCATACATGGACACATCCTACATCATCATACCTCATCTTATACTCATTCCTATATCATCTATCTCATACATGCTACACTACTCATCATAATATATCAATTGTAGTTCTCTATTTCATCCATACATTCTATACCTACACCAGGTCACATTATGCATGGGTTTAGATTTACCTATCCCAACTGCATATTCTATCTACACCTATCATCACACTTTCTACATTCTATCGTGCATCTACACATCTTACTAAACATTTTGTCACCTACGTTACATTGTTCTATGTGCTATCACTCAATACCCTATGACACACTCTAGTTCCTCAATCCATACTCGATTTCAAAATTTCACAAATCAAATAAACCTTACCTATATATGACATCTGCCATCATACCACATTCCTTGGACTATTTACTATTAGTGTAAAATCACAACACCCCCAAATGAGTTATGTATCTACTTTTCTAAGGCATGGTTATTTGGTGTGATTTGCATAACATTGGATAATTCCCCAAGTTGTGGGACTTGCAAATGGGAATGATCCTCCAAAGAAGGCCGGTTCCTCTTCCTAATCCTAGCACTAAACTACTTCTGATGAAGGAAATGTAGACTATCTACTCGTAATATAACAATTCCAAGGGACCAAGGAGAGAGAGAGAGTATGAAAATAATGAAATCCTACACTACAGAGGTGATAGCACCAGAAAAGGGAATTGCTGATCACAAACCCAACTTCCTGAAATGGAGAGAGGTGAGCAATGGAGAGGATGGACAGATGCATCACATACCAAGGATAATGTTCACACAGAACACCATTTCTAATACCTTAAACACAACTCCCAAAAACCTGGCAATGGACATCATAGATATGCACAATATACCCGTAAGTGGTGAGACGCAAGAAGAGACAAAAAAATGAGAAAAGGGTGGACAAAACAGCATCACGAAAATAGATTTTATTGCTCCAGGAGTTCACATAGTACACCATTAATTAGGCAAGAGGCAAGAAAATTCCATTACAAAGTAAAGGGAGGAGGCTTAAACTCCACATTTGACCCTGGAGAAGAAAAAGAGATGGGGGTAGGGAAGAAGAATGAACAAGCCTTTACAATGAATCATGCCCCTATATTTATAGATTTGATCAAAGAGAAGAAAGAGAGAGAGAGAGAGAAGTGGGAAACACAGGTCAAATCTCAACCACTATTGTTAATGCTTCTGATAAATATACCCCTGAATCCATATTTACTAAATGAATCCTTGATTCGGTGCCTTGAAAGAAGAGGAAACGGTGGAAACATATAAAATTCGATCTAGTTGTTGAGACAAATGGATCCTGCATTGAAGGCCTGAAGACATTTCTCCATTTTTCTCACACCTAGCCTACCAAAAATTAAATTTTTAGACCCCCATGGCATAGACGAGGTTGAGATATTTTCAATGGTGTCAAATTTGTAATATTTCAAGCCCTTAGTCAAAAGATATGCTCCTTTCTGAGATTGGACATGTGGAGGCACCGCGCTTACTTGAAAGTCCAGCTCAATGTTTGCCTTTGGAGGAGCCTCGAGTTGACAGTTTTTCAGCCTGCACAAATCCTTAGACCTTTCAATGGCCCCTCTTTTTTATTTTAGACCTTGCCCAAGTCTGTCAAATAGATTTAAGACATAGATTCGCATGACAAAGACATTTCTTCTCTTTCTTCTCTCACAGTGTTATTTAAAACTTTCGTAGGCCTTGCAATTCCATTGTAGAGTCACCTCTACAACCAGTTTATAGGATTTAAACGTTTTTTTCTCTAATTCTTTCCATGTGGAGTCATGGATGGTCCAATATTTTCCATAGGGGGAGAAATATGGATAACAATTTGGTGACTCACGGGGACATCTGCCTGCTAGATAAAGAGACCAGTGGTCTTGAAGCATCCATTAGACATGGAGTATTTCTAATAAACACAAAATTGATCTGAACTATTGAATATCTAATCCCTAAGCCACTGTGAGCCTGATTGTATGCCTTTTCTATGTTTTGTCTAACCCTGAGTCTGCATTCCATTTTTCATAAAAAAATCTTGAAAATGGAATTTCTAAGAGTAGAAATTTTTTTTAACTCTGGGGCTTTCATTTGTCCCTAAAATAGACTGTTTTGAAATGACTTTAGTTTCTCTGAATTTTTTTCTTTGAAGATGGAAACTATTACGGGTAACTACGAGTTTCCCTCCTATGAATACTAAAGATCCTGGCTTTATGCACCTTTGGAGCAATGTGAACAAAACTTATATACAAAGACTAAATCATACATGCCTCAAATGAGACATGCAGAGTGTGCATAAGCAATTCCTCTACTAGAAAAAAAGTATACTCCTACTCCTATAATAACCAGAGAGAAATATTGTTAAACAAATCCTACTACAAGCAGGGAGAAGTAGTCTCCCTTTCTCAAGAGGAGCAACCATGCAAATGATTTGACATTAAATATTGCTGCCTATATGAGTGAAATTCTAGCTATAAGCTTGTCCTCCACCCAAATCATCAAGGTATCAACATTAATGGAAAGTAACTCTTCAAGCTGACCCACATTGGACTCTTGGAGGTATTGATGGTGACCCTTGGTACCTTGGTACTCATCCTCATGCCCTGAAGTAGGAATGATTTTTTTTGGCTTCTCCATTGGCTCCAATGAAGCCAAGTACCTGATTGGGCATGGTCTGATCCTTTGAATGTGCCCCTTATTCTGAGTTTCAACTCCAAGAATATATTTTTATTGTGAACCTTATTGGATGAATGGTGTGAGAGAGATGATGACATCCTCCTGCCTTTTTCCTTCCTCCTCTTTTGAAGAACATGGAAGATCAAGATCTTCCAACCTTGGTTCCAGAGGGCCATTATGGAGTGCAAGCTTTTGCACTTGAATATTCTCCTTCATGGCAGAAAATTCACATGTGTAAAATATGGATGGAGGAGAAAATGATGTAATCTCCATGGGCTCCTTTTCATCAAAGCAATCTCTCAAGTCTGACAGATAGTCTTCCTCCTTGTTTTCTTGCTACAAGTGCTCTACCTCCTTCATAGTGTCCTCTTGATTTGTAACTTGCTCACCATGGTTTCGATCTTCCATAAACATGAAGTTTAAGAGATAAAACTCTTCTTCAACATTAGATCTTGAAGGGGATGAAGTGGGAGGAAGAACTAAAGGTTCCCCTGTAGCCTACTCCACACTTAGATTCTTTGGAACTGCCTAGTCCTCTTCCATCATGGGTTCATCAATCAAATTAGGCCCTTGAAATGAAAGTAAAAAATCTTCAATGATGCCTTCTTCATTGAGTACCATTAACACTGATATGATCTCTTCCATCTACTCCTCTTCAATGGGGCTTGGGACTGATTGTTCCTCCTCTTCTTCCTGCTCTTCTTATGCTACAAACTCAACCTCGGCCACCACTGGTTCTTCAATCTTGACCTCCTTTTTTGGATTTACCATCAAGGGGATATTTTTAAACCCAAATTTGGCAGCCCAAATATTCATATTTTCTATCATTTATTTTCTATTAGGATCCTCTTCTTGCTATTCTCCTTGCTTGGATTCTTGAGTTACTTCCCAACATGGGCTTGGGAAAGAAAGAGGAGTGGTAGGTTGGGGTTCAACCATATTTGAAATTTTTTATGGTGGGAATGGAGGTGCAACGTCTTGTTTGTTTGGAGGGGATGACTTTTTGGAAGGGAAAAGGAAAGAAGAACTGAGATGAGGTGGAAGACTAGGAGATGGAGAAAAAAAATCAACACTTAGAGCAGCAAGTGAGGGGCTTGAATCTTACCTCTGTTGAAATGATAAATATTGAGAGGGAGAAAAAGAAAAATAAGGAGCTGTTGAATGACTTACCCATTGATAAGGTTGATTCAAACTTTTCTCATATGATTCTATCTCCTCAATCCATTGTACAAGTTGGGGCAGCATTTCAACCATGAAGTCAAGCTTCTCTTGAGGGTTTTAGTGTCTTGGAAAAGGGCCTTCCCATAAACAAGGTGCCTTGAAACCAATCTTGAACACCTTCATTTGTGCTATACCCCTTCACTGGACCATGCCAACCTCCATTTTTTGGATATTCTCCAATAGACCAACATCCTCCATTTGGTTGTTGTCATTATATGCATATCCCTATTCCTGATAAGCTTCATGGCCAAAATAGTTATGGCATTGCTGCTATTGATAGGTATAGTGATTTTCAATCTACTCATAATGTTGATTTGGAGGATTTGTGAAAATCATTGGAGGTGGAACGTACTACTCTTGCTGCAAGTGTGAGTTCCATGAAGAAAATGAAGTCATGATTGCACAACCTCATGGGATGGGAGAAAACAAAAGATATGGAAGAATAAAATGGATGAAAATGAGTAGAAATGGATGGAAAGAATAGGTCTACAACTCAGAGGATGGATTGTTAACCAGATGGAGTCACCAGATGTGCTTGAAAGTGCCTCCAAAGGCTGAAATCTTCACCAAGAGCACATGGAACCTGATGAAGTGAAGTGGTAAGGTGCTTCAGACCTATCCCACCGGGCATGCCAAAACTGTTAGTGTGAAATCACATCACCGCCAAATGAGTTATGGATCTTCTTTTCTAAGGCAGGGTCATTTGGTGTGATTTGCATAACATTGGATAATTCCCTAAGCTGTGAGACTTGCAAAAGGGAATGATCCTCCAAAGAAGGCCAGTTCCTCTTCCTAATTTTAGAACTGAACTACTTTTGATGAAGGAAATGCAACTATCTACTCCTAATATAACAATTCCAAGGGGACCAAGGAGAGAGAGAGAGAGATAGAGAGAGAGAGCGTGAAAATAAAGAAATCCTACACTACAGAGGTGATAGCACCAAGAAAAGGGAATTGCTGATCACAAACCCAATTGCTTTAAATGGAGAGAGGTGAGAAATGGAGAGGATGGATAGATGCGTATCAAACCAAGGATAAACTTCACACAAAACACCATTTCTAATCCCTTAAACACAACTCCCAAAAAACTGCAATGGACATCAGAGATATGCACAGTATACCCTGTAATTGTGAGAGGCAAGAAGAGACAACAAAATGAGCAAAGGATGGATAGAACACGTCACAAAAACATATTTTATTACTCTAGGAGTTCACACAGTACACCATTAATAGGAAAGAGGAAAGAAAATGCCATTACAAAGCCAAGGGAGGAGGCTTAAACTCCACATTTGACCAGGAGAGATGAAAAAGAGAGGGGAGAAGGGAAGAAGAATGAATAACCGTTTAAAATGAATCATGCCCTTGTATTTATATATTTTATTATAGAGAAGAAAGAGAGAGAGAAGCAGGAAACGCATGTCGAAGCTCAACCACTGCTGTTAATAATTCTGATAAATCTTCCCCTGAATCCATCTTTACTACATGAATCCTTGATTTAGCCCCTTGAAAGAAGAGGAAGCGGTGGAAATAGATCGAATCTGATCTGGTTGTTGAGACAAATGGATCCTGCATTGAAGGCACTAAGATGTTTCTCCATTTTTCTCCCACCTAACCTCCCAAAAATTAAAGTTTCAGACCCCATGGTGTAGATGAGGTTGATATCTTTCCAATGGTGTCAAATTCACAATATTTCAAGCCCTGAGTTGAAATATATGCCCCTTTCTAAGATTGCGCATGTGGAGGAACTGCGCTTACTTGAAAGTCTGGCTCAAAGTTTATGTTTGGAGGAGTGTTGAGTTGACACTTTTCAGCCTCCGCAGATCCTTAGACATTTCAATGGCCCCTCTTTTTTTATTTTAGAGTCTTCCCGAGTCTCTCAAATAGATTTAAGACACAGATTCACATGAAAAAACCATTTTTTCTCTTTCTTCTCACACAAGGTCGTTTAAAATTTCACAGGCCCCGCAATTCCATTGTAGATTCCCTCTTTAGCTAGTTTTCAGAATTTCTTCTATCTTTCCTAATTCTTTCCATGCGGGGTCATGGCTGATCCAATATTTTTCCCAGGTGGCGAAATATGGATAATAGTTACGAACTCTCTAGGCTATATCGTCACCTACACCCATCATCATGTAGTGGTATACACCGTAGGTTAAATCACCACTCCTTCCATCAAATTTACATCATTCTATTACATTTTCTCATCTTCTATTATATCATCCTCTTACATTTCTCAATTCTAAAAATATTCCATTACACTTTCATGCCTTCAATCATCACATGCTGGTATACTCTTTAGATTAAATCACCACTCCCTTTATCAAATTCTCATCATCATCCTACAGTATATCATCACCTAAATTTCTATTCTCCTATTCTACAACATTCTATTCCATCATCATTTATCCTACTCATCATGTAGTGGTATACGCTTTAGGCTAAATCACCACCCTCACCATATTCATCACTTAGTGGTATACGCTTTAGGCTAAATCATAACCTCATTCTTATTCATCACTTAGTGGTATACGCTTTAGGATAAATCACCACCTCATTGTTATTCATCACTTTGTGGTATATGCTTTAGGCTAAATCACCACCTCATTCTTATTCATCATGTATAGGTCGATGCTTAGTGCTAAATCACCACTGTCTACTATTCACCGTATATTCATATACGCTTCATACATCCCCATCACCTATCCCTCATAGTGACATACATTAAAGGCTAAATTGTCACCTTATTCTTTCCTCCTTTAGTGATATACATTTAGGGCTAAGTCATCACTCATCCATTCCTCATGTTGTGGTATACACTTGGGCTATAGGATCCACAATTATCTAACCATACACTTTGTTCATAGCAATATATGGTTAGGGATAAATCATCACTCGTCTATTCAAAAAAAATTTGGTCTACACTTACGCTATAGTTCCCATGCACATCATCTCCCAATGTCGCATTTCATCACCATCACATACACACACTCATCACATCAAGCTAGACATAATCAACACTAATCGACCATTACCTGATGATGCACTCTCATTTACAGTTCATTCTTGACTATTGAGGGGGAAAACAAAATTAACCTCATTGGATACACTTTCATAAACTCAGGGGGCACATTTCTCTTATCATTCCATTTTGCATTCCATTCCATTCATCCATAACATGCTACATTTTCTTGTGGGAATTTAATTTGTCTTGCTAGTGTTTTTCATGTTCACTTTACTACACATGGTTTTTAAGCTTGATTTCTAAACATGTTAGCTTTATTTCTCATATTTCATTATCACACACACATGCACGTCCACCTCCTTGTTTAGTGTGATCTCAGATATAGGACCTTTACATGTGACATGGATGCTCACCTTCTACCCTTACCATACTGATCATTGGGGGAATCTACATTTGACTCATACAGGTGCTATTGAGTTATTTTGTACTTAACATCTTATACTACTTGTTCATACATGTTTTGACATATCAGTTATCACTCTAATATACTGATGGGTGTTCCATGTGTAACACTTTCTTTGCATGATTATATGCTTCCATGTCTACTTCTATATTTCTACTTGTCTTCTTTGTTTGCTATTGTATGCATGAATTTCCATTTGATTGTGTGCACACTTGTCTTCTAGTTTTTTCCATGATGGCCTTGAGTGTCTCGCGACATCTTGAGTGATGAATCTTGTTTGAAACCTACTTAATGCATTCTTCTTGTGGTTTCTTGAGTGTTTACACTACTGTGTTTGGTATTTTTTTCTACATTGTTTAAATTTTTACACTGATTACATGCATGTGCTTGAGGACTAAAACCATTTTTAGCTATCCATCCCTTTTTGTGTGTCCCTTAGTATCTACTACGCACTTTCCCTTCCCCCTATAGGGATGTATTGGTTACAAGGTAAAAGTGTGGTTGATCCTCTTTTGGGGCCACATTCTCCTTCCAAGGTCGTCGCATGCACCCCCAAAGAGGGGGGGTATTATTGTGGGTTTTCTACTAACACAATGTATTTACACTAGTTAATACACAATGAGTGATTTCAGACCTGCATATAAACTGTATACATAGTGGCCATAAATGGACATAGTGTCCTTCGGTAATTCTGCAGAGTGGTTACATTCTCAGGGGTTGCAGTGGGTAGCCTCTCTACACTTCTCCTTCTAGTGGCGTCGTATCTCCAAAAAATCCAACATGGTATAAATATCTCTTCAACAAATTTCAGTAGAATCAGTTAGAATTGGAGTATAGAAAGCATTTCCTTCCTACACTTCTTCAGCCAGGGTTGTATGAGGTCCCCCAAAAAACTTGCGATAGTAAAAGATATCCTTCTACACCCTTCTTATCAACATGGATCAGGTCCACATGTTCCATTTACACTTTTCTAGCGTACTTTACATTTACATTTTTTACACAACATTTTTACATACATACATATTTGACTACTTCATCATTTTCTCCTTGTAGGTCCGCCGTATGAGAAACAAATAGTACAATTGGGGGAAACAACAACAAACAACAACAGTGACAAAAATAACATAGTGTGCCATGTACTTGTCATACTAACAATGTAGGTACAATACACACTACAACAACTACACACATACTATACCTTATGTTCACTGTCATCATAGTTGCACATTTTTCATCTTTAGAATCCACGCTCCTCCATCTTTTCTTTTTGGTCATTTCATGCTTGAGTCTAGTTCATCAGCTCATTTTCTTCTACACTCTACATAGATATCAGGTAAACATCTCTATCTACTTTATGTTACCGAGATTTCTACTCACAATCATAAAGTGCGGGAAAATGTAGACACAAAATTATGCACTTTTCACATAATTTATCCCAATCTTATACTACTATTTAAAAGGTTCTTAAGTGGTTAAAGTACCAATTAATCCCACCTTTTGGCCATCTTTATTTCATAGTTTATTTTAGAATCCCGCATATTTTCCAACACTTATCAACCCATTTCACAGTGTCCCCAACATTCTTTCCCTAAATATGTGTGCTCGATCTTATACTAAGGCACCCGGGTCCCACTCTGGGTGCCCCAGACTATGTAAATCCACTTTCACTCCTTTCTGGGTCATTTCTAACCATTAGTCATTTTTATATTTTTCTCGGTCAGCCTTGTCGTGACTAATTACGAAATTATACTTGTGAACCCTATAGATTTAAGCTTATAAGACCATAATGAGGGTCTTAGAATCACTACTATATATCACTCCATTAGGGTTGCATCCATTACATCCTTGGCATCCACATAACACCATACATCAATGCTATGAATATCCACACACCATACATTGTATATGGAAAGGGATTATATTATATTCCATGCACACATTCTATTTACATTTGTTATAGCTACTATTGCTTACTACTTCACAAAGTGCGACTAACACGAGAGCACCTAAGGCACAACACGCACACGCACAAGAACTACATCTGGGTCCAAAATGTAGTGCAGTGCTCAACAATAAGTCCATTGGTTTGGTGGATGAGGTCATTCCAACCCATTCATATGAATCTTTTATTTTTCTAGGGTTTTGGTATTTCTCCTTGCATTTCGAGTCACTCTATAGTACATCTGACGAATCTAGCATGACCGACATATGGTATTCAAAGACACTTAGCGACCATATCAAATTATGATTTTGAGCATTTACATTGTTTTGAGTGCCCAAATTGCATACCAGGGTACCCCGAGGTGCCCCAATACACTCCTAGGCACATATTTCATCTCATAAAGCCAAGATCTACCCTTCATAGGGCACCTAAGTATTTTTTTGCAATGTCGAGTTCCAATTCCAAATATGCAACAACCTACGACAATCTATTGTTATCACTTAAGTACTTTCTTCCCTCTCTCTTGCACATTAGGGTATCATTTCTATTTAGAGTAATTTATTTACTTTTATTCCATACAACTTTAGTTTATTTATAGTGTTTTATTCCTCCTACTTAAATTAACTAGCATTACTACTTCCTTTCATTTAGTCAATTTTAGTTAATAATATACATCCATTATATAAATATTGATTTCCAAATTTTGATGCATATTATACATTGAAAATGCTAGTACATGTACATCACCGATAAATGAAAAAATAATCCATAATGTTTTAAATGTTGTCAAATTCTCATCATATTAGTTTCATTAAAAAAAAATCTTAGAAATGTACGCTCTCATATAACATATTGAGCTCGAAAAAGTATTGTAATGTGCACAATAAATATAAAAAATTCCTGAATAGGTCATATACTATAAAGTAGAAATACCATATAGGGATACATACAATGTCATACATATAGGCATACAAAAAATCTCATGTAAGACATATATATATATATATATATATATATATTTCTTAATCATTAAAATATATCCCTCTCTTGGCCTTTATCGAAGAAGGCCCTCCCTTAGACGAAGATGGAGATATATGAGATGACTTCAGATCATTTGTGCCCATGTTGCGAGTCATCTTCTACTGAATACACATGCGTGTAGTTCAACATGTAAATGCAAAAAATGTTTTTTGTCTAAATTTAATTTATATACATTTTCAAAATGTATTTAAGACCATGTTAATGAAAGTATTTACATAAATACAAAAACTTACATCAAGCTCTTAGTCACGCCAAATCTGCATCTCATGCTCAGATGAGTCATCGGGAGCTCCTGGAGCACGAATGGTGGTATGAATAGAATGAAATCGAGGTCTCCATGCCATCGAAGTCAAAATGGAGGAGGTAGAATTTCCCCACATAGACATAAGATCACATAATCAAACATCATAATTAGCCAAAATAGAACTAAGTATATATATGTGTGTGTGTGTGTGTGTGTGTGTGTGTGTGTGTGTGTGTGTGTGTGTGTGTGTGTGTGTGTGTGTGTGTGTAATGACAATATTTAAACTAGTTTTATCAATAACAACTTTGTTTACCATGCCACGTCTCTGAATCAAATGAACATGGTTGTTACCTGTCGAAGGTAACTCTTCTATATACATAATGAAGGAAATTATTAATATAATTTAATAATGCTACAATGAAGGACATAACTAACATGTAATTTAACATAATATGAATTACATGAGAAATTTAATGAAAATACTTGTCAAGTTTGCATACCTCAGTGAGTTTCTGCACAGATGAAATCACAGTAGAAATACCTTTCTCTACTCACTTAGAGATGGTGGGGTGTCTAGTTATTTGAACATATAAAAACATATATATATTTACATACGTGAAAATTGTACACAATTAACATTCTAAATGTAATTCCCACAGTATTCTCGCACAAAACCCAAGATAAAACAAAATGATTTGTTAGGAAAGATTACGGAATATTTTTTTTAAATAGGTTGCAACAGAATGACCTTCAACTAGAATAATTATTTTATGATTAATAAATCCTTTGTTTCAATTAAAAATTAATTATTATTATTTTAATTCAATCATTTCGGCCTCAAATCCCCTCCTAGGGTTTCCCATTAATTCTCATTAATTAACCCCTATGAGCCATCAGTTAAGATACCCCGGTTACAAATCATTCAATTTATCCCTATAGTTCTAAAATCATTTATACAACCAAAATAACAATAAGAAAACATGGGTGGAGTCCCTATCTTGTCATTACAAGATTATCCAATCCACAAGCACAATCTCCAAGCCTTTTCAAGTCCAAAGCAAGCACAAACCAACTCCAAAGCTTCAACAAGAACTTCCCAAAAGAAATCTCCTCCAAACTGCAAGAGTCCAAATAAAACAAGCAACTTCCAAATCATCAAAAAAACTTTCATAAATATAAAAGAGATGAGAGAGAGGTGATGTGGTTCTTTCTTGGATGCTACATTATGACTCCTCCACTCAACATAACATGGTAAAACCCCAAACCAAAAGGTCAATAAATTGGTGGTTGAGGGGATGACATCCCTCTTACACACACAAACTCAAGCCCACACCTATAAAGCATAAAATTAAAAACTTATGTAAGAAAGTTTAATAAATAGTACCTTTTGTCTTACAATCACATAATGGGGTCTATTTTTGACCCCTTAACCCATAGGGGTAGTTGGTAGGTGAAATTTAGAGGTGTGGGACAAGCTTAACTTGTCCCACAAGCCTCCAAAAATGGTGCTTAAGCCTGAATCCGAATTTGACATGAAATGTTGAGTACACAACACTCAAAAGTGATAAAATATTTTCAAATCCAACACAAATCAAGAACCACCTACCCACATTAAATACCCCTTTTGGTCACATTTCAAATTAAACTAATGAATCAATTTTAAACAACTTAAATAGAGCACTTTAACAAGCAATAATAAATGTGACTCACACTACTAAAATAATACAAATAGTCACAAAATAAATAAATACAAAAAGGGAAAACAACATATTTACCCAAGGTCACATTTTGAGGCCACCCCCCAATGGGGACCTCCTAAAAATATAACAAAAACAAACAACATACAATTACACAAGCTACCAAGGTGAACTGTTGCCAATACCCCCAAATTCCTTCACTATTGATCTTCTATCCCATTTTGTTTGTTATGTTATAATTTCTTGCAAAAATCAAAACAATACCTTTCTGGCCTCTTTGTCATATTAACAACATCGAGGTAATAAAACACACACATATACATATCAGTTCACATCATCAAATATCATAACTAAACCATCGATAAAATCATGTAATTCACTAATTGCTCACAATTTCAAATATTTTGATTCTATCATTTCATCAATTAGCAATAAGATCACAAAACGAACTAAATTATATAGAAAAATATCTATGTTAAATGAAATTTTATAGTACAGTAGTAGCTCTAGATCATCAAATATTGATATGTCAATCCTTGCATATAATCCATCATATAAGTCGCATCATGTCAAAAGTCTAAAACATTTATATTGTCTATCAAATATGCTAATAGAATATAGTAATGTCCATCTATCAATTTGTAATGATCAAATATGATAATAATGTCTATGGATCCAATCTAAAGTAAGAAAAATCATAGTAATATCATAACTAAACCGAAGAGGAGTCGATAAAATCAACTACATTCGCTAATTGTGCCCCTGCTCACAATTTGAACCCCTCCCCTTAGATTTTGATTCTATCATTTCATCAATTAGTAATAAGATCACTAAAACGAACTAAATTGTATAGAAAAATATATATGTCAAATGAAATGGGACAGTACAGTAGTAGCTATCAGTCAAGTCTTTTGCCAAGTTTCTTTAGTTCAAGTAATTTGTGCCCCTTGAAAATTTAGTTTGGTTCAACACTTTTGAAAGAGGAGAAGGAAGACTATATGACACATATACTAATTCTCTTCGTAACAAGATTGCTAGCATTTAAACCTACAAAGTAATCTCTACGAGGTTAAACGATTTTACAATGGATTATATTTAAGTAAGCATTATCAATGGAATCCCAAAGCATCATGTCAAAAGTCTAAAACATTTATATTGTCTATCAAATACGCTAATAGAATATAGTAATGTCCATCTATCAATTTGTAATGATCAAATATGATAATAATGTCTATGGCTCCAATCCAAAGTAAGAAAAATCATAGTAATATCAATGTCGAAGAGGAGTGGGCACTACATCCCCCTCCCCTTAGATTTGACTTCCTCCTAGAAGTCACCGAAAGAGGTAGTCAAACAAAGCATACAATTATCAGTCAAGTCTTCTGCCAAGTTTCTTTAAGTTCAAGTAATTTGCGCCCCTTGAAAATTTAGTTTGGTTCAACACTTTTGAAAGAGGAGAAGGAAGACTATACGACACATATACTAATCCTCTTCGCAACAAGATTGCTAGCATTTAAACCTACAAAGTAATCTCTACGAGGTTAAACAATTTTACAATGGATTATATTTAAGTAAGCATTATCAATGGAATCCCAAAGAATGGAAACTAAGGTCCATGAAGAATAGGAAAGTTCATGCACACAATATTGACACATAGCCACACATGGATATTACACATGTAAAAAAATTCCATTACAATTGAATTTACACTAGACTGTTTGTTATTTTGGAAAAGGTTAATAACTACCCATTTTGGACCATTAAATTTCACAAGAAAAACACAACTATTCCTAGGCCTAACAAATTTAGGATCACACAAGATGAGGTTTAACAATCAAGGAACACACCTACATTTAATCAAATGTTTTCAAGGAAGAAGACTAATCATTGGTAGTACTTCATATAATTCAGAAGGTCTCACTTAGATTTTCATGGTAACAAAAAAAATACCCTTGACCACAAGGTTTCCATAACTTGAATCTTTACGTGAATAGTGTAACACACAACCACACATCCTAGTTTTATAGCTCAAACAACTAGATGCCATTTCTTATCTTCCTCTCTCTCCTTTTTTTTTCAAAGGTAGTCTTAGTTCCTACTATTGTATATGCACAAGAGATACCATTCACCCTATATAACAACAAAATTACACAATTTAGGACTTTCCTAACTCAATTTTTTCTTAAAACAAACATAACTTAATATTATATCATATAGGAACATTCAAGCGAGTTATGAGAAGATTAAGTAGAAAGTGAGGTCCAAATAACAATTTACGATAATAACACACACAAAACTTTCCTAGAGACATATATGGAAATATCTAGCACCATTCGCTTCCTAAGGATAAGGGAAAACAACGTCTCAGTTCTCCAAAAGCAAAGAGGATTCCAAAATTCCTCCATATTCTTAACATATGTTTCCTAAGCTTGTTAATAAGCTTACGTCACCAATGGCCTACTTCAACCCAAGAAGGCACCTTCTTAATAATTTGGAAATAAGGACTTTCCTCAAAAGGGTCATAATTTATACACATTCCAAGATAATAGAAAAATGGGTTCTATAGCCTGAAGTACCAAACAATAAGGACTACTCACATTGATGTTCAAGGGATGAAAAAAGGACTAGAATACATCACTCTCAACAAAGCACTCTTATTCAAATAAGGTGATAATTTTTGTATGCATACTTCTAAAATATCATACTAACCAAAGGGAGGTCCAAAATAATATAGCATGCGTATTGTGTTATAAAAAATTATACATGTGTTTTTTATTTGATATAACAAGGGGGTATAATCATTTAATTATCATGGTTTTAACTTGGGAATTCATTATTAGGTTCACATTGTTTTTATTTTTTTTACTAGTCTAGCATTAAAATGACTTATTCTTTCATGATTTATGGTTGTGACATTAAATCACATTCTAATCATTATAAAATATTATAATAATTCTATAATAATAACATAATATATGCTAAAATAAGGTTATATGTATATATTCGATACACTTTTACAATATTTCAATATTATTTGTAACACACTCAAAAACCTATGGTGCAATTGGGATTAGATACTCATACAACGTCTCAAGGGAATCTATCAATTAGCTCAACCATTCAGATTATGTCCTTTATAAATTTTAGAGTAGATAGTAGCAATTTTACAAACAAGGTTTCTTAATTACTCATTTTCCTTTCTTGTGTTCAATCCCATAAACTCATTCATTCTAATTTCTAAATTATATAACATAAGTTATAGTTATGTTTATCAAACACATTTCTTATATTACAATATACTATATCTTGTATCATTAGGGTCAACACCAATGTTGACATGATTCCTCGCCATTCTATCAAGGCAGGAAAATTTATGTATTATACTTCTAGGGGAAGCACAAGAGGTTTCTTGCTACTTTCACAAATTTTTATTTCTTATATTACACCACAAAATTAGAATAAAGATCCATCTTCCTAGTGTTCAAAATTTACTTATAAGATTCAAAAGTCCAAGCCTCCCAATTAGGGATCTAATATGCTCAGGTCATAGTACCATTTGGATTTTAATGTGTAGAAAGAACTAATATTATCACATTTTTATATTTATAGGAAATCAAGTCATTAACCCAAAGAAGAACCCGCCAATTTTACAAGAGGTTTCTAAGAAAACACATGCATCACCAATGCATTCCAAGTAAATCGCTATAAATGTCAATAAAACATACCATGGAGAGGTACATTAAGAAGTTATAAATTTTCTTCTACAAGTTTTAGAGGTTGAATCAGTGTGAAGAGAGAAAACAATATTTACAACTTATACTCATAATAGGTTCACTATATAAGAAAGGGAGAGTTTCCCAAACAAAACCTATACGTCTACAAGGTACCATCATCCCACAATCAAAATGAAAATCAAAGATTACCCCAAGGACACCATACTTTCTCATCAATAGGACATCAAAACGAAGAGGTAATTCAACTTACTTACTCAAACATGGCCTCTATAGCAAATATTTATAGCTAGGATGAAGAGCATGACATAGCCATAACTAAGGTCAAACTCCTAAGACCTATAAAATCAAAACTTCCTAGCACAAGTCTAAAAGGGACCCAAATGCTTCTAAAGATTCTCAAGGTAGCCAAATCAACCCTAAGCACAACTCCATGTTGATGGATCATATATCTATAAGATAAACAAGTTAAGGGGTAAAGATAAGGGCATATATATTCATGGGTCCTTGAGAGAGAAACAATGACACTTAGTTAATAAAAATGCATGAAAAGGCTTAATAATAACCATATTCATCCAAGGTATTTATAGAACAAAATGTCGATCCTTTCTTAGATAACAAAAAGTAACTAAATGAGGACCTAAGTATGTCCATCAATGGACCATCACATCCAACAATACACTATCACAAGAAACCAATAATTTTCCTAGAGATATTCCATCCCTTACAAAATCCATAAGTCTATAGAGAAAGTCACATCTATTTTACAAGGAACAAAGCTCCTACCAAGGTGAAGAAGAAACAAAACCACCATAAAAACTTGAAACCATCTTTTAGGACACAAATAACTTTCTCCCTAGAAAGATTGAGCAATGAAAGAGTTACCCTAAGGTCTAGGCACATAAATTTCCATCACTCCAAAACTAAAGGTATCACCTGAAGCACATAGGATTTTAACCAAGACTCCTAGGGTGTACCCTCATACAACAAGATAATATAACACAACATAATAGAACCAGCTCATCAGTAGACAAAGATAAAACAATGTATCATTCTTGATGAAATTTATCCAAATGGCCAATAAGACAAACATGCTACGAGTCACCGATCAAAGGTAAAATCTAAGAAATATTGCAAATTAAGAAAATGGCTAAGTAGCCACATTGCAATCCTTGAAAATATTGCAATATGATAAAAAAAAAACCATAAAAAAATCCTCAAATATTCTCAATGAAATCATAAAAAATGTTCTGTTTATGAATATAAAACACAGGGTCCTTGATAAAATAACTTAAGTTTATGAATATGAAACACAGGAAAAATCAACATCACAATCACTTTGCATCCCTTCGTGGGCCCCCGATAGGGGTACTCAACATCGGTCTCACAACTTAGAATAAACATATAAACAAGATCTACTATGACATCATGTCATGATATCAACTCTCCCTTATGAGAATTAAGTGCTCAAGAAGCAATACCCAATGCGCCCTACTGCCCCAACAAGCCTGATTCAGATAATAACCCCATTTCAAAAAACGAGAAAACTTATGAGAGTCATATCTTTTGCATTGTAGCTCTGATTGACTGCATTAAAAAGGCTTCCAAAATATTAGGACATGTAGAACGTGGTATTAAGGTGAGGTGAAAAAAAAATTAGAAAATTTTGACCCCTAAAAACCTCATTGAAAGGCTCAAAAAATGTAATTTTCACAGATCTGTCCAAAAATGGAAATTTCTAAAAATAACAATTTTGCAAAAATTTCACATAGGTGGTCCATTGCAATTGTACTGAGAGAAGTTGAATCACTTCACCTCCCTTAGGATTTGTGATCTTCCACATAAGATAAAAATAAAATCCAAACAAATTCTATTATTGTATATTTATTTTAATCCTAAAGGTTCAAGTGTACTAGGCTTAAGTTTTTCTATCTAGTTGTCACGTTCCCTAATTTGCCCAGTGTCCAAGCATTGAACCCACGACTATGATACTAAGTGTAACACCCAAAATATTCCTACACAAAACCCAAGATAAAACCTAATGATTTTTTAGGAACACTTATAGAATATGTTTTTGTTTAAATAGGTTACAACAGAATGACCTTAAGCTAGATTTAATTATTTTATGATTAATAAATACTTCGTTTCAATTAACAATTAATTATTATTATTTTAATTCATTCATTTTAGGATTAAATTCCCTCCTAGGGTTTCCTGTTAATTCTAATCGATTAACCTCTTTGAGACATTAGTTAAGATAACCCTGTTACAAATAATTTAATTCATCCCTATCGTTCAAAATAATTTATACAACCAAATAACAATAAGAAAACATGGGTGGAGTCCCTACCTTGCCATTGCAAGAGTATCTAATCCACAAGCACAAGTTGTAAGCCTTTCCAATTCCAAAGTAAGGAAAAACCAACTCCAAATATTTAACATGCACTCCCCAAAAGAATGCTCCTCCAAAATGCAAGAGTAAAAATAAAACAAGCAACCCCTAAATCATCAAACAAACTTGAATAAATAGAAAATAGAGGAGAGAGAGGTGGTGTGGCTCCATGTTTAATTCCACATCATTCCTCCTCCACTCCACATCACACGGTCAAACCTCAAACCCAAATCTCAATAAATTGGTGCTTAAGGGAATTACAACCCTCTTACACACACAAAATCAAGCCCACACCTCTAAAGGAAAAAATTAAAAACTTATGTAAGAAAGTGTATTAAATAACACTATTTTGTTTTACAATCACATAATGGGGTTTATTTTTGACCCCTTAACTCATAAGGGTAGCTGGTATGTGAAATTAAGAGGTGTGGGAAAAGCTTAACTTGTCCCACAAGCCTCAAAAAATGGCCCTAAAGTACAAATCCGAATTTGACATGCAAGGTTGATTACACAACACTCAAAAGTAGTACAATCCTTTCAATTCCAACACAATTCAAGAACCACCTACTCACAATAAATACCCCCTTTGGTCACATCTCAAATTACACTAGTTAATCAAGTTTAATAAACATAAATAGATCACTTTAACAGCCAATAATAAAGGTGACTCATAATACTAAAATTATACAGATACTCACAAAATAAATAAAACAAAAAGGGAAAACAACATATTTACCCAAGGTCACATTTGAGGCCACCCCAAATGGGGACCTCCTAATAATCTAACAACAACAAACAACATATAATTACACAAGTTACTAAGGTGAACTGTTGCCAATACTCCAAATTCCTTCACTGTTGATCTTCTATTCCCTTTTGTTTGTTGTGTTAGAATTTCTTGCAAAAATGAAAACAATACCTTTATGGCCTTGTTTCCATATTTATGACATTGAGATAATAAAGCACACACATATAAATATCAATTCACATAATCAAATATCATAACTAAACCGTCGCTAAAATCAATTAATTCACCAATTGTTCACAATTCCAAATATTTCGATTCTATCAAATCATCAATTAGCAATAAGATCACAAACCAACTAAATCATCTACAAAATCTATATGTCAAATGCAATGTGTTAGTATAATAATAGCTCTAGATCATCAAATATTGATATGTCAATCCATGCATATAATCCATTATATAAGCGACATCATGTCAAAAGTATAAAACATCTATATTGTCTATCAAATAGGCTAATCAAATATAGTAATGTCTATTTATCAATTTCTAACAATAAAATATGGTGACAATGTCTATGGATTTAATCCCAAGTAAGTAAAATCATAGTAATATCAATGTAGAAGAGGAGTGGGCACTACACTAAATTACCTCTGTAAATGTATGTGTAGGCATGGTGCTCACAGCCTATGGTCGAGATGATAACACCCCTCCTGCGAGCTATAATATCAATGCATACATGTACAAATACAATTATTTTTAAAATTTAATATATATAAGTAAATTAAGTACTTTGATATTTTTGTAACACATATAATAAGTTATAACAAGTACTTGAGAAGGTGACACCGATCACTATAATCCAAATGTCTTGCTCCAAAACACATTTGACATAGTGGTATTATTGTGTGCACCCCTAATGAAAACTCCACCAAAAATAGTATGCCTAAAAGCATCATCCTCCTCGGGCCCCAACCCATATACTACCACATGACAAACAAATATGTGACCTCATGCTAGTACTCCCTGAGAGAATACTCTATATACCCTTCCCATGAGCATCTGAATCAGAAATATCCCTCGTATGTCAAACCAAGGGTATTAGAAATCCCCCAAAGCACATGAAGTGTATCAATCTCTAGTGTCTCCTTTGTTTCTGGAGGGGAAAACTCAAGGTGAGGGGGATTCTATGTGGGGACTCTACCTTGCTGAATAGGTGCATGTTTTACACCTGGTCGATCCTGTGCACAAAGCCTTTTCCTCTACCCTAAAAATCCCAGAAATAAAAATAGTTTGGGATCCTCGTTGACGATAAAATCGTAATAGAGATTACTCAAAAATTAAATGTTCACCTCATTGTTAATGCAAGGTGGAAAATAAAACACCATCCACAATCAGTCCCAAAAATTATTTTTAATCAAAAACATTATTGCACCAATGGATGGGAAACCATTTGCGTGGTAACGAAACAAGACAATTGGTGTGGGGGGTCCATGAGTAAGGTGCATATGAGGTATTTTGTAATTTATTTTTTATTTACATCCACATATGAATTTTTTTTGGAATAATAAACCCTACAATGCTCCCTATAAAATGTCTAGCGATCAATTTTCCCCATTTTCATGTCAACTTCAGCCACTAATCGGCCTCCTATGTGTTTACAAGAGAGGTGCAGTGGGGGTTTGTAGAATGTGAATCCCTCATTGTTTTGATTAAATCCTTAATTTAAATCTTGTTTTTAATTATATGGGTTGTTAAATGTTTTTGACTTCCCGAGGAAATGTTGAGAAACTGTAGGAGGGCTAGGAGGGATCACAAGAATTGTAGGGTTATTTTGTCGTTGATTGCGTTAACCTCAAACTGTAACAATAAAAAAATTGTATTCAATTAAAATTCTACTCTATAATTAGGAAAATTAAATGCAATTTCAAGAAAATAATTATGGTTGCCTCTTCTCAGTGCTGCCATCATTGATTTGGATCTTTGCGGTGATTCTCATATGAACATTTAAGAAAGATACAATTGAAAAATAAAATGTCAGGGCACGATTTAGATTTAAAACTTGTGTTTCTGGGGAGTAAAAATTATAAGGGTTCAAGTTGCTTTTTATTATAACTTAACATAACACGTACATGTTATAGGATCATGAATTACTAAACCTAAGAATTATAACTGTCATTGCTTTATATTAAAACATGTATGTGTTTTGTTCGTTTTCAAGTTTTTGTCCACTTTTTGGCCCGCCAAATTGGTTCACTTACCCTTTTTTATATTATATACTTATTTTATATATCTTGTAAGATTTTCATGAGCATCACAATCTCTTCAGCTTTCTTTTCACTAGAAATTTTAGCATCATGGTTTGAAAACAAATATTGAAATCTCTCTTATTATTTTATGGTTACTTAATCAAAGCAATGAATTTCAAAACTATAGTCACATTTTGGTTATCTTCACTACTTAATTATCATCAAATGCACTACTAATAAATTTAGTATATGTTATTTTATAATAGTATATATTTAATAATAGGAAAGGTGGGAAAAACAATCGTTACAATTGGTAAATATCATTAACATATCCCAAGAATATTTTATAAAAAAAGAGATCTTGAAGAGACAAGTTATAATATGATTATTCTAATATTTTGAAATGTTCATTTTTTCATGAGCATTGTGGTTATTGATAATCATGAGAAATGTTATCTTTCAAATATGTTATTAGAAGGAAGGGGGAAAGGATTTGATGAAATAAGATTAGATAATTCGAGCCTTGAATTATATTTCTATTCAAATCTTCCACACATGGAATGAGGTGTACACAATACATGTGGAATAAAACATATCTAAGGGAAAAAAGTCAATGGGGTTGGTCATCTAAGTAGAAAGAACCCAACAACTCAAATCCCTCCATCATGTATTGAATAGACAAGCACACATATAACCCTCAAGAGAATATATTAATGTGTAAGCATAGAAACAGGTGATCAAATCACTATAGACACAAAATATATGCACATGGGAGCATTTCTAGGTCCTTAATCATACTAATGTATACATGATTCGTAAGAAAACAAAACTAGTGGTTAATAACTCCTTTTTCCTTGGCACATCTTACAGTTCTACATGAACTTGAATGATTTACCTTTTGATGGCCTCAGACACTAGCACCCATTTAAGACAAAAGTGCTCAGGTGCTCCTGTCCCTCTCTTTCTTCTTCTTACTCTTTTTGGTCCCTTTCTTTTATTAGTCTCACTTGTTAATACTATGCATCCAAAATTTTCTCTTAGTCAATTATGAAATTTAGTTATGAGGTCCTATATATACTTAGTTACCCCCTCTCAAATAAGTGACCAAGCTGGCATATGCATTATATGACCAACCAATTCCAAAAACTTTCATAAGGGCACAAGAGCAATATTATGAGTACATTATGATCCAAAAAACCCATTACAAACACAATCATCCTTTCCATGGATCCTTCACACACCTACATAGTGATCTTCCTTCAATGCTATCGTAACTTACAAACAACCTTGTAAGTATTTGAGACAGATCCAAATCAATAGCTCGCTATCATCGATTGCAAATGTAAAAGGTTTTTTTAGGGTATTGTGTGAATCATTTAGTACACACACACACACACATGGACATCACATACACATCACACACACATTCTTGTACACACATATGTTTCACACATACACACGCACAGATTCACACACACAGACTCATTTGAGTTTGAGATAGACTACACTAATAGACTAGACATTTTCACTCTAATGGGATTGCACACAACATTGAGGTCATTGTGCAATAGGCCTACACACTACTATCATTTTAATAGATTTGAAATGGTTAATGGGCTTGTGTAGATAGTACTTTCTCTTGTAGGCCACCAAAAATGATTAGTGATCTAAATAGAATCGTGAGCCCACAAAATAGTAAAGGTCAATAGAATCCATAAAGCATCAGGATTTTAGCATCTTAGTTGATACATGATTGCCTTGATGAAGTCTATTAACAGCTAGGGTCCATCATACACCTTGGCTCCGGAAGCTTCTGAAAACTTGAACTCATGATTCATAGGGATCTAAACCCTTATCCATCATTTTTGACAGAATTTCAGTGACGATAATTAGGCTCGGTCACTCCCAGGTAATAAAAAAATTAACTATGTCTTAATCATATCAACCTGCTACATAGTACACAATAGGGTTTTGCATGCTTAGAAACAACATATTTATATTGCATGTTACTATAGGCCTTAACGACTAACTAAATATGATTAATCCCTCTATTGAGGCCAGTTACTTTAAAATAGATAACTAGGTTGAAATTGAGCTATTAAATCATGGTGGTGTGATCTCCAATACTACGTTCCATCGATCTCTCTCTGGATCCTTATGGCTCGACTCTATCTCAATGGCCTAAAATCTTCTCTGGAGGGAACTTTACCCATGATTAGCATTCAAAGCTTCAACACCCAAGATAATGCAAAGTAAAACAATTTGTCCTATATTTGTACCTAAGTATGGTCCTTCACCTTTCGACCATTTAAAATGTGTTCATGAATAGGAAAATTCAAAGGCATTTGGATCATCTTCCTACAATTTTCCCAACTTGGGTTCAAATTCATTTGACACCCAATTATATAGCTAGAAAAAAACAAAAATCTAGCTGCACTGAGAACAAGTGTTTGTCAACTTCACTACTCAATAGACTTTCATACCAGGTAGTTGAGGAACCAACCGAAATTCCTTGTAGATCCTCATTAGGATAACTGGTGATAGTGGGGTCCCACTATTTTAGACATGTTAAAATTAACTTGCTAATTCATCTGTTCATTACTTCCTTAGCCATGTGTCAGTATAATACTTCTATGCAATCTTCACACTTGGTAGACTCTAAATTTACATAAAATCCATGTTCAGCACTCCTGCGTAGCCAAGTAATATTTTTGTTGTTTCCTCATGATCTTTCATATTAGTTTCCCGTCCAAAAATTTATTCTTTGAGGCTGGTGATACTTTGTTATTCTTTATTACGCTTAATAATAGACTTAAGCACAGGAAGTCGATACATTTCCCTCAACTATGTTGAACCTTATTCTCTATTGAATCCTTTACGAAAATTCTCATCTTCCTTACACTAGATCTTTCATCTACCAAAACTCATGTGTGTATAAAATGCATCGCTTTCATCCTCATCAAATCCTTCTTTGCCCTACTATGCCAGTGCTCACTATCTTGTGCAATCGCATGTGCACAATGCTACTGCGGACCAACCCCTTATTATGGTAAATCCGAGATATGTACTCACTATGTACATAGTTGTACTTTTACACCACACATCCTCTTTTCATTCAGGTCACCTGCGAAACACACTCCCATTATTATAGCAAGGTAGGGGTTGTTAGCAAGGATTTCACTTGAAACTTGGGATGCTCTTACATCAGATACCTGGGGAACTTTAAAGCAGAGAAACCCTACTCTTCGTGACCTAAGTGAGTGGTCAAGAACTAGACCTTTGGACTATTGAGGCTGATAGTCTTGGATTTATCCAATGAGACTCTCTTTCTACCTCACGCCTAAATTGATTCAAACAAGACTTCGTTCTACTATCCAATCGATGGAGAATGTTCCCACTAATATGAAATAGTGCACCCTTGTACGATGCCTTGCACTCATCATGAAGGGTGTATGGGACTCATCATAATCCAGACCATGCCTCCACTCAATGTATGTCGAGCATTTTCCTCTTTCTTTCTAGAAAAGTTTTTTCTTCTTATTCCTTATACCCATTTTCTTCCTAAAGCCTAATCTTGGATTATCTTCTCCCATGGACAGACCAGTGATAAATCACTGATCTGAATTCATCATTGATTTTAGAGTCCCTATCACTTCAACAGAGCCTATTACACTCTTTCCAATTCACCTTATGCTTATATGCCTTAATCACCTTTGTAAGTTGTTCTTAGTGTATTTTATGCGTTCTGATCAAATAAGTGAAGCCAAACATCCATAAGCATTATCTATCATCACCTAAGATATGCACTTTTTCACAAGATAATTACAAGGTTTACAACATAGCAAATCCATATAAGGGACAAGGGACACCCATCTATCTACATACAAAACCATAGGAGGGGAGTTTTTTCTATTCCATCACACTACATTTTGCATGACTTGGAGTATACTTCCTAGATCTATCTCGCTATGACATCATGTATAACCTGTTCACAGTAGGGATAAAATTATAGAATTATTACACACTACAATGTTTAGTATGAAAGAACCACATGGATTCTGAGATGTAGTGCAACAATCGGTTGTAAGTTCACTCTTTAGGCAACTACTGGGGTCAATATGACTCTACATTGATATCATAGTTTTTGGATTATATTTGATGTAGTTTAAACGGCACCGTGTAAGATAGCTATCTATTGAGTCTGGTTATAGGTGCGAGCAGTGACATTTAACAATGATAGTTCAAAGTGACAATAGAGAGATCAACATTGAAGCTCCTCTGATTCCAGAAAAGACCATCCTAATACAGCACTCCTATAGCAGACACAGGCACCCAAACTAATCACTAGCACCTAGGGCACTTCTCTATACACATGCTTAACTATGGATATTTTTGTCCCTTACACCCTTAGGGTTTTGAACCCTCATCGATGACTACTCAAAATGGTTTTTCTAGGAGTTAGGAATTTAATCAGATACTCAGTCTCGACCGCTTTTAGGTTTTACATAAATAACTAAGTCACCTCCCTCTCTCATTTTCTTAGGGATTTACATTATTGAATGTTTGTGCACTACTGTACTTTATTTCCCATATATCATTAATTACAGTAAGTTACTCTAAAATAAAGGTTTAATTACATTTAGAATAAATCATTTGGTGAACCCCAACTCTTGATCGAACACTCATATCCTTATTTTACATGCTCTGCTGGTTTCATTCTTCTCCAAGCCCAAAACCTAGCTGCATCATGTCCCCTAAAGTTCCTCAAGTCTCCTTGTATTAATTACTATAAAAGCATCCAGTTTTCAAGATTCTCTCAAAAAATCCATACACACAATGTACCTTCCTCATGTTACGAAACCTTCATAAGTAAGTTCCATTTTCAATTATATCTTATACCCACATATTAGTCCTAATAACACATCCCATCAAACTATCTTAGAGTCAATTCAATCTTTACACCTTTTTTTCAAGATAAATTTCAAGCTATGGAAACCATGATTACATCCCTCACAATTGAAATCCAACATCTCAAGGATGTTTCTCATGCCCATGCTATTTCTTATTCTACACCTCATCTTGATCCCATGACTACTACATGTGCTCATACAAGTGAGGTAAAGGTCTTGTTATCCCAAATTCACCCCTTGAGATAATTTTGATAACTTACATAAATCCCTCATGCTGGAGCAAGCAGAAAAAATGGTTCAAGGGAAAAAAATTAAATTTTTGGGGTACCTCTCCTCTTTTCTAGAACTCCCATGTCCAAGAAAAATCTAAAGAGTTAGTAAAAAATTGCAAAAATCTAGAAAAACAAGGTCACAGACCTATTTTAATGCAAATCAAGTTTGAGAGCTACACACGTAACCAAGGTGGATTATACCAGGGTTCATTGTTCTAAATTCAGGCCTAAAATGCTAAGGATACATTGAAATGTGGCAAATTTGGGTATTTTGGCCCAAGCCGCACAGGTTCAAACAGGACAGTCGAGATCTGAAAACCCAATTTTCCCAAAATAGCCAAAAATATTGAAAATCGGTTAATTTGGGTCGAATTGTCCCAGGCTGCACAATGGGTAGTTGGGACATTGGGATGTGGGGGCTCTGAAAAGCCAAAAAGGATGATTGCAAAGGAAATGTGGTGAATGCCGAAGTCAACGGCCCCGATGGCCCCATCAATGAGGAAGAAATGGGACATTAAATGCCCAAGTCACCGCACCACGAGGGAATTGGAAAAAGTGGATATTTTTTTTAGAAAAGCTAGGACACAAGGACCAAAATATCCAACATGTCCACATATAAAGGAAAACAGTGTAAATTAGATCCCAAACTTCAAATGGCCATAAATTTTGACTCGGAGCTGCAATTTTCATGAAATTTGACTTTCTGAAACAAGCATGACGTCCTCTACACCACATAAATTAGATTTATTATTTTTCATGACTATAGGTATATGAAAATAAAGGATACGCATCCACCTCTAATAAATTAAATACCCAGTCCTATTAAATGACATAAATGCCTAGTAGACCCAAAATAGCTGCTCGCATTCAGAAGGTCATAAATTTTGCATTTTTCAATGAAAACACACAAAATTGTTACCGATCTCGATGCAAAAAATTCAAGAAATATTAAATTTTATGAAAAATCAATGCTTATTTTGTAGAAAATGTTCCCAGTTCATAATAATGATTTTAGTGGTGGTTGGGATGCATTAATAAAGCATGGGCTGACATATTTCACTACCAAAAGTTATGGGAGAACATGAGGAGCCTTTTGCAAGCAACATACCATCAATTACACTCATTTATGACAAATTACAAGTGTTTAAAAAAAGAAATCCGGGATTGCAATTCTCTCTATCCTTCTCAATTCTATAAATTGTAATCTTGGGCTCATTTGTAAAAAGAGGTTTTTTTCATTTTTACTCTCCTTCCCTTTCTCTCTTTCTTCCCTGCTAGGGTTGAATATGGAGCTTAATACTCCTCTCCTTGATTTGTAATTCCATTTTCTTTCCCCTTTCCCACTAATGATGTACTGTGTGAACTTACGAAGCAATAAAATATGTTTCATGATGTATTTTGTCCATCCTTTGCTTATTTTTATTTTCTCTTCTTACCACTCACCATTGCAAAGTATATTGTGCATATCTCAGATGTCTATTGTAGGTTTTTAGATATGTGTTTAATGGGTTTGAAGTGGTGTTCTATGTGAAATTTATATTTGTTCTGTGATGCATCTTGTCCATCCTCTCCATTTCTCACCTCTCTCCATTTTAGGAAGCTAGAATTGTGATCAAATACCTCCTTTTCTGGTGCATCACCGCTTTAGTGTAGGCTATGTTTTCATGCACTCTCTCTCCCTGGTCACTTGGAAAGTTAAATTAGGATAAGATAGTTTTCCTACATTAGAGTAGATTATGGCAGGTAGTTTAGGAGCAAGAACCAGCTTTCTCTGCATGTCTATCTCAAGTAGCAAGTCCCACAACTTAGAGATAGTACCCATGTTACCCAGTCACACCATCAGCTCAAGCACACACACTTGTGTAAATTGGATGGTGTTGTGATTCAGTGATAACAATTCTTACCACAATAACCACCTCTCAAGTTTGATCGAAATGTTAGGAAAAACGATATTGTCTCTTAGATCCTTAATTACCAGTTAATCACCTCGCCACCTACTCATTGCTACTCTCTTTACCGGCATACAAAATTAAAAAGATGGCCTATTTTGTAATTATCATAAAATTATTGGACATCTTGACAGTGATTGGTATGCTTTAGAATGAATAATCAAGAAAATTGAGCATCAAGGATTTATTTCATTTTGTACACAAGATTCTACTACACATTCATTTCCAATTACAAAACCCCAATGGTAAGATTCCTTCTCTTCATATGGTACTAACAGGTGTTTCTACTTTCAACATACATGGTATAACCATGCAAGCATCACTAAAAATTCCCTTGCATGACATGAGACCTCTAACAAGGTGAGAATTTGGGATGTTCCGAGAACAAATGAAACATTATCGATATGTCTTTTTCAAAGAAATGGGTTTTATTGGCACAAAATGATTAAAAAAATTGATATTTGCTTACAATAGACATTCCCTTTACAGGAGAACTGTTGATGCATAATCAGATCACCCCTGAATGCCTATAACTTGATAGGTTGAAACTCTCAGTGTGATTTCATAACATGGAGATTTTCCCAAAATGTGGGACTTGGCGATCATGAAAGATCTCCAAATGAATGTCGGTTCCTATTCCTCTATTTAGATGCACACATTCAAATTGTAGAGGATCTACTCTAAAACCTACTATAAATTTCCAGGGAGACAGGGTTAAGGATATGCAAGAAATAAACCTAAACTAACAAAGGTGATGCACTAAAGGAATTTTTAATACCTTCTTTGACATTAAATATAAACCATAAAACATGTAATGCAACCACCTTGCACAGTTAACCAAAATTGTAATGAGAGATCAGGAGAAAGCAATGAACACATGAGAGGGTTGAAATCATCCACAGAGTTATCTTATTGCTCCAAGAATTTGATACAATCCATTATAATGGCCAAGAGGCAAGATTGCAATTTATAGTTTAGATGGGAGGTTCAAACTCAAAAAATCAACTTACAAAAAAGAAAAAAAGGGAGGGTGCAAAGGAAAAATGTCCAACCTTTAGAAAAATACCCCTCCTTACAATATATAGGAATAAAATGAGAGAAGGAGATTAGAAGAACTCAAAAACTTGCTTAAACCACCCCAAAATTCATTGAATTCACCTACAAAAATGATGGGTTCCATGACAACCCATGCCTCTATGCACTCTTTCTTGTTGCGAAAAAAGGAATCTCATACATTCATTATTGGGGTAGGTGGGAATCCTGACACCTTCAAAAATGACCAACTATACTTATTAATTTTTAATAATTTAGTATCACTTAAATTAAGAACGTGCTAGGAGCTTTCCAAAAAGTCATTTCTTGTGCAAATCTGAGCTCCCAATCAAAATTTATCGCCATCCGAAGGTCGAGGTGTCATTCTACAAAAATGGTGGGTGGTTGGCTTTAGTCATTCTTCAGAGTCCAAAATGCATGCAACCTCTAAAATTCCCAAAATTTGGAATTTCAGACATTTCCATTTCGAAGATTGAAACATTGTTCATAGCGCTAAATTTTCTTGACAGTTCTGATAGTCTAAAACCTAAACCTCTGAAACCCCAAAACCTAAAAGTCTAAAATTTTAGACTTTCAGACTTATAGACATTTTGTCTTTTTGGACCTTTGGCACTTTCCATCACCTAAATCACCTCGAGTGTTCCAAAACCCTGAAACTAGAAGGTCTGAAACTCTGAAACCATAAATTACCATTACATTGACAGCAAAACCCGTGTTGACTTCTAAAATTTGAACCCTTTCCAGGATTCAGAATTTCAGGATTTTGGACATTTTTGAACCCTTTTCCATTTTTTCACTGAGACTTCTGACACCCTAAATTCCTCACCTTTGAAACTTTGAAACCCAAAATTTCAAACTTTCAAAGTTTCAGATTTTAGGATTTTTGTACTCACCAAGATCCCCAAAACCCCAAAACCTAAAAGTCCAAAATTTTAGACTTTCACTATTTCAAGTTTCAGAATTTTTCATACATTTTTCCAACTTCATGATCTGAGAGTTCCAAAACCCTGAAACTTGAAAGTACTAATTTTTGAATTTTGGGAGTTTCGATTTTTGGAAACTTTTTCCTTCCTTTTCCCCAAAATCAACCTTAGGCCATATCTGAAAATCTCAACCTCCAAAGTTTGATACCCAAATTTCAGAATTCTTCTTTTCTTGAAATATCTATAATTTTCCCGGCCTGCTTCAACCATATTCACCCAACTCCAAAAAGTAATCCTCCATGACTAAATCAACCTGGTCAGCTTCTCTACGTGCAAGGTCATGTTTATCTAATTTTTCCCGAGGGGAAACATTGAATAACAAGAACACCATAATTGGAGGTAGATCTATATGTTTTTGGAGATCTTGTGTAGCATTGCCCTATGAAGAACATAAAAATGTATTCAGGAAGCAAAAAAGGGGAAAAAATATGGGAGATCATTTACGATGGTCATCACTCTAGAAACAATTTTCTGCTAATAAGGGGATAGTATGGAGCAAATCAAGTTCCGTAACTTGCTGATAATTTGAGAAATGTGAACCCCATGATTTATGATTGACAACTACTAATGTTGAGAACTGATTCGTGCTTTCATGTAGAAAAAAATGCCTTGTTTGAATCTTCGACCCATTTATTTGTGACGAATGTCCTAGTCACAACTCATAAAAATAACACACTTAAAAATTAAATATACCTATTGCACGAGTCATTATAGTGCGTGTGAGAAAACTAAATTATGGGTACAATGATGACGACCAATTGTAGAGTGAGGTATTACTCGGAATTGGTTAACATGTCCTGTTGGTGTACAACATATGGGTAAAGGCAAGATTGGTTAACGAAGCCCTTAAGATAAGTGAATAACATAGTGTATTTGTAATGCCCACAAATTTGACGCTCAGAAACCTCATAAAGCCTATCAAATTATTAGGGAAAACTTTGCAGGAATTTTATTTTTTCATTTAAAAGGTTGCAAGAGTTAATACATCCACTACGTTTAATTTACTCTACCCACTCAAGTTAATTAGAATTAAATTAATTATTAGATATCATTAATTTAATTCTAAATTCATTTCAAAATCAAACCCTCTTCTACGGGTTCCATTAATCCTTATTTTAAAGTTGGTTAAATAATCCATTTTAAACAAACTCTACTTGTTCATGTACAAAATCATTTATTTAAATAAGCCCCTATAGTCAAATCTCATTTAATTATTTAGTTGTCCCTAGAAAGTGTATAAGGTTACAACATTTCATAACCCATTAGGTGGCCCAATTAACTAATTACCCATACCTTTTAATTTAAAACTCATTCCTACAAAATACCCATCACTTAAATTTACATGGTTGAATCTCTACCGTTAGATCAAAATAACATGAGCCATTAAATCTAGGTTGCCCTACAAATCCTTATGAATTTTATTTTATTCTCTTTTTCTTTCCCTAATCTTTCATTTGCACTATTTTGTTTTGCATATTTTGAAAGAAGAGAAGGAGTGAAAGCCATGGGAGCCAAGGGAAGAGCTATGGAGGGTTTTCTCAACTCCATTATTTTTGTATAATTTTTGTGTTAAAGGGGAAAACTACCCTAGTTGGGTTATGGGCATTATTTTCCCATTTGTTTGTATCAGATTTACACATATTTTCAAGTTTTGGGTACATACACACTTTTTTCATTTTATAAAGTGGTTGGTCCTGTGTATTACCAGGAACTATAGGGTTTATTAGAGTTTGAGGCCACATTTTATTTGCATGGCCACTCTGCTAAAATGGAGTTTATTTGTTTTTTTATTTATTATATGGGTGGGGAGCGGTGCCCCCACCCCTATTCATAAATTATATGGATTGGGGTGGGGGCGCCGCCCCCCACCCTATTATATTATTTGTTATTTAAAAACCCCACCCTACTATTATGGTGGCGGCCAACAAAAAATACATTTGCCCCTTTTTTATTTAATTTTATATGATTTGATTTTAAAATAAAAGCACATGTTTGATTAGAGGTTTAGTTAATTAAAAATTATGATTAAATTTATTATATATATGTACATATAAGTATCTTATATATAATTTTATATAACATCAATTTTTTTTATTTTATAAAGTTATACTAATATAAGTATAGATTTATAAAATTAGAGGTGGGATTTATTTAGTAAGAACAAGTATATTAAACTTTATTCAAATATATACCAATCATTTAAATATATGTATTTATTCATAGATTTTCATCCATTTAATAGATTAATTCTCTTTGAAAGAATTGCACATTTTAAGGGGAAACAAGTTTCTTTTTTAGCTAACAAACTAGTTGTGCTATACACACACACACACACACCCACACACACACACACACACACACCACACACACACACACACACACACACACACACACACACACACACACACACACACACACACACACACAGATATATATATATATGTGTGTGTGTGTGTGTGTGTGTGTGTGTGTGTGTGTGTGTGTGTGTGTGTGTGTGTGTGTGTGTGTGTGTGTGTGTGTGTGTGTCTACACACACACACACACACACACACACACACACACACACACACACACACACACACACACACACACACACACACACACACACACACACACACACACACATATATATATATATATGTATCTATGTATCTATGTATGTATTGTTTCATTTAAATGCCTAAACTTTTCCACTTACAAAACTTGAAACAAGATGCACCGAATAATAAGATTTTCTCAAAATGTAAACACAAGGTAGAAAGAAATGTGATAATATTATTGAGAAGACATATTTTACGACTTCTTTCTCTTTTAAAATTCAAGTTTACCAACCATAGAAAAAGGAAACAACATTCACTTTCCACACAAGAACAACATTTCTTTCAAATTGATATCGTAGTACAACCTTTAAATAAAATTCTAGATTTGAAAGAGCTTCATTTCAATTACAATACTACTTCAAATTCCTTCTTTCAGCTATAATAATATAAGGTTGATAAATACGTTTACATGAATCTACTTCATTAAAATGCAACAGTTGCAAGTCTTCCACTCTAAGCATAATAATATGGCCAAACTAACAACATAGTAATTCTTCCATAGGCTCAAATACACAAGTATTCGTATTAATATCATCTTCCAGTTTCATAGATTCAACTTGGACTCTTTGATCTCATTAAAATATAATCACAATACAAGGAAAGTGGAGTAGGAGACACTCTCCATCCAACCTTTAGTCCTATAAAAGGAGAATTCATCCTTATTATTGACCCTCGAGCCCCAACCATAGAACAATAAGGTGCATTTGCAACTTTGACAACTTCAAAAATAGTGGCTTCCATAAAATACACACATACAATCTTTTCAACACTCATGTAATATTTCTAGACTCAATCACATCTTTCAAGCAAGTTCAACAAGAGAAGTTTTCTGGTCTTTTCCATAACAAACACAAATAATATTCAAATTTTCATCACAATCAAAAAGGATTAAATCTAATCCAAAGGAGAAGAGAAATTTGGGAGCCACCTCCATTTACCCTCCCAAATGAGTAAGGGGATCCACCCAAAATATCTCCAAGTGCAAATCAAAATTACTAAAATATCCCTTTTCCCTCCCAATTCAAGATACACAAAGTGTAGCAATAATTTTATTTTCTCTCCCCAGAGGTGGAATTCCCTATTCACACTCCCTCCAAAATGCCTCACAAGTTCCTTCTCCCTCTCAAAATGGTCCCATTTTCCTTCTCCCCGCACCACTCTTAAATTCAATCTACCCATCCAAACATAATGCAATCACAACACACATAGCATACACTCTATAATCAACAATAAATGATGATCCTACCACTATGGATTTATCTTCCAAAATCTTCACACAACAATATTCTAGCACCTTGAATCCAATTAAAATCCCAAAATTCAATTCCAAAATCTCCAAGCATGCAATCCCAAGCCAAAATCCAAAACTGCAAGTGTAGAAATGGGACAAATAACTTCAATTACTCTAAATTCTCATAAATAAATAGAAAATTAGGTGAGGATGATGAGGTGGCTCCGTGTAGGCTGCAACTTCATCATTCCTAAATTCTAACTCAAAAATTCAACACACAAATACCAATGCTAATAAATGAATAAGTATGGCTATGACATGCACAAGTGTACACTACAACATGCACTCCATACCTTCCAAGGACATATTAAATGAGGTAAGTATAAAAGTGAATTTATTTACTCTTTTTCACTCAAAAAATGCATTAAAAAAATTAAAATTAACTCCATAGTTCATAAGTATGGTTGGTGGAATACTTCGATAAGCAAGGGACAAGAGTAACTTGTCCCACAAGTCTCAAAAAGCGGCCTCTAAGGAAAAATTTGAGATCGGGAAAGGAGGAAGAGTACAAAATTTATAATGTAATTAATTCCTTTCAACATCAACTAAATATCAATGAACATCTACCCTACTTAATGCCCAATTGTCACATCTTCTTATTTTTAGTTTACAATTAAGATAAATTAACTAATTAAAAGTATATTAACAAGTACTAATAAAGTGACTAGATTTTACAAATAACTATATAAATGTACCACAAAATTAATAACCAAAATTCAAAGAGGGAACATCACAACCCATGGCCACACACATGATGTCAACCCCCCATGGGAAATCTCCTAACCAAGCATAACAGTTAAACAACATACACATAGAACAGAAGTTCTTGAATTGTTCTTGTTGCAAACACCCAACATTATTCTAGGG
Source organism: Taxus chinensis (assembly GCA_019776745.2). NCBI lineage: Eukaryota > Viridiplantae > Streptophyta > Pinopsida > Cupressales > Taxaceae > Taxus > Taxus chinensis. The sequence goes on from CM034150.1 coordinate 860,835,531, forward strand.
TTGGTCCTCTATCCCATTTCGATATATAGTGATATAATTTTCCTGAAAGCACAAAAAAATACCTCTCTGGCCTCAAGGATGTATCAATAACATTGAGAAATAACTCATACATATCAATCAATAATCATCATCAAAACTAACCAATTCTATCAATTCTCTAAAATTTCTAATATAATTCGATTCTACGATTTTACTAACATCACTAAGATCACAAGAAAAATCCAAAACTCCAAAAAATAGGCAATGCATCACGTAAATAATGTGTCAATATAGAATCAAAACAATGTAAATAAACATGTATAAAATTGTCTACCAGTGTCAGCTAGCACATCATAATCCAAAACATGAATCAATACATATCGATAATCAAAATGTCTATATAGTCTATAACATACTAATCAAAATATAATAATCAAAATGCCAATATCTCTTATCAATAATAATAAAATCATATTAGATAAGTGTCGAAGAGGAGTGTGCATTACATCTCTGTCCCCTTAGACTTGACTTCCTCCTAGAAGTCATAGAAAGAGGTAGATAACAAGCATACAAATAGAACTCTCACCTTCTCTTGGTTTGTTTACTTCAAAGAAAAATCATGCCCCTTGGAACAAAATTTTGGTCCAAAACTATTACAAAAGAGAAGGATACTATAAGGCACAAATACTAAACCTCCTCCAAATAAGGTTGCTAGCAATCAAACCTTAAAAATAATCTCTATGAGGTTAACCAAGTTTACAACACAGAATATTTAAACAAAAATGGTTGATGAAATCCCAATGAATGAAAAATAAGGTCCTTGAAGAATATGAACATGTTATATACACAATGTGTCCACGTATCAACACATAGATACAACTCACAGTCAAAAGGAAAGACGAGACTCCCAGTTATGTTGAATTATGCTTCAATGTTCATTATTTTAGACAAGATTAATGACTAGCAATCATGACCTTAAATTTTCATGAGAAACCACACCTTCCTATAGAACTCACAATTTCAGGGCCATACGAGTGAAGCTTAACTATAAGGAAGACACCTAATTTTAACAACGTTGTTTACAAGGATGTACATTATTCATTGGAAGTACTTTATATAATTCGGAAGGGCTCACTTAAATTTTTATGATCTCACTAATCATAATCTTGGAAACAAGTTTTTCATAATTTTAATTTTTTTAATATCATAACATATAACCACTGATCCTGATTTAGAATGCCCAAACAGTTAGATAACATTTGCATTTTAAATAGGTAATCTTGTGTATACTATCATATCGACAAAATATATACCATTCTCTTTATATAACAAAGAATCATTTAGTAATTTTAAACCTACCCTAGCTCAAAATAATCTTAAAAAAAATGTAAACTTGATATTATAACATATAGGAACACTCAAGCAAGCTAGGAGACAATAGGAAACATGAGCGGTTCAACTAATAAATTACGAGAGAAAAAAACAACACATTCTTGTAGAAACTTATGAAAATATCCTGCACCATTCTTTTCCCTAAGGACAAGGGGAACCTTCCCCAAGGACAAGGGGAACAAAATCCTAGTTTCCCAAAAGAATGGAAAATTCTAAAATTTCTTCATATCCTTAACATATGTTGCCTAGGCTTGCCAATAATCCTAGGGCACCCATGACCTATACCAAACACATGAAGGTTACTTCCCTTGGAACTGAAGATATAGATTCACTCCTAAAGGACCAAAAATCATACACATGTCGAGATAAGAGGCAAAAAGGGTAGGACGAACCGTAGGGATCCAACAAGGGGAAATTACACACATTTATGTGCAAGGAAGATTAAAAATGCTACTAAAGCACACCACTATCAACAAAGCACTCCATTATTCAGGATAGGTGGATGATTTTAAAAGGTGAAAAGATCCTTATATACATACTTTCAAAAATTTCCATACCACTAGTGAGAGGTCAAAAATACTCTGGCATGTAACTTATGTTATAACGATTATACACATGTTTATTGTTTGATATAAAATGAGATGTATAAAAATTTATTATCATGGTTTCAACTTTGGATTTCATTACGATATTCACACTAATTTTTATACTATTCTAACATTGGAATGATTTATTCTTTCATGTTTTATGGTTCTAGTATTATATATCCTACCAATTATTGTAAAAGATCGTGATAAATTTTCATTAATAACATAATACATGTTATGTTAAGGCTATATGTATATTCAAAAAAAAATTCTAATGTTTCAACATTATTTTCAACATCTTAGGGCACATTTGAGATTAAACACTCATACCATAGGTCAAGGGAACTTTTCAATTAGTTATTTCATTCATATTATATCCTTTATAAATTTTTGAGAATGCAATAGCATTTTATACAAACAAGGTTGTTTACTTACATATTTTTCTTGTGTACAATCCCATAAATTTATCTGTTCCATAATCCAATTATTAAAACAGAAGTTATAGTTATATTTGTTAAGCACATTTCTTATTGGTTTTCTAATCACTGCACTCCTTATATTATCATATCCCATATCTTGTGTCATTAAGGATTATCACCAATGTTGTAGATTATCTCACCATTCTATATAGGCGGTAAATTTATTCATTCTACTTCTATGGGAAGTAAAAGAGGTTTCTTGTTATTTTTCACACATTGTTATCTCTTTTATTAACCTACCATGTTATAGTAAGGAACCATGATCCTTACTGTCCACGTTACTTATTAACTTTTAAAATTCCAAGACCATCAATTATATTCTAATATGCTAAGGTTTATTACATTACTATTGATGGCGAATCACAACACCCATGAATGTCTACAACTCGATGGGTCAAGACTCTCAGTGCAATTGCATAACAAGGAGCTTTTCCCAATTGTGGGACCTTGTGAATTGGGAAAGCTCTCCGGATGAAGGTCGGTTCCTATTCCTCTGTTCAGATGCACACATAAAACCGCAGAGGGTTTACTCAAAAACCTAATCTAACTTGCGAAGGAGACAGGGTAAGAAGATGTACAAAAATAAACCTAAACTAATAAAGGTGATGCACCAAGGAATGAAGAACACCTGTCTTGCCAATAAACACAAACCATTAAAATGCAATGGAAGATCATGCACAGATAACCAAATTTGTAGTGAAAGATCAGGAGGATGCAAATGAACATAGATTGGGTTGAGAATCATCCATAGAAATGCATTATTTTCTCTAAAGATTGATACAATACACTACAAAATGCCAAGAAGCAAAGTTACATTACAGTTTTAGATGGGAGGTTTGAACTCCACAAATTTGCCTGCCAAAGAGAAGAAGGGAGGGGAAAAATAAGAATGTCCAACCTTTAGAAAGAATCCCCTCCTTACAATTTATAGGAAGAATGAGAGAGGGAAGAGAGAGGAAATCCAAATCTACCCCAACCACCTCCAAATTGTATTTAATTCATCTCATTATGGTGGTAGGTGAGAACCCTAGCAAACCCTAAAAATGGAAAACTATATTTTGTATTTTTGAAGAACTTGTTCTCACCCAATTAAAGATATCCAACCTTGGACAGATAATAGAGGACCTTGTAAGCTTTCTGAAAAGTCTAACCTTGCATGAATCCAAGCTTCCTATGAAAAGTTATGGCCATTTGAATATCTGGGTCAAGGTTTGCTTTCTGTTGGGTTCGAGTGTCAACGCTCAAAATGTTGCGCCTCCTAAAGATGTGCCTCAGCACATCCATCCTCATGTAGGTTTAGGGTGTCAACACTCAAAATTTTATGCCTCCTGAAGATGCACCTTGACACATCCATCCTCATGTCAATATACTCTTACGTGTGCCATAGGCACTAAAAATGTGGTGTTGACACCTTCCAACCTGCGCCAGGGTGCAACCTTTTCTATGTCGACATTTTTCAACCTGCACCTTCCAACCTGCGTTAGGGCACAACTTTTTTCATGTCAACATTTTCTAATCTACGCTATGGGTGTAACTTTTGGCACAAATAAACGTCGGGTTTTGAGTTTCTTTGATTTCCATATTCTTTTGTTTGTCTATATTTACCCGAGGGAGATATATACAACAATTTGGTGACTCAACGGGATCACCTGCCTACTAGGTAGAAGATCAATGGCCTTTTAGCAATCCATTGGGAATGGAGTCATAAATGATAACCTAAAACCAACCTGATATATGATCCCGAGCCTGATACCGCAACTCCCTCTCCTAGAGCACGCTGAACTACAAAAATTCAACCTGAGAGCAACAAAACCTATGCCGAAGCACTTAGGGAAGTTGAAACCTAACTACAAAAAGACAATGTGCATCCGCACTTAGAGGAATTGAAATCTAGGCTAATATTTACAAGGGTAAATCTTTTCCTTTTAGTAGAAATGTTTAAGATAGATTTCGTTAACCAGAATCAGGAGTTCTTCTCCATCCAATGTAGACAATTGGAAGGCATCACTACTTTTATATCCCATGACCATGTAGGGGCCACTCCAAATGGCATCAAACTTGGAATGCCTTCCTGGTTTTTCCCGATCTGCATCCCATTTCAGAACTAGGTCCCCTTCCTGAAAGGTCCTTGCTTTTGCTTTCTTATCAAACCATCTTTTTACTAAGGCTTGATCTTTCTCAATCGTTTAAACTGCATGTTCTCTGATTTCTTCCAATTCCATCAACTCTACATACCAAGCCTCCATTGGTTCAAACTCAGATAACTCCAATTGCTTCATGAGCCCCAATGCAGGTAGTTCTAATGATATAGGCAATACTACCTCCTTCCCATAAACCAGTTTGTAGGGAGAATTACCTGTAGACCTCTTTGGCGTTATCCTATCAACCCATAACACTGATTTTAGCTTGGTATGCCATGTTCTTTGGTTTTCATCCAGAGTCCTTCTGATGATCCTTAGCAAATTCTTGTTCATCGGACTCTGCCTATCCATTACCCTGCGGGTAATAGTTTGAAGAGGTGCTCAATAGATTCCATTCTTGACAGCCCATTATGTAATCTTGGAACATATGAATGCCAATGCATTGTCTTATATGATAGTGGCTGGAACACCGAACTTGGTCACTATCCCTTCAAAAAAAGTCTAGTATGTTAAACTCATTTGCTTCTTTGAGTGCTACCACTTCGGTCCACTTGGTGAAATAGTCTATTGCTATGAGAATCCACTTGTGGCCTTGGCTTGAGTTTGGATTGATGACCCCGAAGAAGTCCAATCCCCATTACATAAATGGTTGATCAACCAAAATTGGGTGCAATGGAAGTGCTGCTAGTATTTCTTTGCTTGTGAAGAGTGCACATTTCTTGCACTTTCTTATCCATGTATAGCAGTCACTGAACACTATGGGCCAATAATATCCTACCTTCATTATCTTGAGAGCTGTTACTCATGGGGTGAAATGTCCTTCGGAATCTCCATCATGATAATCTTGTAACACCCTCTCAATTTGACCTGTCCCAATGCACCTAAATAGAACTCCACTGATGTCTTTCTTGAACAAAACACCATCAACAAGTACATATGGAATGGCTTGTAATCTGAAGTATCTTCTTTTGATTTTCTTAATTTTGGACGGCATAGGCTTGCCTGTAGGAAGTGTATCATATTCTGAGTCCAACAAGGAGCAGGCATGTCATTATTTTTTTGCTCTTAACCATCTTGTAGTACCAAGACAGTCTCTTTTTCATCACCTGCTTTAACTTGCCGACTCAAAGCTAGCTATTCACATGGTCCTTTTCTACGTACTAGTTTTGTGACCTTGATCTTGATGTCATATTCCATGACATGGGTTATCCATCCTGAATGTTTCTCATTTAGATCCTTGTTTAGAAGGAATTTCTTGACTCCCGCATGAGAGACCAACAATTGGATCTTGTTGTTTGAGACTAGGTGCTTGAATTTCTTTAAGCTCCTGATCACTGCAAGGACATGGTTTTCGATGAAAGAGTACCTAGTTTTGTATTCCTCCAAGCTATGACTAAAGAAAGCAATTGGTTGTTCTAATCCCTCTTTGTTTTGTTGTACCAGGATTGCAGAAATTGTGTCTCTACCACCAAAGGCATGTAGCATGAAGTCCTTGGAGAAGTCTGGATTGATGAGAATAGGAGCTTGAGATATAGCCTCTTTTATTGCCTCAAAACTTGCCTTACCTTCAGATGTCCACTTAAATGTCGTGCTCTTCTTTAACATCAGCGTTATTGACTTTACAAGAGTTGTAAAGTTTGGAACAAACCTACGAACAAAATTGATCCTTCCTAAAAATCTTTGAAGAGCCTTCTTATGACTTGGCAATGGCAACACTCAAATTTCTTCAACTCTTTCTGGGTCAATCGTCAACCCCTCCTTTGAAACAATATGTCCTAAAAGTTTTCCTTCGCGAGCTAAGAATATGCATTTTTTGGGATTCAATGATACCCCAAACCTTCTACACCTTTGAAATACCTACCTTAGATGAAAGAGGTGATCTTCTACATTTTTGGAGAATACAGTGATGTCGTTAAGATATATCAGAACTATTTTATTGATCAATCCCTTGAATACCATATCCATTTCCCTTTGGAAAGTGGCTCTAGCATTTGATAGCCCAAATGGCATCTTCTTGTAGGCATAGGTGCCCCATTTAGTGGTGAAATCCATCTTGAACTAGTCATCTTCTTTCACCATTATCTAATTATACCATGAGTAGCCATCTAGGAGAGAGAATCTCTCTGAACCGGATACCACTTGCAATATTTGTTCCATTGAACGAAGTGGGTAATGGTCTTTGAGAGATGCCCTATTGAGGTCTTGGAAGTCCACACACAACCTGATTTCTCCACTCTTCTTCCTAACTAGAACCAATTTTACAACCCAACATGAGTACTTGATTGGGAATATAATGCTTTCCTCTATTAGCTTGTTTAGCTCTTTCTTCATTAGAGGCTCAATGTGAGGGTTGACTAGTCTCTACTTCTGCCTGATGGGCTTAGCATATGGATCCAATTATATGGTATGTTATGTGAACTTCGGATTGAATCCTCTCAAGTCTTCATAGCTCCAAGTGAAGACATCTGGAAATTCTTGGCAAAGCTGTATGAAATCTAATTTCTCTTGCTCAGTCATTACTTTACCAATTTGAAGTGTTTTGCCTTCCCCAACCGGAATTGGCTCTGAATATTCTCTCTTGACCTATATGTTAGCCTTTTCCTTACAAAACTAGTTGTTAGGCTTGAAGATAGACTCCAATGTTACTAAACCCTTGGGAAGCTTGTTTGTCCACAACTGCACTACTTGATCCCCATACTACTGCTCTAGTCTGTTCTGATTCCTAGCTGAGAATTAGCCCTCTTCTTGCAAAAAATTGATGATCTGTTGATCATTCTCAAACACCTGCCAGCTTGTGTTATTATCTGGAACTATTGGCCTCATAATCACATGGATATGTGGTTGTATTTTTTCCCTTCTGATGTTGTCAACCACATCAAATGTTGCTCCAACTGTTGTGAGCCTATCTGCGGATTCATTTTTCTTCCTAGGTATGGCATGATGTTGAAAGATTCAAAATTCTCAATGAGGTCCCATACCCTATTCTTGTAGTTCTTCAGTAGGTCATTCTTTGTAGCATGTTGTCCCCTAACTTGGTTGACAATCAACTCGCTATCCTCGAACACCTGTAAGTTCTTTATGCCCTTTTTCCTAGCCCAATGAAGTCCATGAATCAATGCCTTGTATTCAACTATGTTGTTTGAATAGGAAAACTAGAATTGAAAAGCTGAAAAATATTTGATGTCTTGTGGTGAAATCAACATTGCACCACCTCCAGCACCTTGTCTTATTTTCGAACCATCGAAAAAGAGTTGCCAAAATTCGTTGTCATCCTTTTGTTCAGGCTGAATGATGTCAGGAATGGGTGAATTTTCTTCATGTACAAAATACATGCCCAATTCAAATTCTTCAATTTCCTTGTATGGGTTAAATTCATGACTCTTGTTTGCCCATTCATCCAAAGTCAAATCAGGAATTCCCTCGACCTTAGTACCTGTTTATCGATCATTTGAACACTCCTCCTTATCAAAGGCTAAGAAATTTTCATTGGTAGGACTTGGAACATGAGGTTCAATATGGAAATTGGTAATTGGTTTTGACCTGATTGTTGCTTCGGCCCCATACCTCGTCCTGAAAAACATGTGTGACCAATCTGCAAATAAAGATCAACCGATTTTTACAGTGAAGTCTCTTGATAGACAAAACACAAAGAGTGGCAGAAGGTCAATCACGAACACATCTTGTAGAACTGTAACTTTAGGACAGGCATGTAGTTTTAGGCTTAACCCTTTTATGACCCCAACTATTCAAACTACTATTCCATCCAGCTGTACTACTCCTTTCAACACTAGCTCATACTTCAGACACAGTTAATCCGCTATTTCCTTCGGCATCATTGAACTACTTGCCCCTGAATCTATCATGCAATTGTGTACCAACTGGTTTCCAATAACCAATGAAACATAAAATGGTGGAGGCTTTGAATTCTTTCTTGGTTGACCACCACCCAGTTGCACTGCATTAGTGAGAACTTTCTCCTATCCTCGGTTTGATACATTTGAGGCAAACTAGCTAGCCATTGCAGCTTGCATTAAATATCATTTCCTTGAGATTGCCAGTGATTCCCACATGGAAATGTTCACATGTTTCTTCTTCATTTGATCGATGATGTTGAAAGGGGATGATCTATATTTTTATCATCCCTTACTTGGTGCAACCTTTTCTAGAGCTTGAACAGGCGCATGTGTTGCTATAACAGGTACCTTAGGCTGATTTTACACATTCGGAACTACATTTGGACTACTGACCCCTTGTTGTGTATGATTCAGCTAAGAAACAACTAGATTAGATGGTTTCCCCTCATCCATGCTTCTCTTCTTTGACCATGTGTTGATAGCCACACCTTGAAAAGGCTGTTGGTTAACTCCACAGAAGTCTTTTTTTTGCCAATTGGCCAACGTGGTTTTTGTTGGAGATGCTTCTTGTTGTGTTTCTTGCTGTTGATTCCCTTCTTGGCTTGGTTCTTCAGACACACCAATCGTTTGCACCATCAAGGCTTGATTTAGTGCACCATTGAAACACACTGATTGATTGTGAGGTAGATTGTAAGGGTAACACCAGTCATACTCCTGTGCCATGTTGTTTTGTGTTGGAACCAAGGCTCTTGAGGATGTTGTTGCATTTGGATCATATGGTTGAAATGGCCTGGCAGCTTGAGGTTGTCCCTGGTTTTGGTTTTGATTTATAGCCTGAGCTGGTGGTCTATTTTTTTGGTATGGGGACCTAGCCTGGTACTGCGCTTGAGGCTAATATAGTCTAACACTTTGAGCTTGTTGTCTTTTGATAGTCACCAACTCATTTCCAAGGTTCTGTAGTTGTTTCATAACCTCCTGTAATTCCTTTGAAGTATTTAAAGAAGTTAATGCCTCATTATTGCTTTGATTTCTAGGAGTTGGTATGGGATTCAACGCTGGTGCTTGACTGGCTATAGGATTTCCCATATCCAGATAGAGAGGCATTGGTGGCCTTGGTGCAAGCTTGCTAGCTTGGATCAAACAATTCTCTGCTCTGATAGCTATGTCATAGGCCCCTGGCAGCATTGTCCCTCCCATTGATTGGATCATCATGGCTATGTCTAAATTTATAGCCTTTAAGAAATAAAGGAATGCTCCTTCGGCGGTTGGTCTAAGCTATTGGAATCCTGTCCCATGTCCATTGGAATCTGAAGTTGAAATATTTCATTTGTTCATTAGGAAGTCTTTTGATTGTCATCAGTTGTTCCAATAAAGATAAATTGTCTTCCCTCTCCCTGAATTAGTTGCAAAGAGCTGAACAAAGTTGGTTCCAATTCGTAATAGACCCTGCTGTTAGGCTCATAAACCACTATAAGGATTTACCTTTAAAAGATGAATCCAACAACTTGACTGCAGCATCCATTTCATTTATTTTATGGATTGCACATGCATTGGCAATATCTTGGATGTGTTCAATAGGAGTAGTATGATTTTCTCCTGTGAAATAGGGGATATTTTTTAGCGCTGCAACTGGAACCTGATTCTGAGCATTTAGGGCGAGTGGACTATTGCCCGTGAAATTGACAAAGGATTCGGTGGTAGATGTGCCATTATGATTGGCCTAAGAACTCTGGTTGATGCGAGAAAAGGTCTACCAGGTGGAGGCATAGAAAAATTCGGTTAGGTGGAGTTGGTGATCTTTGTGGTCCTCTTCCTCTCCTTCTTCTACCTGGTGATAGTTGCAAGTAGACAAATAGCCCCTCTTCTCGAGGATCAAACCTGTTTCAAATTCTTCTCATGTGCGTGGGAAAATTTTATTACTACACCACTGAATTCTATCCCTTTGGAGTCACCAGATGTGTTAGAGAATGAGCCCCAAAAGGTTGGATTCTGCCAAGTTACACACCAAACCTGACAATATTAAAAATAGAATTTAAAACTTTGAAGGACCCCAGAAGATATAGTTCTTCAATTCGGTTATCGGGTCTTGTTGTGTAGCTACTAATCCCTGAAATTCAGTATTATGAAATCATTGTAAGCTCTGTCGTGGGTTTTAATGACAGTGGCTAATGATACTTTTTGGTTTCGTTCTGTCTTTTAAAATTGTTTAGGAACAGGTAACTATTGTGTTACAGTTTTCCTTTCGACTCGGTGGTAGTTGTTTTTCCTTGTTATTTTGGTAACGGGATCTAACCCGTTGACAGTGTACAATATGGATATATGTATTTTATTCGGACGACTCTGTTGAGTCCATTGAATGATTCATATTGTGGACCACTGTTGAACTTCGTTTGAATATCTATTTGGATACTGGTAATTCGATTTTGTACTCGAAGAGTAACGGGTAGCACGACCTTTGTTATTTTACCTTTGTGTTGCAAGAATTTGTGGTTTAAACTCTTTGGATGAAATTCTACGTTTCTTTCCTGTGCCATCTTGTGCGAAATGTTGGTAAGGGTACCGTTGGATTCCTTGTTTTGGAATTTCAGTATTCTGGTTCGTTTTTGCCTGATTATAATGTTGCCATTGTTGGCACGGATGGATTTATCATCTTACATTATTTTGGTTACTGTTGTTAGGACTCAGTTGAATTCTTGACAGATGGACAGTGTAACTGTTTCAATTAGGACTGTTGGGTTTATTCTGTTGTTTGACCCTGGAGGGTATCTTGTTTCTTTTGGCTTCTGTATAAGCCTGAGCTTGAACTCGTGATGTTTATTTGGCCTTGATGGATTTCTGTGAATAGTTTGACATCTTGTATATCGGCTTTATGATATAGGTCATGGATAATAACCCGTAACAGTATGCAATTGTTTGACTTGTTACCACTGTTGGAATCATTTGAATTCTTGGATGGTAACTTGTATTTCTATCTCTTATTGAACCTATACTTGGACACTGTCATTTGTTATGTTTGAGTTCCTTGAGTATGGATAATTATTTCGTGTTCCGGCTCTGTTGAGGTGAGTCGCGAATACCATACTTTAGACTTGCATGCGCCAAGGTAAGAATAGATTGGTTGTATTCCTTTCCGTTTACTCCTGTCTGAGTGAGACTGAGCATGTTTCGGTATTACTGTGTGGTCGTCTTGGCATAGTCTTTAGGAAACCTCAAATTTCTTAATGCAATGAAGTCTATGTTTACAGCTTTATGCTAAAAGTTCCTTGATTTCAACTTGTGTTGAAAAGCCATACTGTGTATAAAAGGAACCAGTGTTGGGCTTAAGGTTGATATATGGGATTGTTGATGTGTTAGCTGCTGTACAGGAGTTTTGTTGTGTTTTATTTCTTGATTTAAAATAGCGATCCTTCTTGTGGCTTGTCGGACTTGTTCATATACATACTGGGTGAATGTTTTTCATATGTGTAGACAGTACAGTAATGAACTTATGTGAAAGGAAGTATGAATGATTTGGTTCTTTCTCTTCTTTTATTTTAATATTTGTTGATATCTGTCTAACAGTGGGAATTGTTTTGTAACATATTGGTGGAATTACGAACTGCTATGATATTTTCCTTTTTGGATGAATGAAACGATCTGCCCAATGTTGTGATTTTGGATTCAATGATTGTTTGTATACATTCGTCCCTTGATTCTTAATATTCGATGAAATATTTGAGAAGTGTTTAGGACTATTCTGTAATGATAATAGAGTTACATGTTTGTAGTCATTTTTGTATTACATCAGGCATAGTCTGAAATCATGTATACTTGTTTGGATGAATTGATCTCATTTAAACAGGTTGTTTAATGAAAATAGTTGGTGGATTGCAATTGTTTTAAAGAGTTAGTGCTTATCATGCTTAGTTCATCAAACTGACCCATGTTGACTATTTTTGCAGATGGTTGCCATGAGTGGTAAAAGCAATACAGATTTGATAGGATGATTAGATTGTTTAGATTTGATTTCATAAGTAGAATTTCAGTTTGAATTTATTTAAATGTACTATAAGAGGAAAGATGTTTCTTCTTTCGTTGAGTATTGTATCAAGTATGCTGAATGCATAAAATGTATTTGATATAATTCTGAAAGGAATGGAAATAAGTGATATTGTTACTTATGTGTCTATATTCTTATCTCTGATAGTTTGACCTTCTTCGGTTTCAAATGATCGGATAGGGCATTGTTATCTATTATAATAATTTTGGATGACTTTTGTGATTATCAATGTAAAGCTTTGCAAGAATATAAGACTGAATTCTTATGATTGTTTAGCAGTTCCGGTATTGTTCTATCAAAAGATAATATTGAAATTTAGGTAACTATCTTTTTGGAAGATAGGGTTAAAATATGAACCTAAGTAGAACGCTAAACAAAGCTGAATTAAACTATTCATCCCTAGTCCTGATTATGACAGGAAAACATTTAATTGGATTATGAATCATTTATATCCTTGATACTTATAAGTATGAAATAAATTCAGTTATGAGAACTGATATAAACCTAATGGGGTTCAGATGGCAATCTCATGTGAAGTTTATGAGATATTGTCCAATTCCGTTGTTTTAGAATTATGTATATTCTAATGAACTCCTGTGATGAGACCTTGGTCTTAATAACTCCTACTGTGTAATGGGTTTCTATTGCGAAAGGTCATTCTTATGAAGAAGAATCCAAGGATCGGGAAAGGCTAACCTTTGGGAAATGTCTTTTAATTTAATTTAAACTCTATGTGAGTAACGCTTATTAATAAGTAGATCTTTTTGAGGCATATTTAAAGGTTGACGGCATAAGACAATTGTAGGGTTGTACCTTCAAGAAGATTAGGATCTTCTCAAAGATACTACAATACAGGTGACTTATGACGACATCCTTTGCATTGATCGTTAAGATTTACACTTTGTAACTAATACAAGTTACTTTGGGACCGATTAGGTATGTGGTCGCATGTTATATGGCTACCTAGGAGACTCGGGGTATCTTGACACACTGGTTTAACTACAAGGATTGACCCAGTATGTCATCTTATCCCTAGTCCTCGTGGAGCATCCATATAACGTGGTCACCTTGACTAATCCATTCCTCCGAGTGATTAACGTTTGGGATAATTGAAGGACTGACAGTAGTCAGTGTAAGACATTCTATATAACATAAGAATGGGGTGAAGGACGTATTCCAGATTGATGAGTATGCCATTAAGGAATACAAGACATAAAGCAGTATGTTTCAAATCTTTTGGCCAAAGTATCGCAAGCTGCTGATTGCGTTGTCCTAATTCACCTAGTCTAAGGGATGAGATGCCGATGAATAATGGTAACAGTTATTCAGTTAGGTTCCTTGGATAGAGCATTCTGAATCCCAGAATAGGGAAGAGAACCACAAGAGTGATGTGTTAAATAATAACGCCAACTCTTATTACTCATGAATAGATCGGTAGATTACCGAGTCATGGAATGAATAGATCGGAGGTACTCCGAGTCATTACAGCTGCATATGGTTATCTGTTATATGAATGGTTATTTGATTTGTGAGTTCTAAATTATGTATTTAGAACCAGGAAGCATTTATCAAAAAAAAAAAAAAAATTGACTTGTTCTATTGTCTAAAATGAGGATGTTACATCTTGGTATCGAGCTGAAGGTTGCAGCTCTTGGACCTATTGATTGTCCATAATCTGATAAAAACCTGAACATTAATTTTCTTGTAACAGAAAATGGTTAGAACAAGGGGGAATTGTGTTGTGAATAATGCTCCACCTGAAGGAGGGGTGGCAACAACCCAGAAACTTGATGAGATCCTTGCTGCCCTGTTGGACACAAGAGATCGTTTAGTTGTACTTAAGCAACAGGCGATGGGGAATGAGGAGGATGAAGAAGCTGGAAATGACAATCAGCCACCTCCTGAGGACAACCCCAATATGGGTGTTGATGTTAATGTTATAAATGCACCTGTCTAACCAGAAAACAAAAAGGCCAGATTGGCAGCAGAACTCACTAATGATATAAAAAGGATAAGCCCACCTAAGTATGATGGCACCACATTAGGAGATGGAGCTGAGAACTGGCTCAGTGAAATGGAGAAGTACTTTGCAATAAGGAACTTCTCAGAGGAAACCAAAGCTATTTGGGGAGCCTATCAGCTTTCCCACGAAGCATCTTCGTGGTGGGATAGCCGTAAAGCTGAACTAAACATTGATGAGACCAATATTACTTGGGATCAATTTAAAGGCTATTTTAGGCAACGTTGGCTACCACAACTGTTCTATGATAAGAAAATGACTGAGAATTTCAGAACTTAGCTCAAGGGAAGCTAACGGTAACTGAATTCTGGGAGCGGTTTACAAAACTCCTCAAGTATGTACCGCAGTATCAAACTGACGAGAAGTTCAGAATACAAAAATTCATCATGGGATTGAATCCCGTGATAGGGGGAGAGGTCGATGTTCACAGTCCAACCACTATGGAAGGAGTTGTTGAAAAGGCCATAAGGCAAGAACAGAAATTAAAGGCTATTTCTACTCATAAAGAGGAAGTGCGGAAGAAGACTGCAAATCCTTCTTCAACCTCTCTTGCACCCAGAAAAGGACCATGGAAAAAGTTTGGAAACAAGAATAAGTTTTCAGGAGATAACAGTAAGAAAGCAGCAGTAAATAAGCCTGCTGGAAATGTAAGGGATAATTTTGCTAAAAATTATAACAATGGGCAGAAGCCCTATGGAGGACAACGTGACAATTACAAGGCTGGAGGTAATTCTGAGCCTAAAAAGGGACCTGTAGGAGGCTGCTACAATTGTGGCAAAGATCACTACGCTAATCAATGCCCTTTGAAGAAGGATGATCGTAATCAGCAGCATAAGATACATGCTGCAGTAGCAGACAAGCAAGCTGAAAAGCAAGTAACACCTATAGAAGTTCCGGGTAAGTTATTTGGCATACCTGTCACTATTATTTTTGATACAGGAGCTACTGAATGTTTTATTTCTAATAAAATTGCTTCTAAACTTAAAAGAAAAGCTGGGAAAATGGATAAATCTTGGACTGTACAGTATGGTAATAACTCTGTTCATACAGTGAGTATGTGTCTTTTTGGGGCAGTCCTTGACTTACCTAAATTTTCCATGGAAGTTGACCTCTATGTTACACCTTTAGGATCGTATGACATTATCATTGGTGTCAATTGGTTAGCTGACCATAAAGCAAAGGTAGATTGCTATGAAAAGAACATAAAGTGTTTAGATGATCAGCTGGAAACCGCAGAGATTCAAGGTGTGAAACGAGAAATTTCAGTTAGGAAACTGTCAGCTATGCAGCTTAAAAAGGCTAAGAATAAAGGATGTACTCTTTATGCAGTAAAGATATCTGAATCTTCAGAAGAAGATGGTGATTATATGAAGCAAATTCCTCTGTTACAAAGTTTCAGGGATGTTTTTCCTAGAAGAATTACCAGGGTTACCACCCAAGAGAGAATTTGACTTCACCATCGAAATCAAACCGGGAACTGAACCTATTTCCAAAGCGCCTTATAGGATGACTACTACAGAGTTAGTCGAGCTTAAGGCACAGTTGCAAGAACTTTTGACAAAAGGTTTGATTAGACCAAGTGTTTCACCTTGGGGTGCACCTGTGATATTTGTGAAAAAGAAGGATGGAACACTTAGGCTGTGTATTGATTATCGGATGTTGAACAAAGCAACAATCAAGAACCGATATCCACTTCCAAGGATCGACGATCTATTTGATCAGATGCGTGGAGCAGCGGTTTATTCTAAGATAGACCTTCGATCTGGTTATCATCAGTTAAGGATTAAAGAAGAAGACATTCATAAAATAGCTTTCCGAACAAGGTATGGACATTATGAATTCACGGTTCTACCCTTTGGATTAACTAATGCACCCGCAGCCTTTATGAACTTAATGAATAATATTTTTCAAGAATATCTGGACAAGTTTGTACTTGTATTCTTGGACGATATTCTCATTTATTCTAAAAGCGTTGAGGAGCACAATGAGCATTTGAGGATAATTTTGGGAATTTTGAGAAAAAGAAAGTTGTATGGTAAGTTATCCAAATGTTCTTTCTTTGATTCAGAAGTTCACTATTTGGGTCATGTCATAAGTAAAGAAGGAATTGTTGTAGATCCTTCAAAAATAGTGGCAATAACTGAGTGGCCTGCACCAAAGAATGTGCATGAAGTAAGAAGCTTCATGGGTCTTGCAGGTTACTATAGAAAATTTGTAAAGGATTTTTCTAAGGTAGCTGCACCAATAACTTCATTGCAGAAGAAGGATAAGAAATTCATATGGAACGACAAGTGTGAAGCGGCTTTCAAAAGTCTGAAAGACCAGTTGACTTCTGCACCTATATTAGCTGTACCAGACCCTAATGGGAATTTTACTGTTGTAACGGATGCTTCCGGGGAAGGCCTTGGAGGTGTTTTGCTACAAAATGATCAAGTCATTGCATATGAAAGTAGAAAACTCAAGTTACATGAGCTGAACTATGCCCCTCATGATTTGGAGCTTGCTGCCATTGTTCATGCACTTCAAGTCTGGAGACACTACTTACTTGGGAAACCTTTTGAGTTGAAAACTGATCACTTAGGGCTGAAATATATTTTTACTCAGCCTAATCTGAATGCCAGACAGAGAAGGTGGTTAGAATTTTTATCACAATATGATTTTGATATTAGTTATATCAAAGGGAAGGAGAATAGAGTAGCTGATGCTCTAAGTCATAGGAGGCACATTTCTGCTCTTATAACATTAAGAACTCAGTTCAAGGAGGAGGTAAAGAGTGCCTCAGAATCTGATAATTACTTTCTGCAGGTAAAGGCAGCGCTTGCTGCAGAACCTAATGATGAAAGGTATAAAGGTTTTCATTTTGATAATGAAGGAATCTTGCGTTATGAAAACAGGGTATATGTACCTATGTTGAACGACTTGAGGAAGAAGTTGTTAGTGGAATTTCATAATTCACCTTTCTCTGGACACCCGGGTATCACAAAGATGCTTGCTGATCTGAAACAACAATACTTTTGGAAAGGTATGAAAAAGGATGTCATAAATTTTGTGACCCATTGTTTGGAGTGTCAGCGGGTTAAGGCAGAACATATGCACCCTGCTGGACTGTTATATCCTCATAGCATACCGCAGTACAAATGGCAAGTAATAACCATGGATTTTGTACAAGGATTACCCATGTCCAGGAATAAACATGATGTTATCCTGGTAGTTGTAGATAAACTGACTAAGGTAGCTCATTTCATCGCTGGAAATCTAAAGGATGATTCACCAGTGTTGGCCAAAAGATTCGTACACGAAATTTTCAGATTGCATGGTGTACCAGAATTGATTATATCTGACAGGGATCCAAGAATGACATCAAGGTTTTGGCAAACACTTAATACAGCTCTTGGAACAAAACTAAACTTCAGTTCCGCATATCATCCGGAAACGGATGGACAAACTGAAAGGGTAAATCAAGTGTTGGAGGACATGTTGCGAATGTATTACATGGATCAACAGTATAAATGGGAAGAGTATCTTCCATTAGTTGAGTTCGCATACAACAACACTTATCACTCATCTCTTAAAATGGCACCATTTGAAGCACTTTATGGAAGAAAGTGCAGAACTCCTGTTAGCTAGGATAGTGTTGAAGATAGAGTGGTAATTGGACCAGAGATTCTCACAGAAATGGAACAACAAGTTAAGCTGATTCGTGAAAGATTAAAGGAAGCAGCGGATAGGCAGAAGAGCTATGCTGACCTTAAGTGGGTTGATAGATGGTTTGAGCTTGGTGAGAAGGTTTTTCTACGTGTTAAACCCAGAAAGAGTTCTATAAATTTTGGCAAGGCTGCCAAGTTGTCACCTCGATTCGTGGGACCTTTCGAAATTGTCGAAATAATCAATCCTGTAGCTTATTGTTTAGCATTACCACTTGCTTTATCTCACATGCATGATGTTTTCCATATTTCTTTGCTTAAGAAATACATTTCAGATCTGTCACATGTTTTAAATTGGAATTCCTTGCAGGTCCAAGACCTCAGGAATAATCATGGTTAAACCCACACGAGTGCTGGAAACTCGCCAATTGCATTTAAGAAATCGTGAAATACAGTAATGTAAGGTCCAGTGGGACCAGTTTAACGAAGAAAGTACAACTTGGGAAAATCTGGAAGAGATGAAAATTGCTTTTCCTTCTCTTTTTCAACAGAATGAAATCTGTTGACAAAACATTCCTTTATGAACTTATTTTTTTTAGTATTTATGAAAGTCAAATGAAGGAAAACATTATTCAGGTTGAATAAAATGTGTTGTGACATTGATTTCTGGAACTATTCAAATTGGAAAATAGTCGCATTGATTTGTGAACTAATAAATTAGTTGACCTGAAGGTTAATTGAATATGTAATCATCGGGACGATGAATCTTTTTAGGAGGGAAGCATGTAACACCCTGAACTGTTGTTACTTCCTCCTAAGCATACAAGTGTTGCTATGTGATTTCTTTTGAAAAAAGGATGTGTTCCTTTGATTGAGAAGTCATGCTTGATATGTACTGTATCTTCTTTGCAGATTGCAGATCTTTGACTGAGTCAGAATATGATTAGACTCTTTTATTTATTTCATTTTACATCTGAGTTTAATTTGATCTCGGAATGAATTATGAAGTTATTCATCTATAAGACCTAGCCTTGGATCAGTGGTATTGATCCAAGTGGTGCTTTAAGTTTTTCATGATGAATTAAAAATTATAAACCTTTCACAGGTTGCAAGGTCTGAATTCGTTGAATAAAGCCAATCCTGAGTCTAACTCAGGTTGATCGTGTGAAATGGAACGGTTCTCGATATCGAAGTATATCTGGAAGGTCTTGGTCGTGGACCAGGTAATAATTCTGTTGCATATAATTTTGTAGCATAAGGGCAGTACAGGAGTGAACCCTATTCGAGAATGCATGTTGTAGGTATTTTTCTGAGTATATGAAATGTTAGACCTAACAGGAATTATTAATGTTAGTAACCTAAAACTAAACTTAACCTAGGGGTTAGATTAGTGTTAATCTAACCTAGACCTAGGCTATGAGCTAATGTTCTAAGTTAGTATCTTTGTGCTAAGTGGTTAGACTAGGTGTTATCCTAAATCCTAACCTAAGTTACTAACCTAACTATTGAGCAAAGAATAAGGGGACCTATGGAAGGGGTGCGAACCATGGGCAGAAGTTTCTATGTTATTAAATGCGTGGATAGGTATGAAAGACAGGTAATATGGTGGAGGTTTTATAACGGCTATCTTGAGCCGACGTGGCAGGTCGCCAAAATTGGAAATGGTCTTGGAATTTCATTTGTCTATCGCCAACTATGGCGGTCGGTGGTAGTGGAGTTTAAGCGGGAAACTGGGAATCAATACAATCAATGCACTCGGGCTTCGAGCTCGGATTTCTTGGGGAAGCATGCAAAATGGAAAGTTGATTGTTTGTTTGGTTTTGCATGCGCTCCGGTTTTCCTTCTGTCTGTTCACTGGTTTTTCGCACCAGTCTTCTTGGTGTTGCATGGCAAGTATGAGCGTAACTAGCTCTTCCCACTGGCAAGGAAAATACATAAGTCATGGAAATAGTAAATTTCTATAGGTGGATCTAACTTGGAAAAGAAGGAGAAGATTTGAGCTCTTTCAGGGGTCTGCTTCGAAATTTTAAGCAAATATCCAGGCATGTTAGGCCCTAACCTTTAAAAATCTTGTTGTCTTTCAAGTGATTTCATTAGAAAAACTCTGTTCAAATGATTTATGGGTTTAGATGATTTTATGGCAGTTACGTGTGATTTTGTTACTGTATCTTCTTGCTGTTTGATTTTCAAATTTAACCCTTGAAGGGTGTGTGTGTATTTCGAACTGTTATTCTGTTTTATTGCGTTTTACATTCCAGCGTAAGCCTGTGAAATGTATGCTTGAAGGGTACTTATCCTGCTCTTTGAGAACCCGTGCATGATTTCCTTGCTGGGTTCAGGCTACTGTGATGCTTGTTGATTGATTTTTGTATTCGATACTTGTTGTTGATACTTGCCGTCAATACTGGTTGTGGTTACTCATAGAAAGGAATACTAATGGACTTTTGTTTGATTGCTCAGTTTTTTTTGAACTATTTGTAAGCTCTGTCATGATATATGTTGGTTATGGTTATGGGTTTCAACTCGTTGACAGTATGCAGTATGTATATATTTATGTTTGTTGTAATCGAAACGACTCTGTGAAGTCGATTGAATGATTCATATATTTGGACCACTGTTGAAGCTAAATATATTGAATATTGGTAATTGATGTGCCAGAGACTTGAAGGAATAACATGTATTACAACCTCTGTTATTTTGTAATGAATACCTTTGTGTTGCAAGGATTTTGTGGTACAGACTCTTTGGGTGTATTTTTACGTTTTCATTCTGAGCAAACTTGTGTGAAATATTGATAAGGGTTCAGTCGGATTCCTTGTTTTGAAATCAGTATTTAGATTTACTTTTGCCTGATTTTTAAATGTGTACCATTGATTGCCACAGATGGAATCATTTAATTTATTTATCTTGTTACTGTTGTTCGGATTCAGTTGCATCTTGGAGGGTAACCTGTATTTTTTCCTCAAAGTAAACATGATTTTGGTACACTGTTGTTTTTTTCACTGTGGAAGTTCCGTGAGTATGGATAGTTATCATGTGTTCTAGCTCTGTTGAAGTGAGACGTGAATATCATACTTTAAACTCGGAATGCGTCCAGATGAGAATAGACATGTTATGTTTACTTTCTGTATATTCTAGTCAGTTTGAGGCTATGCTTGTTGCGGGAATTCTGTGTGATTACCTCGGCATTGTCTTAGGGAAACATCTATTGCTCAATGCTAGGGAGTCTATTGTTGACTATGAATAATTGAAGCTCTTTGATTTTGACCTGGGGTCCGAAAGCCTTGTAGTGTTTATTATGAACTAGAAGGGGACTGTAGGTTAATGTATGGGATTGTAGTCGTGTTTACGTATTCTGTTGCATGACTATCCTGCCTTGAGCTTGACTGAACTATGAGTCGTCGACTACACCTCGACGGGGAATGTGGGGAATATCTTCTTGTTGGCTGTTTCATGTGGCAGGTCATGTGGAGTCTGTTTGGTTAATAGTCATCATTGTTGGTGTGATAGCTACTGTACAGAATTTTTGTTATATTTGATGTTAACAAAACAATGATTCTTCTTGTGACTCGTCTGACTTTTTCGTATGCATGTAAGGTGAATGTTTTCCATTTAAGGAAATGGTACAGTCATGAACTTGTTGAAGGGAAATTTGTATGACTTGTTTTCTTTCTCTTATGTTATGAAAATATATGTTGATATTTTTATCTAACCGTTGGAACTGTTTTGATCCTATTTATGGAATCATGATTTGTAATGATATTCCTTTTACTGTTGAAGGAAATGATCTGTCTGAAGTTTGCTGTTTTTGGAATTCAGATGGATAAATGATTTGGATAATTTCGTTCTTCTTGATTTCTAATATTGTAATTAAATATTTGGGAAGTGTTTAGGACTATTCTGTAACGATAATAGAGTTACATGTTTGTAGTCATTTTTGTATTACATCAGCATAGTTTGAAATATGTATACTTGTTTGGTGAATTGATCTCATTTAAACAGGTTGTTTAATGAAAACAGTTGGTGGATTGCAATTGTTTTAAGAGTTAGTGCTTATCATGCTCAGTTCATTGAACTGACCCATGTTGACTATTTTTGCAGATGGTTTCCGTGAGTGGTAAAAGCATGCAGATCTGATAGGATGATCAGATTGTTTAGATTTGATTTTTAGTAGAATTTCAATTTGAATTTCTTTAAATGTACTATAAGAGGAAAGATGTTCTTCTTCCGTTAAGTATTGTATCAAGTATGCTGAATGCATAAAATGTATTTGATTAGTTCTGAAAGGAATGGAAATTGATATTATTACTTATGTGTCTATATTCTTATCTTGATAGTTTGACCTTCTTCAGTTCAAATGATCTAAAGAGCATTGTTATTATTATATAATTTGGAGACTTTTGTGATTATCAATGTAAGCTTTGCAAGAATATAAGACTGAATTCTTATGATTGTTTAGCAGTTCCGGTATGTTCTATCAGAAGCTAAATTGAAATTTAGGTAACTATCTTTTTGGAAGATAGGGTTAAAATATACCTAAGCAGAACACTAAACAAACTGAATTAAATTATTAATCCCTAGTCCTGATTATGACAGGACAACATTTAATTGGATTCTGAATCATTTATATTTGATACTTATAAGTATGATATAAATTTAGTTATGAGAACTGATATAAACCTAATGGGGTTCAGATCATAATCTCATGTGAAGTTTATGAGATATTGTCCAATTCCGTTGTTTTAGAATTATGCATATTCTAGGAACTTCGTGATGAGACCTTGGTCTTAATAACTCCTCTATGTAATGGGTTTAATTGCGAAAGGTCATCCTATGAAGAAGAATCCAAGGATCAGGAAAGGCTAACCTTTGGGGAACGTCTTTTAATTTAATCTAACTCTATGTGCGTAACGCTTATTAATAAGTAGATCTTTTCGAGGTAGATTTAAAGGTTGACAGCATAAGACAACTACAGGGTTGTACCTTGAAGAAGATTAGGATCTTCTCGAAGATACCACAATGCCGGTGACTTATGACGACATCCTTTGCATTGATCGTTAAGATTTAAACTTTTTAACTCGTACAAGTTACTTTGGGACCGATTAGGTATGTGCTCACATTATATGGCTGCCTAGGAGACTCGGGGTATCTTGACACACTGGTTTAATTAGGATTGACCCAGTATGTCATCTTATCCCTAGTCCTCGGGAGCATCCATATAACGTGGTCACCTTACTAATCCGTTCTCGAGTGATTAACTTGGGATATTAGGTACTGACAGAAGTCAATATAAGACATTCTATATAACATAGGAATGGGGTGAAGGACGTATTCCATATTGACGAGTATTCCGTTAAGGAATACGAGACATAAGCAGTATGTTTCAAATCTTTGGCCAAAGTATCGCAAGCTGCTGATTGCGTTGTCCTGAGTCACCTGGTCTAAGGGATGATATGCCGATGAATAATGGTAACAGTTATTCAGTTAGGTTCCTTGGACAGAGCATTCTGAATCCCAGAATAGGGAAGAGAACCATAAGAGTGATGTGTTAAATAATAACTCCAACTCTTATTACTCATGAATAGATCGGTAGATTACCGAGTCATGGAATGAATAGATCGGAGGTACTTCGAGTCATTACAGCTACATATGGTTATCTGTTATATGAATGGTTATTCGATTTGTGAGTTCTAAATTATGTATTTAGAACCAGGAAGTATTTAAAAAAAAAAAAAATTGACTTGTTCTATTGTCTAAAAAGAGGATGTTACATGTTTTTTATGGTAAATGTGAGTCCTATATAGTATGTCAGCTGAGGAAATAGTAGCCGATGGGGTTCACTCTTTTTCAAGAGGGTGGCCCTATCACACTTCTTCACATTACATTATATGTGAATTTTATTATCAACCCCATTGAAATTTCATAGTATGGTGTAGGTGGGACTAAGTCCCTATATTTCTTAAATACTTCCAACCAACTCGTTGATGGAGGAAAACCACAACATTGAAAATGCATAATCATCAAGCACCAAGTCAGATGCCAAGTCATTGTCAAATCATGAAGGGAACCAAATTGGTGATGTGGGTCCAAGTTTACATTTACAACTCACATGCCAAGCCAGCCAACTGATCCCATAGAGATAAATGCAACCAAATTTCCATAGAGAATGAGCTAACCCACATCTACATATAGATATTGGTTGAGTAACTCGCCAAGGACTAAGTGCCAAGTGTCTAAGCCAAGGCCGAGCTTGACGTCTTGAAATTACGACCAACCAAAAAGGGGAGTATATGCATGGTCAAAGCCATATATAAACTTAGAAAACCAAGTCTATAAAAATACTTTTGGTACCCCTTTCATGAGGCATGTGGGATTTTAATCCCACTATAGGAAAAACTAAGCACTTATAGTGGGATTCGAACTTTGTGCCATCATGCAAAAAATATATGTGACCCGCTGTTATACCATATGTAGTGTAAAAATTATAAAACATTACCTTTTTTATTTGAAGTGGGTTGTTAGTAGGAATATGTATAGTCCTAAACCATTTTAATTAAGAGTTTTCCCAAACACGAAGAGTTTTTTCTATTATGTAATTTTTTTATGTAAGTATGATGCAACGATGACATACAAGAAGCATATTTACCCATTGTGGATATTTTCTACCTCATCTTAGAGAGATAATATACCATTTTAGAGAGATAATCTGTAGGTGAAGGCCATTTTTGTGTAGGAATACGCCACTATAAAGCTAAGAGCTAGTTGTGGGGAATTTCTAGAGGTGGTCTGAGACACTTGTAAGTCCTATTTCCCATTTTGGAGATTGATGTTAGAATTTTATGTTTGTTTTTGCATCATTAATAGGATCATTTATTGGTATTCATGAACTTGGAGATGTAGTCCCTCACAAGTTATCAAATTTGGATTTTTTATGTCTCTAATTTCCTTCATTTTTATGTTGTTAAAATAAGTTAAGATTTGATTTTAAGTTTATATGCCAATTTTAATGTAATTACATGTTCTACAAGAAATTGAGAAATGAAGAGAATGGATGTAGAATTGGATGCATGGTTTTATAATTATGATTACACTTCAATTTCAAAGTTTTTACATGCCAATTTTAAATTTTTACATTAATTTGAGAAAATTTAATAAGCATCCACAAATATGTGAAAACTAAGTTAAACTTTTTCATTTTCGGATCACATAATATTCTATGTAGAATCCAGAGTTCCATATTTTGTTGTTCCACTACCTAGTACATCCAAATCATTCATGAATCTTCCTAATTAGCTAAGTATCTCACCCTTAATATATATTTTGAGTAATTTAATTATCATTTATCAATCATTTAGTTCATTGAAATTTTTGAATGCATTATTATAGTCATGTATAATTGATGTTAGAACTTAATTAGATCATAATAGTCTACATGTTGTTAACCCTTATACCTTTCTTAGTTTTTATAACATATAACACACTCTTAGAATATAATTAGTGAGTAAACAATGCTAGTGTTTTATTGTTTAAATGTTTTCCTTTTATTTACATACTTTTTAAATTCACAAGATAAAAAAATACCTTTCTTAAGAAACAAAAAAACCACACAATTATATATTATCTCATTTTCCCAAATATTTTGATATAGTATCACTAACTACCAATTCCAATCTTCAAGGTGTGTCTTTTTGAGTCCCCGTTCAACTCCTATTTACATGCAGAATCACCCTCATGACCTATAAACTAGTTTAGATTCTACAAATCCTTTCTATTTTTTCCACAATTTCTTCTAGTTAGATCACAACTTTGTCTTAGATATAAAATGCTAGTCCAAATCACCTAGGAAATCCCTCTACAATTTATAAATTGTTCTTGATCACTATATCACCTTGTTTAATTTTAAAATAATCTATTTACCTTTCTCATTATGTGCTATAAATCTTGTCCAAATATCCAAGGTAATTCCCTTGTGATTAATGACTATGTTTTGATATGTGTCTTACATAGTCCTATTTTACAATCCTCTGTTAAACATGAACTTTGGTCCAAAACGAGAAAAATTAGTCCAAATCACCTAAGTGACCCCTATTTTATTTTTTACTATATTTTTAGATTTTTCCTTCCCCCATTTTATATCATTTTTTTCTCTTATCCTTGTAAAAAAAAATTCAGACCAAGAAATATAGACCAAATCACCTGAATGATCCATGTACAATTCCTGGATATGTTTATGATCTTTATCTCTCTTCGTATTAACCACATTACCCTATTGTTTCTCCACAATATATTTATATCACATACATATAGTAAAAATAACCCAAGTGATTCCTCTAAAATTCTTGTTATCCAAAATAAGCTCCTTGCTTATTTTGAGTAACTTTCTTTCATTCCTTCCTTCTTTTGTGCCTCAGTCAAATTTTTCCAATTTTCAGGCACTCAAATTTATCTGGAAATGGCTTCATTAGAAAGAGAATTCTCTCACCTTTCCAGAAAGGTAAGTTTTCCTTCTAACTCCTTGTATTTTGCAAGTTATGGCTCCGCAGAGTTTTTGAGGGAAATTTTCCCTGGGAAGGCCCACAACCAATAGGAATGTGCCACATGGCGGTGGAGATCGGACCGGTGGAGGTGAGTTAGAAAAATTTCTAAAGGGATCGGCGGGGGTGCAAAGAAATTTTTTGGCCCCCAAAGCCCCACAAACCAATAGGAGGCCACCACCTATCTATAAGGACAGTGGGAGTTGGAGAGGCGGAGAAGATTTTGGATTTTTGCCAAAATTGCAAGGGCGAAAGGGAAAAAATTGGCTCTCAAGCCCGCCATAGAGAAATTGAAATTTTATTTAAGGGTGGTGACACCCACAGACCAACAAGAAGATGCCACATTTCCTATTCATGATGGAGGTCGAGGGTGCGGGGCGTGGAGCGATTTTGGAAATTTTTCAAAAATTAAAAAAAGCATGGGATTGTCATTTAAACCCATGGACCAATGGGAATGTGGCACGTGGTAGTGGGGTAGAAAAGTGAGGAGATTTTTGGGGATTTTTTCCCAAAATCAAAAAAAAGGCAAAATTTTTAGGTTTCGGCCTGCCGACCTGATTTTTGCCCTTGTTTTTCCCTAAATCTTCAGAGGGGCATATCTTTCAATCCAGAGCTCAGTTTTTCCTGATTTTGGTGTCATTCAAAATTTATTGAAGTCCTATACATGATGGAACCTTCAATTTTGATTTTTGGTGGAGTTTAGTGAGAGAAAAATGAGAAAATGCCTTTGGCGTGGGGAAAAGAGTAGAACAGACATTCAACCATCATTTTTAATGCAATATGGCTTCCATTCTTCTCCAACATGGTCAAAAATCTTGGGGAATGAAGTTTTAAGGGTACCCATGCTATTCTGATGGATTTGGTTAGTGGTTGAATCGTTCATTTCATTTTTCCCATGTTTCTCCTTCCTGAACTCAGGTTTTCATTGTTAAAAGCCAAATTTGGCTTATTTGTAAAGGGTTGGACATTTTTTATGATCTACAGGATCTCTCCTTCACCCTAGCAAGTGAATTTTTGGAACATCAGACCTTTTTTAGGACTTCAACATGTTTTCTACCTCCTTTCCATTGTAATGCACAATATTTAAAAATGGAAATGACAATGCAAGCTCTGTGAATGAATTTGCAATCCTTTCTTGTGTTGTTTGTTCTATCATGATCCTTTATTACAATTTTAGAAATTTGTGCATGATTTTTGTTGCATTTTTATTATCTATGTCAATTTGTAGAAGTAGATGTTCACCACAATGTGTATCACCTTGTTATTTTAGTTTTATCTTCTTTTCTCCCTTCTATGTTTGTTTTCTTGGATGAATTAGATTAGGATTTTGAGTTAAAACTCTGCAAATTTCATGCATACATATGATCAGAGAAGTAGAGTAACCAACCTTTAATCTAGAAATTTTTTTCCCATTTCTACAAGTCCTACACTTGGGGAAAAGATTCCATGTTGTGCAATCACATTGGATGCCCATTATCAAACTAGAAATATGAGAAAACATCCAGGGGTGTTGCTAATTTGCACTAATAGTTGTGGCACACCTGGTGGGACCTTAGAGGTCTCCATCTTCATTACAATAAAGTTGATGTGCATTTGTTGTAAGTTTCTTACTTAAAAAGAGCCCTGATTTGCATATCTGGCAACTCTAAAGAGATAAAATTATCTGGTTTCAGCAGTCCAAGTCCAAAAATTCATGAGAAGGATCCAAACAAGGTCAAGGGACAAAGAAGAGGGATTGTCTGAGTATCTACAATTATCCCCAGGAAGAAGAGAGGGGGAAAGAATAATTCAAAGGTCTCCATCTCCACCAAACAAAACTCTATCAACTCCTCCACCTAGTAGACCTTCCACCTAATCAACAAGGGTTCTCAAGCCAATTAGAATGGCACAACACAACCCTTATGTCAACTTCACTAGTAGCATCCCACTTGCTATAAATGCACAAAACCCAATTCCAGATGTAGCATTGAAGAACATACCATAATTTATTGGGGAAAATCAGACCACTCCTAGTGATCATGTCAAAGACATTGCTAATGTTTGTGCAATCCATGAGATTTTTGAGATGAAAATTGTTGTCAAATTATTGGCATATTCATTCAAAGGGAAATCCTTGCAATGGTTCAAGAGTCTTGGGTCAGGCTCTATCTAAAATTGGAATCAATTGTGTATAGCTCTCCATGAGCATTTTGGATAAAAGGGAGATAATTCATGTCTCTATTGGAACAACTGAGAACTATCAAGAGAGCTCCCAATGAGCAGCTAACAGACTTCAATTTCAGATTTCAAAGGACATGAGATAGAATCCCAATGAAAATAAGGCCAATAACTGAAGGTGCTTTCTTATACTATCTCAAAGCATTAAATTTTGATATTTCTATGTTAATCCAATCCATGGGAGGTGCAAATATACCTACAACTTATAACATTTCCATTAGGGATGAGAATTGTTTGATCCAAGCTAGTAAACTAGCTCCTAGGCATCCCAAGCCCTTATATCCAAACTTGGAAAGTCCAAGCACTATTCAAGCACCTACTTTAGCTCCTATTCCCACTCCTAGAAATCAGAGTTCAAATGAAACTTCTACTTCATCCTCTAGTGCCTTAAACGAACTTCAAGAAGTCATGAAACAATTTCAAAATTTAGGCAATGAGCTGGTTACACTCAAGAGGCAGCTAGCCCAAAGTTTTATACCTTCTTATTAGTCTCAAACTCAGCCTAATAGGCAACCATATCAGCCTAATAGGCCACCCAATCCATCTGCAAATCAAAATCAAGTAAGGCCTCTTGCTAATATACCATTTCAACCCTATAACCCTAATGTTGCATCTACCTCTAAATCCTTAGTGCGAGTGAAAAATAATATAGCTCAAGAGTATGATTGGTGTTTCCCATGTAATGAACCTCACAACCAGTCTATGTGCTTCAATGGTGCTTTGAACCAAGATTTGATGGTGACAACAACTGGCATAGAGAGTGAGGTGAGTCAATAAACAAACCAACAACAAGGTACACCTCAACAAAATACATCTCCAAATGAGACTACACTTGTGAATTGGCAAGCTGAAGATTTTTGTGGTATGAATCAAACAATTTCTTAGAATGTAGCAGCTAACACACGGTAAAAGAAGAGGAATATTGGTGAAGGGCAGTCATTGGCTCTAGGTGATCCAAAACCTTCCATCACTCCACAAAGTGTTGGCAAGAAAACTGCAGTTCCAAATGTTCAAGGATAGCCCAAGCCACCTTTTAGACCAGCTCAAATGCCAGCTGTTGCAACCCATGTAGAAGAAAATAATCTGCAGGCTAGGGGGTAGAAAAAATATGTTTCATCCCCATTTAACATCATTGAACAAATGAAGAAGACAAACATGAATATATCTATGTGTGAATCACTATCCATCCCAGGCCAAAGAGATCTACTACAAGCTGCCATGAAGAATTGTTCAACATCAAATCAGCAAGCTCATATACAAGAGAAGGTACCCACAAATGTTTCTCAGCCTCAGGGGAAGCTTGGAGGACAGTAAGGTAAAGTTTTAAATCCCCCTCCATTCTATGTTTCATTGATCATTGGGGATAAACTAGTACACAATTGCATGATTGATTATGGGGCAAGTAGTTATGTGATGCCCAAGCAAATAGCTAATCAGTTGGGCCTCCAATATGAAGTCATATCCAAAGGGGTGGTGCAACTGCATGGGACAATAGTAACAATAGTAGGAGTAATTAAATATTTGAGCCTCACTTTGCATGCATGCCCCAATGTCACTATTTTGCAATATGTGTTAGTGATAGATTTACCACCACTTTTTGCCCTATGTTTGTCAAGGGATTTTACAGCTAGAATTGGAGGGTATTTATCTGCTGATTGGTCACACATGTTATTTAGAAAAAGATATGGAGCTAAGGCCAAAATCAGGTCCGAACCTATTACAAACTTTCACATTGATTCTCATACTCCAAGCCCAATAAATGCTAACTGTTCATCATTTGATCAAGAGGATTATCCAGGCACAGATGAACTTGACACCAAATGCTGAAGCATCCCAGATTTGACTCTTCCTAGGAGTTGAAAATCAACCTATTCCTAGCATCACCAAGCCAGACCATAAGGATGACAATGAGGTATGACAGCTGTTATTTGATGGATCAAGTAGTATAAAAGGTGTAGCGGGGAAACTATGTTTGTTTCACCTCATGACATTAAGTATTATTCAACTTTTAGATTTCAGTTTACATTTCCTAACAACACTGCTAAATATGAAGCTTGTTAGGATTAATATTATTGTTTATAAATTATTAATCATTATTTGTAATAAAATATGAGTTGGTTAACAACTCATATTATTTATTGTTATGTTTGTTATTATATTTGTTTATATGTGAAGTTGTTAATAAACAACTTACGTATATAGTTTTGTGAGGATTTGGTTAGTAGATTGTTGGAGAGAATATCTCCATGATTATAGGGAAAATTTTCCCTATATACATATGAAATTTCCGTATGAATGTAATGTATGTGAACATCAATATACAAATTACTATGTGTAAATTGCTTGTACCTGTCATCTAGTATCAGAGCAACATTATGGATATCCTTTGTTGGAAATGATGCGGCAGATTGGAACATTGTATTGTTCTTTGGTGATTTATCCTATTGAAATTTTAATTTGTGTTCAATTCATCAAGTTTAGTTTCAGATTTTTGAGTACAATAAAATCATTAATTCAATTATGTGTTTAGTTTATGGTTTTTGATATTGTTCTTGGCTGCACTCAATCAATATCTGATCATCTTACTAAAGTTTATTCTAGATCCATGTGGATAGAGTATTCTACTAGCATGCTAGGCATACAATAAAATATAATGCATGCATTGATAGTTTGATGTGGTAGAAAACATTGACGACCAGTGATTTTTTGCAGTCAAAATTAGCTTCTACAAATTTGTGTATTGAATTTGTGTTGGTATTTGTTATTCCCAAGTTGTATAAAGATCCACATCTGCATGTCACCATAGAGTTATCAGGTCGATACATCTACTCTGTCAGGTTATGTTTGGATGTGTTCTTAGTTCTCTATGCCATGTTGATCTATGCATCTGTGGTGAATCTCTTGTTCTTCTCTACATTTAGTTCAAACTAAGGCTGAACTCATCTATTTCCATTTACCATATATATGAAATTATTTTGATCTACTAGTTCCCTGTGCTCACGTTCCAGTCTTCCATTACCATGCATCCCACCATTTATGTCTTGGTCAAAATATATTTTGAAGCGGTGGAATATTATATCCAATAGTCATTATTATATGATTCTCCTAAATTTTTTTACCTCCTAACCTCACTTCAGACGTCATCCTCCATCCTCCAGTATCCATTATAAAAACAATATTTGACAACACAATTGTTTGAGTCCTTCACTTCCAAGATGCTTCTAATAACACCACTCAATCGTTAAATCTAGCTATTCGATGATTTCATTTCAGTGGTAATACATATATTTAACCATTAACATACTTTTAAATTGGTCAAGTCGTGTTTAGGTATGTTGCATGTTGTTTTCAGTCACAATTAAAGTAGAGGACGAAGGACATCAGAGGATGGAGGAAAATAGAGGAAGGAGGTCAATCAGTGACCTCTCATCAGTCACCAATGATGGGGCCACACAGATGGTTTGGTGACATGTGTGCAGTGTGGTTTCTTTTTTCAAGTTCATTTTCAGTGTTCCTGTTTATAGTGTGATGGTTTGCTGAATAAACCCTTTTTTAGAGATTTGTGGAGGAGTCATGTTTTCAAAATAATCACTTTTGGGAGTAGGAGAAGATTTCAAGGTAAGACTCAAGGGATGGTTATCCAGCTAGTTTGAAGCTTGTGGATCTTAGATATTTAGAATTCGGATGCCCAGGGAGGAAGGGAAAGTCCCACAGGAACCCAAAGAGGAAGGGAACATTCCTACATAATTCAACTCGACACTAAACCTTTACGAAGGTAAAGAGATAATCTATGACATCTTTACCTAGTCTAAGAAATTATTTTAGGAGGTGGTTCAATTTATTCAAATATGATTCTTCGTCGTGTTCACATTAAGGGGGGTGAAAATTAGTGATTAATAATGTTCACACTAAGGGGGTGAATGTTATCATTAATATTATTATTTGGAAACATTATTAATCATTATTTGTAATATAATATGAGTTGGTTAACAACTCATATTATAAATTTTTATGTTTTTTATTATATTTGTTTATATGTGAAGTTGTTAATAAACAACTTACGTATATAGTTTTGTGACGATTTGGTTAGTATATTGTTGGAGAGAATATCTCCATGATTATAAGGAAAAGCTTCCCTATATACATATGTAATTCCCGTATGAATGTAATGTATGTGAACATCAATATAAAAATCATTGTGTGTAAATTGCTTGTACCTATCAAAGCTTTGATACAAGGAATGCATTGGTCAAGAAAGAGAGGTATAAAAAACTTACAAGTCTTTGGTGACAGTGAGTTGATTGTTAATCAAGTTAAGGGGAAGCACGCTGCCAAGAATGATCTCCTCAAGAGTTATAAGAATAGGGTATGGGACCTCATTGAGGATTTTTAAGGCTTTGGCATCAACTCCATCCATAGGAAAGAAAACCAAGCTGCTGATAGGCTTGCAGTAGTTGGAGAAACCTTTAATGTTATGGAGAGTATCAAGGAAGATAAAGTACAGCACAACATTCATGTGATTGTAAGGCCATCCGTGCCAGAAAATAATGTAAGTTGGCAAGTGTTTGAAAGTGACCAACAAATCATCAATTTCTTGTAAGAAGAAGCTGAGTTCTCAGCCAAAAATAAGGAAAAGTTAGAACAATAGTATGGTGATCAAGTGGTACATCTAAGAACCAACAAACTGACAAAAATACTTGTCACTTTGGAGTCCATATTTAATCCTAATGATCAATTTAGGAAAGAGAAAGCAAACATCCAATTCAAGGGAGAAGATTCAATGCCCATCTCAGTGGGAGAAGGAAAATCACTTTGAATTGGTAGAGTGGCCACCAAGAAAGAAATGTATGAGTTCATGCAACTTTTCTAAGATTTCCCAGTTATATTTTATTGGAGCTATGAAGACTTGAGAGGTTTCAACCCCAAGCTAGCTCAACAAACAATTGAATTAGATCCAAGTGCTAAACCCATCAGTCAAAAACAAATACCGGTCAATCCACACATGGAGCCTCTCATGAAGAAGGAATTGAATAAGTTAATAGAGGAAAGTATCATATTTCCCATTAAGCACTCAAGATGGGTTACAAAATTGGTTCTAGTCAGAAAGAAGAGTGGAGAATTTAGATTGTGTGTAGACTTTAGATATTTGAATAGAGCATTCCTCAAGGATAATTACCCACTTCCTTCTATGGAGCATATTTTGTAAGTTAATGCTGGCTCTGAGAGGTTTTCATTGCTAGATGGTTATTCAGGGTATAATCAGATCATGGTAAAGGAGGATCATTAGTTCAAAACAACCTTCACCACCAAATGGGTAACCTATGCATATAGGATGATATTACTGTATTTTATAAAAGTGCAATAGATCATCTCTTTCATTTGAGACAAGTGTTCCAAAGATGTAGAAAATTTACGGTATCCTTGAATCCCAAAAAATGTATTTTCCTAGCTCATGAAGGAAATATCCTAGGCCACATTATTTCCAAAGAGGGATTAGCAATTGATCCAGAGAGATTTAAAGCAATAAAAGCACTGCCATTGCCAAGTCATAAGAAGGCCCTTCAAAGTTTCTTGAAGAATCAACTTTTTTCGAAGGTTTGTTCCAGATTTTACAGCCCTTATAAAGACAATAATTATGATGTTGAAGAAAATTATGTCTTTTAAATGGATAACTGAAGGTAAGGCACATTTTGAGGAAATCAAAGAGGCTATATCACAAGCTCCAACTCTCATTAACCCATATTTCTCTATGGATTTTATTCTTTATGCATTTAGAGGTGATGGTATAGCAAAACAAGGAAAATGTAGAACAACCAATTGCCTTCTTTAGCTAGAGCGTGGAGGAATATGAGGTGAGGTATTCCTTCATTGAGAAGCATGTTCTTCTAGTGATTAGGAGTTTGAAGAAATTTAAGCATCTAGTTTCAAATAACAAGGTTCAACTGTTGGTTTCTCATGTGGGAGTTAAGGACTTCGTGCTCAACAAAGACCTAAATGAAAAATGTGCAGGGTGGATTTCTCATGTCATGGATTATGACATTGAGATAAAATTCACCAAGTTGGTCTGAGGAAAAGGATTATGTGATCAGTTGGTCTTAATAAAATCAATGGAAGCAAGCAATGGGAAGGATGTTGTTTTGGAGTTGCAAGACAACCAAGAACAAAGAGGTGTTCAAGAAGAGAATGGTGGTATGCTCACTCCTTGCTGGACCCAAGACATAATTAACTTCTTAAAAACATGCATATACCCTCTAGAGATGAAAAAAACCAAGAGGAGACACTCCAGATTATAGGCTATCCCATATGCACTTGTTGATGGTGTCTTGTTCAAAAACGATATAAATGGAGTGTTGTTGAGATACATTGGGACAAATCAAATTAAGAGAATGTTAGAAGAGTTCCATGGTGGATCAGTTGGGGGTCATTTTTCTCCAAGAGTGATAACCCTCAAGATTATGAAGGTTGGCTATTACTGGCCCAAGGTGTTTAGTGATTGTTATGCGTCAATCAAGAGGTTCAAAAATTATGCATTCTTCACAGGCAAGGAAATATTAGCAAACCTTCCATTGCACCCAATTTCAGTTGACCATAGCCATTCATGCAATGGGGTTTGGACTTCATTGGATTCATTAACCCAAACTCAATCCAAGGACACAAGTGGATTTTAATAACAACAAACTACTTCACCAAATGGACTGAGGTGGTGGCACTCAAAGAGGAAAATGAATCTAGCATTCTAGACTTATATGAGGGTATAGTAACTAGATTTGGTATACCTGCCACTATAATATAAGATAATGCATTGGCATTCATAGGATCAAAGGTAACTGAATGGGCTATTAAGAGTGGGATATATCTAAGCACTTCATCAAATTATTACCCTCAAGGTAATGGGCAAGCTGATTCTACCAATAAGAACCTATTAAAGATCATCAAGAGGACTCTTGATGAACATCAGATGACTTGGCACACTAAACTTAAATCAGCCTTATGGTCTGATAGGATAACTCCCAAAAGATCCACCGGTAACTCTCCATTCAGACTTGTTTATGGAAGAGAGGCAATCTTGCCTATGTCACTTGAGTTTCCAATGTTAGAACTCATGAAGCAATTGGAATTGTTGGAGTTTGAACCCATGGAGGTTAGATATGCAGAATTGATAGAACTCCTAGAAATCAAAGAGCATACATCCCAAACAATGTAGAAAGAATAAGCCTTGATCAAGAGAACCTTTGATAGGAAAGATAAGGTTAGAACTTTCCAAGTTGGAGATTTAGTGTTGAAATGGGATGTAGACCAAGCAAAGCCAAGAAGGCATTCAAAGTTTGATTCCATTTGGAGTGACCCCTACATGGTCACAAAATGTAAGAACAAAAATACCTTCCAATTGTATACATTGGATGGTGAAGAATGGCATATTTCAGTCAATGGAATCCATCTAAATCATTTCTACTAGAAGGGAAACTCCTCACTTTGTACATATTAGCTTATATTTTCATTCCTCTAAGTGCTTGTGCACATTGTTTTGTTGTAGCTTAGTTTTACATTTCCCTAAGTGCTTTGGCACAAGATTTGTTGTCCCAAGGATGCATCTTTAGAGGCCATGTTTCAGATCAAGTGATGTTCTACTCTCATAATATTCTTTCTAGAAATGTTCTAATGATTTGAGAGTACCAAGCAGTTAAGTTGATGACTCCATGCCTAGTGGATTGCTTCAGGTAGCTGGTCACTTCATCCAGCAGGAAGATGACCCCTCTGAGTCACAAAAATTGCTATCCAAAATAAGCCCCTTGCTTATTTTTGGCTAAATTTCTTTCATTCCTTCCTTCCTTGTGCCTCAGTCAACTTTTTTCACTTTTCAGGCACTCAAAATTATTTGGAAATGGCTTCATCAAATAGAGAATTTTCTCACCTTTCTAGAAAGGTAATTTTTTCCTTCTAACTCCTTGTATTTTGCAAGTTATGGATCAGTGGAGTTTTTGAGGTAAATTTTCCCTGGGAAGGCCCGCATAGCCAATAGGAATGTGCCACGTGGAATGGCGGGTAGGAGGTAAGTCGGAAAAAACCAAGGAGTGGATGGGGCATAAAGGAAAAATTTTACCTGAGGTTGCCAAGGAGAAGGAAAAGAAATGGTTTGAACCCAAGACGAATAGGGTCAGTGGCGGAGGACCATGGGAGGTAAGTTGAAATTTTTTCAAAAAAGGTGCAAAAGAAATTTTTTTCCCGCGGGCCCACAGAGGAAAGATAGTTGATTAAGGCCCATGCCAAATGAAAGTCCACGTGTCCAAGGCCGGTGGGAGTTGGAGGGGTGAAGTAATATTTTGGCATTTTTGAAAGTGTTCAAAATGGCGCAAAGGAAAAAAATAGCAGGCCTTGCCATAGAGGAAATGGAATATTTTTTTAAGGCCCACGCGACCAACCAGAAGATGGCCACATGTGTCCTGTTCATGGTGGAGGTTGGGGGTGCAGGGAGAATTTGGCAATTTTTCCAAAGGGGTTAGTGGCGTCAAAGGAAAAATTTTGGAGCACCTTCCCACAATGAATAAGGTGGATGACACGTGTTGTGGAGCGGCGGGGCGCAGAACGAATTTTGGAATTTTTTTCCAAAATTCAAAAAAGCGTAAAATGGTCATTTGAACCCACAAACCAATGGGAATGTGCCATGTGGTAGCGGAGTGGTGGGGAGCATGGACTTTTTTTGGGAATTTTTCCCAAATTCAAAAAAGGGGAAAATTTTTAGGTTTCGGCCCACCGACCCGATTTTTGCCCCAGTTTTGCCCTAAATCTTTAGAGGGCATATCTTTCGATCCAGATCTCAGTTTTTCTCAATTTTGTGTCATTGGAAATATATTGAAGTCCTCTACATGATGGAATCTTCAATTTTGTTTTTTGGTGGAGTTTATTGAGAGAAAAATGAGAAAAACGCCTTTGGCATGGGGAAAAGAGTAGAATCGACATTCAACCACCATTTTTAATGCAGTATGGCTTCCATTCTTCTCCAACATGGTCAAAAATCTTGGGGAATAAATTTTTAAGGGTACCCATGCTATTTTGATGGATTTGGTCAGTGGTTGAATCATTCATTTCATTTTCCCATGTTTCTCCTTCCTGAACTCAGGTTTTCATTGTTAAAAGCCAGATTTGGCTCATTTGTAAAGGGTTGGACATTTTTATGATCTGCAGGCTCCCTCCTTCACCCTGACAAGTGAATTTGTGGAATATCAGACCTTTTTTAGGACTGCAACATGTTTTCTACCTCCTTGCTGTTGTAATGCATTGTATTTAAAAATAGAAATGACAATGCAAGCTCTGTGAATGAATTTTCAATCCTTTCTTGTGTTGTTTGCTCTATCCTGATCCTTCATTACAATTTTAGCAATTTGTGCATGATTTGTGTTGTATTTTTATAATCTATGTCAATATTTAGAAATAGATGTTCACCACTCCTTTGGTGTATCACCTTGTTATTTTAGTTTTATCTTCTTTTCTCTCTTCTATCTTGTCTCCTTGGCAGAATTAGAGTAGGATTTTGAGTTAAACCTCTACAAATTTCATGCATACATTTGATTAGGAGGAGCAGAGGAATCATCCTTTTAATCTGGAGAGTTTTTTTTCCCATTTCTATAAGTCCCACAATTGGGGAAAAGATTCTATGTTGTGTAATCACACTGGATGCCCATTATCAAACTAGAAATCTAAGAAAACATCCAGGGGTGCTGCTGATTTGCACTAACAATTCCTATATGTCCCTATTTCCTTCCAAACTCCCTTATATTTTTTTGTTCTATCCTAGTCTCAACTTTCATCCAAAATTGTCTTGTTTTTTCTTTGTTTCCTCCTATTTTTTATGGGTTCTACCTGTTCTCGATCCAAAAAGTAGCTAACCTATGATATTACCCCTTCCTCCATGGATTATTTTTCAAAATTTTCTTCACACCTTGAAATCTCCCATTGTATGTATGGAGGAGGAATTCATGTGTATGATCATATTAAAAATGTTACAGAAAACCCACTCTACAATGTTGAGAAAACTAATCCCCATACATTATTGTAAATAATCCCCACTTCAAAAATATCCTATACCATAACTTACAGTTTTTTTTTGGGTATTTAGGAAAAAATACTACTATCCCTCCTCTCATAACTTATAAATATATTAAAGATAATCCGTATTCTCTACCTCCACTCTTTTTGTTTATCATTAATGTTGAGCTTGCTCATTCCACCAATGTGAAAACTTATCCCATTTCCTCCCTAACACCCATCATGAATTTCCAACACTATCATAACCTAAAAACCGTGTGAGAAAAAGTGTTACTAATTCCACTATACCCATTGATTTTTTTATTAGTGGTAAATGGTTTTAGGAGAGACCATACACCAAAGTACAAAAAATCCCAAAGGCCAGATAAAAATGAGATACAAAGTGATTTTTTGAAATTCCAAAATGAAGCCAAATAATAGCTAAATTACATCCCCACCACAACTACAAAACTACCTAGAAATAGTAAGGAAACACAAATAAAAAGGAGCCAAGTGACCTTTATTGAAGAGATTTGTGAAACACATTTTTTACGTCCTCTAGTTCTTTAAAGAGATTCAGTGTAGTATTATTTTTTGGGTCTTCTCTACTGGAGGAAATAATATTCTTTGTTACTTTTTTTCCTTTCTAGATATCAGCTGGAATGTCACTAATTTCACATATTTGTTTAACCTAAACTTGAATAAAATCAAGAAGAGCCTTTTGTATAATGGCATGGTTGACTTATTTGTTGACAATTCTCTCTATCATTTCTTCCATGGTCTTTAGCTTCTCATTGATAACTTAAAACCTTTCCTCAATACCTATAGTAGGGATTTGTTTGTCATTTACACCCTTATTGAGAATAAATTTCACTTCCTCCCCCATTTCCATAATTTTCTCATCTTATTCTTGAATCTAAGCTCTCATATCCCTATCGATCGAGGGATTAAAGCTAGTCTAACTAATGGTCAACAAAATTTCAACAACATCTAGATATTTACCTATACTACCACTTTTGAGAACCCTTTTGGCCAGGGTGGTGAAGAGGGTCTACGGTTTTTAGTCTTTCTGGGATGCATAGGGGGATGAATAGGAAGATTGGAGCTGGAAGGGTTATTAACAACCATATCATGACAGTATTGATGAAGGAGTAAAATAACTCCTTGGTGGAGAGGAAGACCTCTTTGATGTGAGTGAACCTTTATAATGGATCTCTCAAGAGATTGGAAAATGTAATAGGCTAAGATAACTCTTGGATCCCTTTTAAAAGGATT
Source organism: Taxus chinensis (assembly GCA_019776745.2). Taxonomy (NCBI): domain Eukaryota; kingdom Viridiplantae; phylum Streptophyta; class Pinopsida; order Cupressales; family Taxaceae; genus Taxus; species Taxus chinensis. The sequence goes on from CM034150.1 coordinate 860,875,715, forward strand.
TAAAATGACTAGATGGTGAAGAGGTAGAGAAGAAAATATCCCTTCAAGGGTAACCCATTGGTTATGCATTAATTAATCTTATTTTCATTCCTATTTCAATCCCCAATATTTATCCTTTTCTCACTCATCTCCCCCTCTTTCTAATATTAGCACTTGAAGATCATTAACATTTTTACAACACAAAATCAATCTTCAATATACTCTTCTACTAAAAACCTCTATAATAATTCATAGAACCCTTCAAATCCCACATTTTTTTGGTAAAATCACATGGTGGATCAATAATTATTTGATAAGATATGAAACTTAGAACTACAAATAAAATGAGATGGAAATCCTAAACTAACATACAATAAACATGATAGAGGTTAGGGCCAGGCATGAAACCATTGTTGAATGCGATAAGGCATGTCTTAGCACTACCACAAGAGAGAACCATACCACTTTTATCCAATGGGTAGTGGTGTAATGGTTCTTGGGTCTCTTATTAATTGGGAGGTTCAAGGTTTAAGTCTTAGCTCCATGTTAAGGTGTCCTACTACCGATGGTTTGGATACCATGATAATAGGGCACCATGATAATGTGGTTTAATTCATGGGCTATCCAAGAGCTTAAACTTCCATCCTTAGATGGTTCCACAACCGGTGTGGGCTAGTGATGCCACAAAGTGCTATGGCCCTCTCCCTAGGTAACCTAAAAAAACATACAATAAACTTTATTAAAAAAACTACTCCATACATTGGTTCCCATATAAAAATATCATCCTCTCTTTGATATTCCAAAATATTGAAAAATTAAGAGTAATAAGGATCCATAAAACTACCTATACATATTCAAATATGCTTGTTATTTCATTATTCATAAAAATTACCTTATGTTATGCACATTCCCCCTCTCACTATATATTCATTCCTTAAATGGGTACATGAGATTACAAAAATAAATGATCTATTCTTTCAATAGATTGTAAAATTTGTTCCTTTACCCCTTCTCCATTAATTTTGTCAAAAATACTACCCTCTATAATTCATACAATCTCAAGAAATTTGACAGCAAATCTATTATGGATTATGTTACATGGTGGCATGCCGTCATCCATGAATTTAAATTTTTCCACTCCCCAACATGAATTGATTCATATTATTAAAAAGATTCACACCAATTGCATATCATATACACTTCAAATTCAAAAATATAAAATCATTTGAAGAATTCATCTCAATAACTAAATGCATTTAGGATATTCACATTACTATTGGATAATTCTTCTCCAAGTTCTCAAAGAAACCCACATAGGTCAACCAAGTTGTCCTTAAAACTAGTAATCCATTATCCTCTTCAAATGAAGACCAAGTAAAATCTTCATCCACATCTTCCATAACTCCCAATAATACATAAATATGAGCCATAAACCAGGGAGCCTTTTCATCCCAAGGCCTTTGTCATCTGTGTCAATGATTCACTCCATCAATAGAATTGATTTTAATTACTCTTAATAACTTGTGGTTGTGAAACTTTTTTCCCTCCCTTAGGTTTAACAAGAGAATCCAAATACACCAAAAATGATATGGCATCAACCTAGTGAACATTTTTCTTACCAATAAAATATCAAACACCCCATTGATAAATGTTGTAAATTGTAAAATGCTTGATAAACAAGGGAATGTTTGCAATATATTGTTTTTGTATACAAAATATAAAGGTTTGATAGTGTTGTGATATAAATTCCTTGGAATTTAATATAATGAGGAGGCACCCTTTATTGAAATCTAAATTTCTTAAAAATAAAGTATATTTAATTTGTACACTAATCTATCTCTTGGAGGTTTGAGGTTATATCCCAATTGATTGTAACTTACATATAAAGGAAATAGAAATAAGAGGGAAATACTAAAGATAAAAGAAATAAGAATGTATAAAAAGGAAAGGAGGGAAAACTCATATTTCCTAATTAGAAAATACATATCCTATCTTAATCAACCCATTATAATTAAGAAAAATTTCAATTCACCAATAAATAACTTCTATAAATTGAGGCCTAATCATGTATTTTACATAATAATAAATAACAATGATAAGATAAATAATAAACACAAAGTCTAAAAATATATCTCTTTATTCTTTTCTTATAAAAAGGTTGGATAAAAAGTTTCTACATTATCCTTTCTAAATAATTTTTCTATAGCTAAAAAATTACCTTATAATGATTTGAAAAAATATATTTATAGGAAATGATTTCCTATTTTACAGCTACATGCATGGGCAAAAATATCAAGTTTTGTAATAATAGAAACTTACACTTCGACAAAGTCCATTTTTACATGAATGTGTGATAAAAGTTAAATTAATTTAAGGACTTTGTAAATTGATAAAGTGAATTTACAACTTATTAAATGGAATGTCCTATTCTATTATGATAAAAATACGTGATACTTGACTTAATTTAACTTATTTAAAATCACGACTCTTCCTTTTGTAACTATCTTTGAGAATATTCTTTCACCTATATAACTTTCCCCTTTGTTATGTAGTTTGTTTCTCAATATACATTAAATTTTGAGAGGATCTCCTTGATTTGATCTTTATTTGATTTACTTGTGTGCATATCACGTACCTAATACTCCATTTCAATTTTAATCATGTGTGTAGGAACTTTCCATAGTTTCCTCATTTATTTAGTAAACTTATAAAAAGTATTTTGATATTTAGTAAATTGTTTGATAGAGTCAAAATTGAATGTGGCCCCTGGAGTTAAATATTTTTTCACCAATTGCTTAAACTAATCAACAATTTTTGAGATGTATACAAGATTCCATGGTTATCATATAATGAAAAATTATTTCCTTCTACAGAATCCATGATATCATTGTTGGCTCAACTCCTTCATTCTTGAATTCACTTAATTTCTCAACCCATTCCTCTAAGATCTGAATTATCAACCTTTTGCACCTAGAATCTAAGTTTGATTTGTTTATTATTATTTAATTAGGGCACTTTATATCACAAGATTATATGTGTTAGCTCAGTGAAAACCTTCCAAATTAGGTAAGTATTTACGTAATAAGTTGATTTTAGATTTAAATCTTTCCATATTTCTTCTTTTCACATCAATTTATACATAAGTTTCTTTGTGAAATTTTACCACATTTATGATCACTCTATGAGCTTGTGAAAATATGTTTTTAGATAAATCCTTAGTGAAACAACCTATACACCTAATTTATTTAGCCACATTAATGTTGTTAGTTTTTATCATTAGAGATTCAAAATTAGAGGGTTTAGAATATTAGATATGCTTAGCAATCTTTTGGAATTCAACCATGAGTGAATCAAATTTTTACTATTTTTTTTTCTTAAGCCTTATCATGTTTTCAAAGAGTGTCTTGATATTGGATAAAAAAAAATCTTTTATCCTCCATCTTTTTTCTTCCCTAGGTGAACGTTCTAGGTATGATATTCATGGGATAAGACTTCATATTTACCTTTGTCTTCTAGAGGTACACATTTGGAAGATATTTCCCCTTCTCATCTATGAAAGTTTTATAAATTATTTTATTTCATTATTTTATAGGAGGATATTGCCTTTTGTTTGAAATCAATCCTTTATAGATGTACCACTACTTTCCTCTTATTTTTTAATAAATTTTCCTATCTAATTAGGAACCTCTGGATTCTTCTACAATAGGCTCAATTATTGCTATTGATCTAGCTGAGTGAGCGAGTCAAGGATCATGGTCTGGGTGAATAAGGAAGGAGGAGTAGTCATTATGACATGGGGAATAGATAAATATATGGAAGGGGAAGACATATAATATGTGGTATTGATAGGGATAAATGAATGTGGAGAGGTGTGGAAGTTCTAGAGGGAGAAGATAGATGAGGAATGGAAACCTTAGGAGGGATGTATGCTTTAGAAAACAAAACTCCTTAAAGGGATAATAAGGATGTGGAATTGTTAAATGGGATGGTTAGAACTTAAGCAATGGGAATAAAAATTATAGGAGAATACTTTGCTAGAAATTATTGAGAAATATTGGGTATCAAGAGTTGATATTGTGGATATATAATTATGAAGGTTTACGAGTACCTTGAGCTTCACCGATTAACCCCTTTAACAAAAATATTATTTATGGTTTTTTTATATTGGATCACTCTATGACCTTATATCTATAATTTATTTTGAGGAACTCTCATGTTATGTACATTATATTGGATCACTTTCATATTTTCCTTAACTTGTCTTGGATTCAATGTGAAATAGGATAATCCGTTAAGTATTTTGAGTATAATTTACTTTATGGTGAGTCCTTAAGACATTTTAGATTTCCCAACACAATAGTTCTAGTCATTTCCTAAATTTAAGTGGATTCATATTTTGACCAATCAACATGAGATAATTTTTGAAGCTTAATTTGTTGTTGAGTTTATTCCAAGTCTGATACATATTCATTATCAATTATTCCCTTAGGTATTTCCAACATAAAAAGTCCCTAGTTTGATTCAAATTCATGTGATACTAATACTAATATCATAAATCCTCCTCCTTATCATAGTCCATCCAATAATATTCAAAATAGGGAAATGGATGTGATTCTCTCCTAAGGCATGATTCATTATGCCCTAAATGTCAAAATATGGCCTAGAAAAGAAGGATCGCATGGTGATACTCATCATTTATAAATCCATATTCTTTACCCTGAAATAAGAGGGGAATTTGTAATTCCACTTGTTATAAAGAAATGAATTCCTACCTTATTATGTCCATATAGGTACTTATGTATTTCCATAAGATACTGAATTCCATCAATACCTACTTATCACTAACATATAAGGTGAAACCTCAAAACCGTGCACCCATATATAGGATCAAGTTAGGAAACGAATGAAGAAACTATGAAAAATAAAAATTTTAGTTGTGGCCCTGATTGAAAACTAGGTACCATACAATTCAATATCCTACATGTCAATGATATAGTTGAAAAATGTGTTGTTAAGACCATAAATTTTGAGATACAAATTGATATTCTTTAATGACTATGTCTTGTATTGGGAAACCATTTTATTATTAATTGTTTCTTATTATGGTGGGATAAGAACACAAAAATTTTTCTAAGGATTTGGGATAAACAAAGGAAAATTCACACACCATTATGAATCATGAAGACAAATTTAGAAGAACATAAAGATCATGAGATACATACAGATAGTTGGATCCACAGAGAAGATACATAGAATTTTTTTTGTGCATCAAAGGATTAGTTGGGCTAAGTATAGAAAAAATGTAGTTCTAACCGTGTACATAAAAAGAAATGAAAAGTGGTGTACGAAATGCCAGTTAAATGTGGTCAAGTGATAGAAATAGAGTTTCAAAGAATATCCAAAGAAGTATGTAAAAAAGGGAATCTGTCATCAAAGTAGTGGAACTTCAAGATAATAAAATTAGGACTACTATGTAGAGTTTTAAGTTGTGAAATAGGAAACATGTGGCATAACCACCACCTAAATGTAATATATAGTTGTTTTTAGACTAAAATAAAGGTTTAAATATAAATCTTGTTCAAACTAGTGAATGGCAAGTCCCCACTAGTATAAATACTCATTAAGGGTTCATTGTAAAAGACACATAAAGAGATAAATAGAAGAAATAATGACACATCATATACATGAAGAGAGAGAAAATTTTAGTGAACTCATGAGTATTTAGTTATAACTATCAAAAACAATTTACATGGAGTTATTATTTATGGGTAAAGTTTTTTGTTTTATAGATGTACGATTTTAATGTTATTTTCCTTACTAGAACAATTTATGTGCATTATTTCATTTTCCATCTTACTAAACATGATGGAGGCCTGTAATATCTTGTGTTTTGAGTGAGTGTGCTAGGATCTTCCTATTATGATAGGCTAGTGTGGGTGTTATATCTCAATTAATGTGGGCTAGGGTATAAAGGGTCATGTGTCAATAGATAAGAGTTATGTGGTAAAATAGATGCACAATATTTTGGCTCCATTTTTGGGACATAGTGTTATTTAATTGAATATGGGAGAGTGTAAAAAAAGATGATTCATCTTACTAAGGACATTATTAAGCACTGGTTGGATTATGTGGAGGATAATTTTGTATGAAATCATCCAAGCTATACAAATTTCTCTCCAAGGACTTGTTAGAAATATATCCTATGATATCCATATGACCTAACATGTACAATGGTTTTTTAGGGTGTTTCTTTTCCCATTTAGATACACCCTATCACCTAAAACATTCATATACCCACTAGAAGCATTGGAATCATCATTACATGTTGAAGTGATTGTTAGTGTGGATACAATAATTAGCCCATTTATTGAAGCACAAATTGCATATATGGAGACTCAACTAGAAAATTTAACTGTAAATAATTCCAAGGAAACACATAGTGGAATTTGGTACATATATTATAAGGTAGAAGGCCATACAAGGACTAAATTTCCTTGTCACAATATTTATAAAATGTGAGATATGTGGGGATGGACATGTTGTAAGAAAAATTCCATTATTACATTGTGTAGTTTAAAAAAAATGTCTTACTATTATAAGATTTGTGACGTGTACACACATAACCCTAAATATTTCCACATTTTGACCAAATATATAAGGAACAATTATTGGGGTTAAGGAAAGAAATAGTAGGAAATAATAATGAAGAGAAAAATGTGAATGTACAAAGGAGATGTTATGGAAGAGGAGAATGGGGAGGATGAATATTGATGCCAAGGACTTTTTATAATTGTGGCTCACCAGATCATTATCAACAATATTTCCCAATACTATGTGTGTGTCCATATTATCAAAAGGAACATAAATTGGAAGAACGTCTTTATCTTTACGCGGCCATGTTAGAAAATAATGGGTAGTATGGAAGAATGATCAAGATTGTGAACAACATAATAGAGGGTAAAACAATAGGTAGACATTCCAAAATTTAATCAAGGAAAAAAAATATAGATAAATAGTCAAGGAGATGTAATACGTGTATAACTGAATCAATCATTTTTGGAAAATATTTGGCATGATAATCCTTAGATAGGAAAGGGATAATCATATGCAAGGAAAAAATTACGTTATATAAGAAACCAAGGAAATGGTGCATGAATTACATAGTGAAATCAAATTTTTAAGAGAAGGAGAACGTGCTAGAAATAAATCATAAAGGGTACCTGAATTTGATAATGCAGAAAGGAATGGATTTCAGGAGGTATACAAACTATTGCACATTAAAGGTATAGTTCCTCTACTTAGCCAATGGTTATCAAACCAAATCAAGAATATTTTGGTTAGGAAACAACTAGGAAACACAAAAGAAATAAATTAAGATGTATAAAAAAGAGGAGTATGATAGAGATATTCTTGTTAATGCTTGTTTAAATAGGTGGAATATAAACAATATATTAGTGGAAACTATAGTTGAAGTTAATATCTTAACATATTCTTGGAATAAGATGAGGATACATGTACTTCAGCCTTTACCACATTTTTTTTCATGGCCAATAGGACATGTATTATGCCAATTAGAGGTTTGAAGCATTCTATTATTTGCATAATTAGGGTAAAGTTCCTCATAAAATGTGAAGTGATCAACATGGAGGAAGTAGATAAATTTATAACATTTATTATTATGACATGGTGTTATTCCAACAATGTCAATATCCACTTCAAAATGTGCTACATAAACTTTGACAACAATACACAACACCTAATAGTTTTTATGGATTATAGACAAGGAATTCCTTATGTTGAGAATTTTGAAGACCATGAATATTTAGAGCACATATATATATTATTAAGGGTAATTTTTTGGAATATTTTGAGCCAAATATTGATGGAGTATTACAGATAGATGACGTGAAATCAATATCAAATACCATATGTGTAATTGTTGTCCAAAATGTCTCCATGGGCTATTTTGACAACTTGCAAATTCAATTATGGATTTAGGAAAAAAATTCTCAAAAAATCCACATAAAACTGAAATTCAATCTTCCACGGAATACAAGAACTTATGGTTCTATGGTTTATCCTAACCCACAGAAAAAATGGAAAAATTGTAATGTTCTGTGGGTTCTCCTAATCTATAGAACAAAATAATTAAGCCTCATGACTTAGACATTTTTTTGTTGAGGAGAAGCTGCGATGTAAAGGGAACTAGATGGGAAGTGTCATGAGGAAATGGGTAAAGAGTCTGGAAGTGACTAAGGTTAGAATATGTGAGACACTAAATTAGTGTCCCACAAGTTTCCCAGTTGTAGTGTTCCACGGGTTTTCAAAAGATACAAAATGAGGGAACATGGTCATAGGTCATAATGACACGCAACAAATAAATAGACACCATGGCATAGAGGGACATTGAAATGGCTAAGTGTGGAAGCATTCAGATTCACGCAACAAGGACTTGTCATAAGAAATTTAAAATGTTACAAATAAAAAAACTCCACATATAAAGAAGGTTAGAGTTTCACAAGTACATGTGAGTTATTATCTTGCAAGTTTATCAATCCGTGGAGACATTCAAATTCAAAGCCACGGAACAAGGTGTAATTGATTTTTTGGCCATAAATTTTAACTTAGGTCTCCAAATTTGATGAAATTGATGGAATTGAAACCATCTCTTCAAGGGATTAATTTTGGCATAAATATATGCATGAATTGATTTTATTTGGAGTGAAAAAATTAAAACACAAGTTTAGAGGGAAAATTGTAGTTTCTGCATCTACAATCATATAACCACTCTACCAACCGAATTTATTGCTTCAAAGTGCCCATACTCCATCCTACATATCAAATGACATAGAGGAATGGATTTTTCAGGTTCCCACAAGTGTTTGCAGGAATTTATGATGTTTGGTGGGTGGTTAGCATGAATATTTGATGCATCTCTCTTCAGTTCCATCTTCTTTCTTCATCCCATTTTCTATATGTATGAAACTCGTTCCTTGTAAAAAAAAATCCCTCTTTTTTTTAATGACACCATGTAAAAATGGTGGACCATTTCTCATGATTTCCAAACCTCAGATTCAGTCCTTATAATGCATTTTCACCTTTTTCCATGAATGTAATGGTTTGTGCATCCTTTTAACAATTAAATATTGTGTTTGTGGCTCTTTTCTGCCCCATGCTTGTGGTTCATTACATTCTTTCCTCCCATTATTTATTTAGTATGATGTGTGTGTTTCCTACTTGCAGGGTTACTTTTTGTGTGTTGTAAATGTGTGGGAGGGGTTAGTTTATATAGTTTTAGGTCTATGGCATGTTTTTCTATCTTTCTATCCTAAATTTTCTTCCCTTTATTCCCCTCATAGAGAGTGACCGACCCTCTTCTCTAGTGATATCATCGCCCCATTTTAGCTTAGGTTTAAATTTCTTCATATGTTCATCTTCTTATTCCCTTAGATGTTGTAGTGTAAGTTAGCTTAGAGGTAGTGTTAGCATTATGGTAGATAGGTTAAGGAACCAACCTTCTTTGGATATTTGTCTCAAGATGCAAGGTTCCACACTTGGACACAATCCCATGTTAGCCAAAAGTATTGATCTTCCATGATCAAATCCCAGGGTGTTACTTTTTTGTGTTAAAATTTCTAGCACACTCGGTGGGACAAAATGTTAATGAGATTTACGTCATTTCACCAAGTTTGATGTGTGTTTGGTGATATTCTAGCCTTTGGAGGCTTTAAATCAGCACATATGGTGACTCCATTGATCCAGAAAAACAATTTTCTCAATTAACAAACTACCTTACATTATTTTAGTCCCCTTTTTTGTGAAGTTGTGCAATCATGAATTAATTTCCTCATTAGAATCCTCACATGCAGCCATAATACCATTCAAATCCACTTCCATGTTCCCCAAATCTATCTTTAGGTTTTCAAAACGCACCTCCAAATCAGTTTTATGAGCCAAATCAGTGGGCATATTATTGTGTGACAAAATCCACATATAAATATGGTTATTCAACTAACCATGGTTTTGTTCAATAGAAAGAGTATGAAAACATTGGAGGCCATTTCACACATGAAGATTATTTTCAAAGGAGAGCTCAACATATGGAGGAGATCTTGCAAGCACTCAAAGAGAAATTTCAAATCATGCAAGCTAAACAACCTGGTTGTAGGTATCCCTATCCAAGGGGAGGTCCTCTACCTAGTTGGTTTACTCCTTAAAAAATATATATACGTAATGGTTGAATCCTTTAACTAGATGGTTAAACAAATTTCATCTTTACAAGCATTGGAGGTTGCTAAACACAAGTTTGAAGAACCCCATCAATGGGGCACTCCTTCATAATCACCATGTGGGTATATGACACCTCCTTATAAACCTAAATCATCTCATACAAAGATCAAGTTTCTATCTTTCTCAAATCTTCTCCTTTCATTCCTTCTCCTCCATAATAAGACATTACACCTCCCCCATCATTTCAACCATTGTAAAATTAGATAGAATCCCAATTTCACCCTCCTCTCACATTTACAAACTCATTTTAAGGTGAAACTAATTAGAAAACAAATTTAGGAGGGTATCTGAGTAGACATGATCTCATACAAAATTTAGAGGATTGGAGCTCACAATTTGAGGCCAAACAAATCCCACAGCTGGTTAAGCCTGAAAAAGAGGTTAAAATTGAAAAAAACATGCAAGAGGATAATGATCAACAATCCATATGCTCTGAATGAAATTTCCATGTTGATTCTATACTTTTAGAATTTTTTGATCATTGCAAATCTATTTCAGATAAGGAGGATGTTTTTGAGATTTAAAAATTCTTGTTTGAGGATTATGAGTTTGAAAAACACAACCAAATAGAGGAAGATATAAGAAATGAATACCAATTTGATCTCCATGTGGTGGAAGAGGAGATTACAGGTGAGTAAGAGGTTTCAATTGAATGTGGTGACCCTCATTGCCTTGCATGTTTAGAGATTACTGCACTTTTGGAAAATTACAATGATATGCCAAGAGCATCCTTAGATGCTACATTTTATCAGTTAAAGCTGCGTGATTAACACAAGGATGATTTTGACATTTCAAACTTAGTGCTTGAGGATGAGGACAAGAAAGTTTAGATCAGTTTACAAGCATCCAAGATGATGAAGAATGTTTCTTTAGTAACTCCATTCTTGGAGTGGAAAGCAAAGAAGAAGGGAAAACTAGGAAAATAATCTAAATATTTGCAAATAATATATAGCCAATCAAATATTTAGATGGTTTGGAGTCAAATTCTCAGTTACCACCAATCATACTCACTTCAGAGCATGAGGAAGATCATCAAGACATCAAAGGTCTACTTCAACACCTCCAAAAACCAAATGTAGAGCAACTCAAGGAGTTATACATTGTATTTTCAATGGATAATTTGAGTAACAAGGAAGGTTTTCCTATGCTTTTATTTCCACAATGTGTTTTATTTTCCAAACTGATCACATGGTCTAATTTTGTAAGGAAGGGAAGCTATTTCTCCTAACTAATTACTGGTTTTTTTTTTTGGCTATTATGTCTTAGGTTGTCATTAATTTGTCAAAGGACATTAATAGAAAAGGGTGTCAGGGTGTTATATGAGTCTCTATGAGGTGTTAACTAAGGTCAAATATGAAGGTTGACCGGTAGTGTCCAATCATGATGTCTTATTATGGTGTCTTGGAGCATGGTCTACTGTGCATGGTCATTATATGAGTTATCCAAATTTTTTTATCAAGTTTTTATGAGGTCCATCATGGTCATAGATATGTTTTATAGTTGTTAATGAGTCATCATGGTCATTTTATGAGTTGTATGGGTTGAGTCAGGTCATTCTAGGCCTAGTCCTAGTCCTAGAGCATGGTGGATGATATGGTGGCATAAGAGATGGAGTAAAAAAATGAAAGGAATGATAACCAGATCGTACCAAGCCAAGAACATAGATGCTAATCAAACACCACGATCAATAAGATGAAAGCAATTCACCAGAATAACTTTACATAAAACCATTGCAAACAAATGAGCAACAATATCATATATTATTATGAAACTCAATGCAATACATTGAGAATGGTCCTTGCTTAAATAGGAAAGGAATAACAATCTAAGAACCAATCAAGGTCATAGATCAAACCATAAATCAAGGAAATAACTAATCATCAAAGAACTAGTCAAGACCATAGATTTAGGAGAGAACTAGACATTAAGGATCTAGTCAATACCATAGATCAAGGAAAGAACTATACCTAACAACTAGATAATATGTCCTAATATCTAAATAAGATAAAAGAAATATCCACACACATAAGTGGGTGAGGATAAATACAATAAAGGTAAATAAAGTACCTAGGGGAACATGAGCTAAGGTAAATACCTACTCTAACACCCCCCCTCAAGTGAAGCTAGGGCCAAAATAGAAGTGGCATGTCCATAGTATGAGTCCCGGTAACTAGGCCTGATGAGGTACTCATGTACAATTAATGGGAAAAAAGGACACTACAAGGTACCCAAAACTAGTAACAACAAAGTAAAGAGAGTAAAGACCCGCTCCAAGGCATCCCAATAAGCTCGGCTCAAAAAAATTGTACAATGCTGAAGAATTTTGGTGTGCACTATGGTCTGAATCCACTGCTTCATCACAAAACTAAAAAACAACTAACACTGGGCTCCACCAGAATAGCTCCATATAAGGAGACTGTTAACAGAGTGATGTTGAAAGTACAAAAAAACACCAAACATAATTCAATCAACTGCTTCAAATAGGTTTACCATGATCCAAGAACAATAACCAAAGCAACAAGGCAAGGACACAAACTCTAGAGTGTCACGATCCAAGAAAATCCTAGGTAACAAGGCAAGGACACAAAACCCAAAGAAGCAAGATCAACACCACACCCTCCCATACTGCTGAATGGGTGGAGTGACACTACAAATTTGTATGAGTTTCCCAAAATCAAATACTTGAACACTGACAAAATAACATTGGACTTCACCAGAATAGATCCCCCATAAGAGATACTATCAACATGCCAAAAGTGTCGAAAATACAGATAAGAAATATCTCAACAAACAAGAGAGATACACTACACATACTAAAGAAAAATGCTCAAAACAAGAAGCATCACAATACAGAAGGTATAGAAAGTGGAGAAAGAGGCTGAATGGTGGAGGAGCCATGCCTGTAGAGTCCTCTCAATGAATGCCTATGTCACCTCCATGAGTGATCAGATATCCACCCCAAATTAACACGGATGGATGAAGAAGATGCATGCATATGAATTGGTGCAAAATTCATAATGGGTGCATGCAAAAGAACATCAGAATGTGTGTCAAGTTGATCATGTTTGACAGCTGAAATCTTAGGTTTCTCAAGCCTGAGTGAAGACGTAGAACTCATGTGTTTCTCATGATCCTCAAAAAGAGTCAAGCAAACAAACAAAGGAGCTCTATCAATGTGTGATCCCAATGAATTATTTGCACGAAAACAAATGTCATGATGAGAATTCCACTTAACATGTGGAAGAGAGGAAATAATACTCTATGAATCTCTTCCAATGACTCCATTAGTGAGACCCATAGAATGGAGCATGTGAGAACTGAATGTAGTGGTATGCTTCTTAAAAAAACCATGCAGCTGAGCGGAAGTAGGATACACAACATGTGGTATTGTAATAGGCACAGATGTGTAAGAGCATGCAGTAACAAGCTTCATAAGTGTATGAGCATCAAGAACAGGAACAAACTCAAAGAATGACATATCAATGTCAGTGGGTTCAGGAGCAATAGCTGCAAGTGGACTAGGAGCATGGACAATATGATGGTGATGTTGTAGGCTAGCAAGTTTGTTCTGCAGGGAGTGTATTATTGTATCCTTATCGTGAATGAGTGATTGTAGAAGAGAATTTCAATTCTTGAGTGATCTATTTTCTTCCAAAAATTTTACAATATCCTCTTGAAGTCCACATACTTTAGAGAAAAGCATATCATTCTCAGAATCCATGATAGGTACAAACTGCAACTCCCAAAAATTTAGGATGTCGAGCTTAGCCGAAATTACATCCATAATTGATTACAACACTCCTCCATATTTGGAACTTTATAATTATGGTTCAAGGCTCAAAATAAATAAATCCAATGGAAATATCATGAAAAAACAAGCACTTTTTGCAAAAAATGGCACTCAAAACCGAGTTACTGATCAAAAGTTACAAGCTTTTTAATATTTTGCTCTGTTATTTATTTTAGTTGCCACTAAAACAAAATAAATTGTTGTTGCCTTCACCACACAAATAAAATTAAAGGGGGCTCAAGTTAAGCACCTACTAGTAGGAATCACAATCTTTAAGCCCTCATATGGCCATACCATATGACCAAGGGCTAAGGATTTTAATGGGTGAGCTTTTGGTGTGACGACAAGTTGTGTAGCTTTGATACTATGAAAGGAACGATAACCAAATCATACCAAGCCAAGAACACAAATGCTAATCAAACACCACATAACTTTACATGGTATCAATAAGATGAAATAAATTCGCTAGAATAACTTTACATAAAACCTTTACAAACAAATGAGCAACAATATCATATATTATTATGGAATTCAATGCAATACATTGAGAATGGGCCTTGCTTAAATAGACAAGGAATAACAATCTCAGAACCAGTCAAGGTTATAGATCAAGCCACAAATCAAGGAAATAACTAGTCATCAAAGAACTATTCAAGACCATATATCAAGGAAATAACTATACCTAACAACTAGATAATATCTCCTAATATCTCATAATATCTAAATAAGATAAAATAAATATCCACACACATAAGTGGGTGAGGCTAAATACAATAAAGGTAAATAAAGTACCCAGCTGACCATGAGCTAAGGTAAATACCTACTCTAACAAAAAAAATCATGTGTAAGAATGGGAAAGGTGATGTTACATGTCATAACATGTGTAAGAGGAGTTTCAGGTCATATTTCAGTTGTTTCATGATGTTTTATGGTACTTGGGAAGAACGAAGGTGAAGACTATTCAAGAACACACATGTAAGTATTGAAATTTTCAAATTTATTTGAGCATGGATGAGTGTTGGCATGCATAGAGGAGGTATTCATGATGTTTCACGTCAAAATGAAGATATTTTCTCAAGTTATGAAGTTTTTGGTAAAACCAAGTTCTAGAGAAGGAAAATCTAGGTCAATATGGGAACTTCATATGCTCACCCACTAATGAAAACTTTGGATGGGACCTTATGTATTTGGGGGATGATTTTTAATTTAGTATAGATATTTTTACAAAAATAATGAGGTGGATTGATCGTCATACATTTATGAACAATCATTAAGAAGTTAAGTTGGTCAAAACCCTAGCTAAAACCCTCATAGTAGAGTGACTTGAAATAAGTGAATGTTTTGGTATTTAAAATGTGTATGAAAGAAAATATGATGCATCAACTTTAAAGAAGATTCTACATGTCTCATTTGGGTGGTGGTTTGATGTTCTATCTATTTCAGGAAGTGAGAGAAAAATCCTATTTTGTGGGTATTTGTAGTTTCACCACTGTAATGGAAGCTTCGGGATGAAAAGTGAATCGTTATTGAATACTTGGGAGGTGATTTAAGTGGCCATGAATTTTTTTAGATATATTCACTTAATAATTTTTGAGTTACAGGTCTCCAAAGTAGTACTACCGTTTTTGGCCTAGAAGGGCTAAAATCTAGTCTTGAGGTTTTAAGTAAGTTTGATCATTTTGCATGTTGTGGCAGTAGTTTTTGATAATGGATAACATGTTATAACCTATTATTATGTGTTTTAGGATTTTTTTTTTTATTTTGATATTTTATTTGTTGTTTAAACTCTAATGGTCTAATTGGTCCTATTAGACTTGTCAAGGAAGGTGACTGAAACATGTGTGCTTAGTGTATTTTATCCGAATTGCATATGTTTCTTAGTTCTTGAGGACGTTGGTACAAATTTTCTTGAATTTTTTCTGTTGGTGGTTTATCTTGTAAGTTGATTTGGAGGTGTTTGTGATTGTTTCTCTCAAGATTGATTCTTGAGTCCTAAAAGCCTGAATGAGAAGTTTCATAGATTGGCTTGGTTGAAGGAATTGGACTATGATTTGGAGGATAAAGTGAGTTGTTCCAGAAACTATATTAAGATATATTTCTAATGGTCTACTATTTTATCCTTAATGATTATTTTTTCTATGTGAACTAATTCATTTTCTGGGATAGAATTCTGGGTGCTTGAAGACGTAGTTGTGCATGTTTGCTTCTTGATTAGTGTCATGGTGGAGATGGTAGTTGCAGTGCTTCCTAATATGGTTGGTGATTCTCAGAGGTTTTTGATAAGTTTGTTGAAAAAAAGTGTGCCTTGAATCAGTTGTTATATGTCCTTAAATATCATATTCCATTTGTTGGTGCTTGAAGAGCTTGTTTTGGCCTTGTTTGAGTGTTTTGGTGTTTGATGAAGATGTATTGACCCTTTCCAACCTAATTAATCTCTTAGTGTGTTTCATATGAGGTTTTTGATGTGATTTATGTTTTTCATGACCAAAATTAATTTTATTATCTAACCTTTTGTCACTTAAGGTGTATGTCAAGCATTAAATTGCATTGTGTGTGCTCATTTGAGCTAGTTGTTTCCATGGGGTTTTGAGTGACATATAGGAGATTGAAGGATGGATTAGAGGGGCAAAGTATGGATATAAAAATATTTATGAAGTCCTGATAAATTTTGAGGCTTAGATATGCAAGGGAAATTGACATAATCATCCCATGAAGAAGAAGAATTGAGTGAGTTAGGAGAGAGAGAAGTTTTAAGAGGGTTTGGTGTGTTTGGAGATGAATATTTGATCATAATTAGTTGTGGAAGAAAAAATACCTAAGTGGTCATAATTTTTTAGGTGGTTAAGTGGGTGCTTGATTACCTTAGAGGCTAATAGCCTCCTTGTATAGTGGGTGTTATACTAAATAGGGGTGGGTGCTCCTTGTGAAGTGGGTGCTTCACTAAACAAATTTTGTGTGAAATGTAATATTCACATGAGTCATTTGTTATGAGTAATATTAGTATATTTTTTAGTGTTTTTTCTTCCCCTTTATGGTTTCTGATGTCAAGATGTATCAAACAACCAAAATTGATTGCATATGAGGCATCAACATCAATACTATCACTTATTCTTCCTCTTGGGTGTAAAGGTTTCACATAAAACTCAAGCAATTTATCCTCAAGATGCATTCATCATATAAACTATCCAAGGTTCTTCTATATATATAATATACATTCAAATTTATTGACCCAAATGGACCAACACGGACTGTGGGAGGGTTTGTTAATCACAAATGGTGATAATTTCATAAGAGCAAGTTGAAAAAACTACTTCATAGCTCAAAAAGTACTCATTTTCAACACAAAAAAATAAAAAACCCACCTCATAAAATTCCTCAATACCTTTTATAAAAAAATTCAGATTATTTGGATTTTTTTTTAAAAAGTTATGACTTTTGATTTTCCCATATTTCACCAAAACTATTAGGAAATAAGGGATAAAATATGTGGAATAATCCCTCACAGAATCGCAACAGTAGAAACTAATATGCAGAAATTATTACAGATCTCAAATAAAATTGCAGAATAAAATAACACAACACAAAGAGACAGTATTTAATGTGGTTCACCCAATTTGGGCTACGTCCAACAAGAATCACTTGCTCAAATTTTATTACAAGCCACTGCTCTCTCAAAACAATACCCAGATCCGTTTGGAGCTATGCTCAACAAACTTTACAGAATTCACAGCCGAATTCAAAACACATCTGCAATACATTTGCTTGTTCATCTATCATATGCATAACACTCATATAAATAGACTTACTGCTTATGTCCAGTTTGATTTATAACCGTGGGTATCAAAACTAAGGTAGCCGAAAACCGTGGTTTTACAAAACAACGGGAAAAAGTACCGAAAAAACCATGGGCCCAAAAACAGCCCATAACGGTTACCCATTACCCATGGGTTAATAAACCACCCATGAAAATTTGCTTCGGGGGCTTCGCCCCCAAACCCCCCTGACCCACTCAGCGGCGAGCGGGACCACCGTAAAAATACCTGAGTGTAACACATGGAAGGTGTACCAAACTCTAACATGAAAACAGGCTCCACAAACATAACAATCTCCCACTTGGAGACTGATTTCCATTCTGAGCAAGCTTCTCAACCCTTCACTGTCATCCGTGAAGGCCAACCAAAGCTGAACATAGCTTTAGTTTATCCCTTGTGACCACCTTGGTCATCATGTCTATAGGATTCTGACTGGTATGAATCTTCTCCAACTTCAACTTATCTTCCTCCAAAGTTGTCCTGATGAAGTGATATCTCAACTGTATATGCTTCATCCTGGAGTGGAAAGTAGAGTTCTTAGCTAGGTGTATAACACTCTTGACTATCACTATGTAACTTACATTCCTCCTGCTTATGCCCCAAATCCTCAAGCAATTGTTGTAACCAAATCATCTCTTTGCTTGCCTCTGTGGCAGCAACATACTCAGCCTCCGTGGTTGACAAAGCCACCAGCTTCTGTAGTCGTGAAATCCAGCTCACTGCTGTCCCACCTACAGTGTAAATATAACCTTTCGTGCTCCTCCTGTTGTCAACATCTCTAGCCATGTCTAAATCTACATAACCACGTAAAGTGGTGTCTGATCCACTGTATAGCACAAAACTGTCCCCATGGTCCCTCTCAAATACCGAAGGATCCACTTTACTGCTTGCCAATGCTCTTTACCTAGATCACTCATAAATCTACTCACAGCTCCCACTGCATGGGAAATATCAGGCCTAGTGCACACCATAGCATACATCAAACTGCCAACTGCTGATGAGTAAGGTACCTTGGACATCTGGTTTCTTTCCTGCTCTATCTTGGGACACTGCTCCTTTGATAACTAAAAATGGCCTGCCAAAGGAGTCCCAACCGGTTTAGCATCCTGCATGTTAAACCTATCCAATACCTTCTTAATGTACTCTTCCTGAGATAAAGTCAACTTCTATTCCTTCCTATCTCGAGTTATCCTCATACCAAGGATTTGTCTGGCTGCCCCAAATCCTTCATATCAAAGGATTCACTTAGCTGTTTCTTGAGTACTTTTATTTCCTGCATGTTTTTACCTGTAACCAACATGTCATCAACATACAAACACAGGATAATATAACTTCCATCCTCAAATTTCTTTGTATACACGCAATGGTCAGAATGACATCTAATATAACCTTGCTCCATCATGAAGCTATCAAAATTCTTATACCATTGACATGGAGCTTGTTTCAGGCCATACAAGCTCTTCTTCAGTTTGCACACCATCTCCTCTTTACCTTTGACTTCATATCCTTCTGGTT
This sequence comes from Taxus chinensis, assembly GCA_019776745.2. NCBI lineage: Eukaryota > Viridiplantae > Streptophyta > Pinopsida > Cupressales > Taxaceae > Taxus > Taxus chinensis. The sequence goes on from CM034150.1 coordinate 860,895,101, forward strand.
GCTGCATATATAGCTCCTCCTCCAAATCACCATGGAGAAATGCAAGTCTTTACATCTAACTGTTCTAAGTGCAAGTCTTCTACTGCCACTATTCCAAGAATAGTTCTGATAGAAGTCATTTTTACTACAGGAGAAAAAATATCATCAAAATCTATACCTTGTTTCTGTGCAAACCCCTTGACCACCAACCGGGCCTTATATCTTTTCTTTCCTCCTTCTTCCATCTTTAACTTTGTACACCCACTTGTTCTGCAATGCTCTTTTACCTTCTGGTAGCTTCACCAAATCCCAAGTCTGGTTCTCCATGAGAGACTTATGCTCCTCATCCATGGCTTGCTCCCACTTCTTACTAGCATCTACCTGCATTGCTTCATCAAATCTCTCTGGCTCTCCACTATCAGTGAGTAATAAATAATAAAGAGAAGGAGAAAAACGTTCAGGTTCTTTTCTTACCCTAGAAGACCTCCTCACTATAGGAGTTTGGGGTTCCTGTTGAGTAGGTTCCTGAACTGATTCATGGGTCACTTTCCCATCCGGAAGATCCTCTACCACTGCATATTCTTTCTTGGATTCTTCCCTGTTTTCCTGCAACTGTTGCTTATACATGACTTTCTCATTAAAGACCACATCCCTAGACCGAATGATTTTCTTGTCCTTAATACTCCAACATTTAAATCCAAAGTCATCACCACCATAACCAATAAAAGTACATTTTTCTGATTTAGCCTCTAGCTTGGTCCTATCATCCTTGTCAATATGAACAAACACCTCACATCCAAAGACTCTAAGAAATGAGTAATCAACTTTCTTACCATACCAATCCTCCTCAGGTATGCCTCCATCCAAGGCACTTGAGGGTCCTCTGTTTATCAAGTACATAGCTGTGCTCACCGCTTCTACCCAAAAATAAAGAGGCAGTCCTGCATGTATCCTCATGCTCCTAGCACGTTCCATTATTGTTTCTGTTCATCCTTTCTGACACCCCATTCTGCTATGCGGACGTTCCTGGAACCGTCTTTTTCCTGTGGATTCCATTCTTAGAACAATAATCATTAAATTCATTGCTGCAATACTCCCCTCCATTATCTGACCTGAGACATTTTTAACTTAAGACATGTTTCATTCTCTACCAAGGCTTTCCATTTAACAAAAGTATCAAATACATCAGATTTGTTTCTAATACAATAAACCCAAACTTTCCTTGTTGCATCATCAATAAAAGTAACATAATAACTTGAACCCCCAAGAGATGATACCTGAGCCGGCCCCCACACATCAGAATGTACCAGCTCTAACTTACTCTCTTTCTTCATAGGTCTAACCTTGAGAAACCTTACTCGCTTTTGTTTCCCATATATGCAGTTCTCACAGAAATCCAAACTTATTTCTGTATATCTAGGAAAATTATTCTTTATGATGTCCATGCCCTTATGGCTCATATGACTGAGCCTATAGTGTTATAATGTTGTATCTACATCTGAAGCCACAAGATTACAATCATTAGTACTATCAATGAGTTAAATACAAGGTTCCAACCTTCTTACCTCTTGCCAGCACAAGAGCACCCTTGGTAACCTTCCAAGAGTCAGCTGTAAATATCACAGTACAACCATCACTTCCCAAATTACCTCGCCGATATCAAATTTCTCCTTAATGTAGGCACATGTCTGACATCCTTCAATAGCCATGTATTCCCATTCTGCATATTAACCTGAACATAACATTTTCCAACTATACTGCAAGGCTCATCATCACCAAGATAAACATTCCCAAAATCCCCTTGAACATAATCAACAAAATAATGCCTATGTGGAGTAGCATGAAAAGAAGCCCCTGAATCTAAAACCCAAGATTCAGTAATATTATGCAAAGAAAGAATCAAAGCATCCTGGCATACATTACTCGATGCCACATTTTCCTCCTTGTTTTCTTCTTGTTGTTTCTTCTTGTCCCAAAGCTCCCAATAGTCCTTCTTTGCATGTCCATTCTTTCCACAGTGCCAGCATACTATCTTGCTTCTTGGATTTTGACCTTGCTCGATCCTTTGATTTTCCACGGTTTCCTCTATTCTTATGTCTCCCTCTAGTTTCCACTGTCAAAGCATTCCCTGAAGTAGAAGATTCACCTAGATATTTTTCTTTGCATTTCCTCACTTAAAATCACCCCTACAACATCCTCAAACTTCAACTTTGAGTTAGCTAGGAACCGAGTTTCCTACCACCATTACCAGGCTATTCCAACTCTCAGGTAAAGAGCACAGAACTAATAAATCCCTAACTTCTTCATAAAATTCTATTGTAACCAAAGCTAGCATATTTACAACCATATTAAAATCATTTAGATGATCTGCTACTGAACCATTCTCATACATCTTCATATTAAACAACTTTTTCATTAAAAAATATCTTATTAGAGGAAAAAAAAATTTCATACAACTTCCCTAATGCATCCATCCGTTCTTTTGTAGTCTTTTCCTTTGAAACATTAAATAATACCGAAGATGAAAGACACAGCTGGATCATTCCAAGTGCCTTCTGATCCAACAAATCCCATTCTGCATCTGTCATACTCGAGGGTTTTTTCACCTTCTCAGACAGTGGAGTATAAAGATCCTTCTGATAAAGGTAATCTTCCATCTGCATCTTCCAAAGACTGAAATTATGCCCATTGAATTTATCAACCCTAGATCTTCCATCATCTGCCATAGCTCCCACTCAACATAAAATTTTCCCTACGATTCAACACTTCAACAAACAAAACCAGGCTCTGATACCAATTGTTAGGAAATAAGGGATAAAATATGTGGAATAATCCCTCACATAATCGCAACAGTAGAAACTAATATGCAGAAATTATTACAGATCTCAAATAAAATTGTAGAATAAAATAACACAACACAAAGAGACAGTATTTAACATGGTTCACCCAATTTGGGCTACGTCCACCAAGAATCACTTGCTCAAATTTTATTACAAGCCACTACTCTCTCAATACAATACCCAGATTTGTTTGGAGCTATGCTCAACAAACTTTACAGAATTCACAGCTGAATTCAAAACACATCTGCCATACATTTGCTTGTTCATCTATCATATGTATAAGACCATATAAATAGACAACTGCTTAAGTAGTTTGATACAAAACTGTGGGTATCAAAACCAAGGGCAAAAAACCATGGGTATCAAAACAATGGACAAAAGACCGAAAAAACCATGGGCCCAAAAACAGCCCATAACGGTTACCCATTACCCATGGGTTAATAAACCACCCATGAAAATTTGCTTCGGGGGCTTCGCCCCCAAACCCCCCTGACCCCCGCTCAGCGGTGAGCGGGACCACCGTAAAAATACCCGAGTGTAACACATAGAAGGTGTACCACACTCTAACATGAAAATAGGCTCCACAAACATAACATGAAAGTTATGACTTTTGATTTGCCCATATTTCACCAAAACAACTCAATTTTACCTAGAAACCTAGAGGAATTTTTGTCAAAGGTAACTATGTCTGAACACACTCTCCTAAGATAATATTTTGTAGAATTGGACATCCCACCAAGATATATATTTAGTGAAAGTTTTAGATTACTTGGTTGAGTAAATTTATTTTTTGAGCTTACACTAGTTTAGGCCAGTGGAAGCAAAAATTTGTTCTAAATTTCAAAATAAACAATTTAAAGACAAAAAAATATGGAGAAGCTTATTTTCCATTCCTTCTTTTTACTTGAATGATTACAGTCCTTATAAAAATATGTTTTCCTTTTCTTTGGAAATTTCACTTTGTTGTTCTGTCACAAAATATAAATAAAACCCTCCATTTACACAATTTTTCACACAAAATACTTGATATTATTTTTATTTCTCACCTTCACTCAACTAGATCATCTCTATTACACTTCTCCTATATCCTCTTCGACAAACTTAATCCCAAAAATTTGGTCTATGATATAGTCAAGCCTCTATTCTAGATGCTAAAATGACTCAACTATCCCCTAACTTGATTCAACTGTCATCCAACAAAAGTAAATTAGTTTCCTAACTTCATGAAACAAATATATCTCTATAATCCAACTACATTTAGATGAGGTGGCCTAAATAGCCTTATTTAACTCGTTACTATTGACTCAACCTTTTACTATTACAAGAATTTATTACTATTTCATAATATTTATAAACCCATGATTTTCAACTATGAGAAATGGATGGAAACTAAATAAATAAACTCATAACACATCTACATAAAAATGAATACCATATTTATTAATCCTCTAGATGTTCATGCATTAGTTTCCCACATTATATGTTGTGTACTTGTGTTCTCTCTCTTGCTTTATATACTTGTGGATGGTTGTAACAATATTAATAAGCTCATATGGTTGTATATGTTGAATGGTTAATTTAAATGATGTTGTAAGTAATGACAAATGAAGTTTAATTTTTTTAGGACTAATTCACCCCCCTCTCACTCCATTGTGATTCTAAAATTATTTAGTTTCCTTTGTGATTTGGTTAGAGTAGGAGTAGTTTAGGTTTGTTTATTATAAATCAAGTGTTTGTGCACACTCTGCATGCTTCCACTTGGAAATTTGTATGATTTTCATGTTTATACATAGTTTTTGTGTCCCCTTTTTTTTTGTATAGTCCAATTCAAAGTAGGTTTCATGGTGTAAATAAGGTGTTTTGGGGCATCCTTACAATGCATTCATTCAACCCCAAGATCATACATAATTTAGAGTTATCCATGCTCCTTCCTTGGTAATAAATCATTGTTTTGGGATAATTTGGATTTTTTATAAAAAATACCAAGAAATCAAATTCCAAGAGAATTTCAATCAGTTCTAGGTCATCTCTAAGTCCATGTAGATCCAAGGGTAAAAATTCCAAGTTTTTAGATCAGTTTTCCAAGTTTTCAAGCTTGAGTTCATGCCCAAAGGATGCTTCAAGGAGAATGATCTTCTATCTAGCAGGTAGATAGCCCCATTGAATCACCAAATTTCTATCCAAAATAACCCCCAAGCTATTTTGAAAACTTAAAAATCCTTTGGACTTAGGAAATTTTTTCTTAGAAAATCCTTGGAACACTGAAATTCAGTCTTCTACAAAATGGAGGAACCTAGTGTTCCATGATTTCTCCTAACTTGAAAAACAAAATAATTAAGCCTCAAGAATTAGGTAAAGTTTTGCTAAGGATAAGATGTGATGGAAAGGGAATAAGCCGAGAAGTGCCACAAGGAAAAGGGTAAATATTTTGGAAGTGAATAAGGTCAAAATCCATAAGACATTGACTTAATTGTCCCATGGGTTTCCCAATTGCAGTGTTCCTCAGGTTATCAAAAGTTGTGGAATGAGGGAACATGGTCGAGGTCATAATGCTACACAAAAAATAAATACACAACTAAGACATAGCGGGAGTGTGAAATGACTAATTACATAAGCTTTCAAAGTCACATAATAAGGAATAGTTGCGGGACATTCAAAATTCTACAAAATTAATAGACTATACAGATAAAGAAGGTAAGCATTTCATAAGTGAATGAGAGTTTTTGGATTGCAGGTCTCTCAATCTGTGGAGAAATTCAAATTCAAAGCTACAAAATGTTGTAAAATCCATATAATAAGTCATAAATGGTTTTTTGGCCATAAATTTTGACTTAGAGCTTCAAATTTTATGAAATCAATGGCATTGGAACTATCTCTTCAAGGGATTCATTTTGGCATAAAGAGACACGTGCATTGATGTTGTTTGAAGGGAGAAAAAATGCAAACATATATTTTATAGGGAAAAGTGTAGTATTTACATCTACAAGCATATAACCACTCTACTAACCAAATTTGTTGCTTCATAGTTCCCATACTTCATCCTTCAAATCAAATGGCATAGAAAAATGGATTTTTAAAGTTCCCATGAGAATTTGTAGGCATTTATGATGTTTGGTGGGAAGTTGGCATGAAGATTTGGTGCATCCCTCTCATTTTTCCTCTTATTTCTTCTTCCCATTTTCTATAATCATGGAACTCATGCCTTGTAAAATAGATCCCTCTTTTGTTGTAACAACACAATGTCAAAATGGTGGCCAAATTTCCATGAGTTATAGACCTCAGATTTGGTCCCTATGATGAATATTTCACCTTTTTCAATGAATGTAATGGTTTGTGCATGATTTGAGGAATAAAATATTATGTTTTTGGTTCTCTTCTTCCTGATACATGTGTTTCATTGCATTATTTCCTCCCATTCTTTCTGTGGTATGTTGTGTGTGTTTTACACTTACAGGGTTCCATTTTTTTATGTGTTGTAAATGTGTGGGAGGGGTTTTTTTTGCGGTTTTAGGTCTTTGGAACATCTATCTATCCTTCCCTCATATATTTTCTTCCCTTCCTTCCCATCATGGAGAGTGAGTGACTATCTCTTCTAGTACTATCACCACTCCCTTTTAGCTTATTTTTTTCTTTCTTCATCTCTCCCTCTCCTTGGTCCCTTGGATATGCTACTGTAGGTTAGCCTAAGGGTAGTGTTAGCATTATGTTAGATAGGATGAGGAACTAACATTCTCTATAGGTTTGTATCAAGATTCAAGGTCCTAAACTTGGAGACAATCCCATGTTATCCAAAATTATTGATCATCCATGATCAAATCCTAGGGTACTAATTTTTTGTGGGTGCATGGATCTTATCAATCAATTAGACATGACTATTGAATGGTTAAATCAAGCCAAAAATAAAATATCAATGGGATTTCCATTTCAAGGTGAGGGTGTGTGGGGAAATGAAGTAAAGAAATAAAATCCAAAGAGAAGTTACCAAAGAAAAGATAACATCTAGACTTATCTTCAATAGATGGAGACATACATGCCCACAAAACAAGTGCACTTAAATTATTTAGAATATATAATTAGGGGTACAACAACAAGATGGTGGGATACTCATTGATCAAATTTAAATTCATGGAAAATTAAGAAAGGATGTGCATGTCATGTTTAAACAAAGGAATCATACGTGAAAGATTCATAGTTACAATGTAGTAACAAAACTAGAGGACCACCCAAAACATTATGAATAAGTTTGGCACTCAAGTGACAAAAATTTAAAACAAGATTTTTGGACTCAATATTTCTATCATACCTTGTGAATTTGGGCATGCATTTGGTATGTTGATTGGGAAGTGCACAAATAAACATCACATTATCATTTAAACATCTAGGTTTAACCCTCACTAAAAAGTATCAAATATGTAATTTTGGGGAATGAAGTTGTAATGGAAGAAAGAATGTTGAAATTTCACAAAGAGAAAGACATGGTGCTACCCAAAAATTTTGAAGAGTTTAACACAAATAGTGATTCTAGTGAAGAGGTTGAAGATATTTGGATGCTGTGCAATTAGAATAAAAAAGGGAAACAAAATATGGTTTTCCAAATTTATGAAGAAACAAATACTAACCATTTGGATTTTGAAACTTCGTATGGATATAGAGATGTCATTGACAATAAGGTATAGGAAGTGGGCTATATAGTGAACCATTGAATTAAAAAAGGTAAAAATTGTGATAGAAGAAGCACAAAAGATTGCAACAATTGGAGACTAATAGTTTGAGGAAATTTTTTCCAAGATTTTAGAACTACTGGATGACTATGAGGACTTTTTCCCATGAAGCTACTAGGATATTAAAGGAATACATTTTAAGTTAGGAAATATAAACATAAAACTAGTATAAGGTTCAAAACTACTGCACAAAGAGCCCTATGCAATGAACCCAAAATTGCATGCCAAAGTAATAGAAGAGATAGGTGAGATGTTATCCACATGAGTAATTCAAACCATAGATGAATCAAAATGGGTAAGTCTAATGGTCATAAACATCAAGATAAATGGTCTCATAAGGATCTATGTCAACTACAGAGTGCTGAATTTTGTATGTGTTCCCAACACCCATTACAAAGGAAATTATAGAATGGGTGGAGGTAAGGAATATATAAAAATTTATTGACGTATTTTTTGGGTATCATCAGGTACAAATAGATAAAGAGGACTATATACAAAACATTTATATTTGATGGGGGTATTTCACATACATATTAATGTCATTTAGGTTGAAGAATGTGTCGATCACCTTTTCATGCATTGTTATGGCTACTTTTGAGGATTTTATCCTCAATTTTTTACAAGTTTATCTATATAATTGTACAATTTATGGGTTGGTCAAGGACCATTGTGAATTATTGCATCTTATTTTTAGGACTAGCGACAGTTGAAAATATTGTTAAACATATAAGAGTGTGTGTTTGTGAATCCTTTTGGAATCCATGTGACATATGCATATGATGGATTTAAAAAGTGTGTTAGGTATCCATTTTATTTTTCCAAGTGGTTTTAGTGCTTGGAAGTTATGTTTAATATGTTTAGGGCTTGATCTCTTAAGATTGGTTCTTGAGTCCTTGGAGCAGTTTTGACTAGCTTGAGAGATTAGTTTGTTTGGATTTCTTATGCCCTGATATTAAGGTTGAATTGATTTGTTTCAAAAATAATACTTCATTTTATTTAGCTCCATATGATACTTGACTCTTGGTGAGGTGAGTTGATATGTCAAGTTACTTGTTTTTGGTGACCTATTTCTGGGTATAATCAGCATGCTTACATGAGGTATGAGGGTCGAATGTATTGGAGTGTTGTGACCTATTTGGTGGTGTCTTATGGACCTATAGAGTGATTTTGGTTCATGATACATCCATTCATGTGCCTGAAAAATCTTGATAGTTATTTTTTCTATGAAATGTTTTTCACTTTTGTGGACTAGTTTTTGGTACTTGAAGACCTAATTGGAGGTGTTTGTTTCTTGGTGTGTTTCATGGTGGAGATAGCGGTTGAAAAGATTACTTTCCTTGATGATGATGTTTAAAATATTTCCATGATATTTCCAATATTTTTTATCTTTGGTGAAGGATCTATGTTCCTTTGAATATTGGATTGCATTCATTGGATATGGAGAGCATGTTTTAGGCATGTTTGAGAAGCCTTGGATCTATTCGTTGATGTTGTAGCCCTTTCTGAGCTACTTAGGTCTCTTGGTGTGATTTATATGATATTTTAGGAGTGTTTTATTTTTTTTATGACTGAATTATGTGGTCACAGATGACTTGGAGGTGTTATAAGCTAGAGTCATATATATATATATATAAATCATGTTATATTATCTCATTTGTTATATAGTTGATTATGGGGTTATGAGCAAGATAGAGAAGGAAGAAGAGGAGTAAAGAGGGGTTAAGGACAAATTTAAGAAGATTTTTTTATGAGATGAGAAGAAGGGGCAGATTTGAGAGAGTAGGAGAAGAGATAATTTTGAGAGGGTTTGATGTGCATGGAGCTGAATATGTGATCACAATTGGTTGTGGGAGAAACAATATCTAATTGATCTTTATCTTGAGGTGGTTGAGTGGGTTTTTCATCACCTTAAGGGGTATTATACTCCTTATATAGTGGGTGTTATACTATATAGGGGTGGGTGCTTCAGTAAACAAATATTTCTTGATGTGTAATATTCTTGCAAGTTCTTTGTTATGAGCAATTTTAGTAGAGGTTTTAGTAGGTTTTCTTCCCCTTCAAGGTTTCCCACTTATATATGGTGTCTTGTGTTATCTCTCTTGTTTCATGCACTTGTAAATGATTTATACACACTTAATAAGCTCACATGATTATGGAAATTGAATGAATGGTTTGAATGATGAATGTATGTAATGGAAAATGAAGTAAAATTTTGTAGGAATGATTCACCCCCCTTATCAGTACATTGTGATTCTAACATCCCCATTTCTATAGACCCTTATTAACTCACCCTTATATGTACATTGTACCCGTATGTGTAACAACATTATATGCACTCAAAAAATATAAAATAACATCTACCCCCCTCATTCCAACCTCTTGACTCTTGGGGAACTTGAGCCCATACTTTAATTTTTTCTTTTATGCTTACATATTTTGGTATTGCATGTTTTACAAAGACAAAGGAAGATCACAAAATCTCGATGCAACCTGCAATATCACTATTTTTTCAATATTTCAATGTAAGTTCCAATCACACACATGACTTCATTACAATGTTCTTGTGATTTTTTAGTGAATTACAATTATGAGTGGTTTGCAACTGAGTTAGGTATATCATTTATTTGATTCATTTTTCTAAAAATAAATTAGCTTTTATCTCTTTAAATGGTTATGAATATGAATGAGGAAGGTCCCCTAACCACTAAAAATAAATAAAAATTTTCAAGTGTTTACGTGTATGTGTTTAGATTCAAATATGGAAATTTACCCACTTTATTCATTAAAAGAACCCATGATTGTCCTTCTCATTTTCAATGGTAGCCTAAGCCCATTTATGTAAGTAAAAATATATTATTGGATTTTTTATATTGATTAACATATCTTGAATGTGATCCAAATATTGGAATACATGAAGATAGTGGTAATTTTACATTTGGATAACCCAAAAATGTAGAAGGATATGCAGGAGTTCCTTAAACATTGTAGATATTATAGTAAGTTCATCCAGAGATATACAAAAATATCTGTGCCATTGGAAAATATTCTCAAAACACATGAGCCATTTGAATGGGATGGATCATCATAAGGCATTCAAGGAATTAAATGAGTGAATTTAAAGAACTCTTATCTTGTGATTTACCAATAAAACTAAACATTTTCATGTACATGTGGATGTATTAGGTGTTGGTGCCCAAAATAGTTCACCTCATTTTGGGGCCTATAGTTAAAATTTGGTATTTTATTATGACCATTCATTTATTTTGGACACCTTTCCAACTTAGGACTCATAAACATTACTTTTATAGACCATATCCGGGTTTCCATCATTTAAAATTGGAAAACAAATTGATCAAATTCACTTTTTTGGGGCTTAAGATGGGTTATAACATCCAAATCACTTGTTTTCTTAATGCTCTAGACTATAAAATTTATTTGGGTAATAAGGAAGGACACATGGGGATCATTGGTCACTAAGGTGACTTAGGGATTAATCCCATATTCACATAGTGGAAGGATTATATCACATTTATAAGCTATGGATATCACTTAGTTAAATGGAGTGAAGGATCAACACTTAACAATTTTTACCAAGGAAAAAATTGGCTAAGGAATTGAGAAGGGGGTCATGCAGGGACGCATAACATGTTATTAGGAGCTCAAGTTTTTGTGAAGTTGTAAATCAACTAAGGTAAGATCCTAGATCCTTGAAACCCTTATAAATCTTGGAAGCATGTCATAGGTTGCAAATATTGAATGGTTCGATCCTAAGAAGTGGGAAGAGGCTGATATCGGAAAAAAAATCATTGGTACACATGGACAACTTATGGTATTCCATGGTCGTGGAGGATTGAGATATCAAGCAGAATAAGTTAAAGTAGGAAAAATCATGATCATGTGATCATGAGTGTATGAGGTGAGATGAGACTATAAGGACATTCCTAAGACTCTAAGGTGATGTCGTGAACATTGAAAATATGTGATTGGTCCACATGGACCAATTTTAGGTCACATGGAATGCTCAAAAATTTGAGATCAAGGTGATGGTGACCTAAGAGCATGAGAAATAAGAAATCCTTATAAGATACATGGTGGAAGATGGTTAGTCATAATATATTTTGACTAAGTTAAATTTGACAACCAAGCTTAGTAAAAAATAAAAAATTAGGGATGTTAAACTAGGAGGCTCCATAAATACAATTGAGTTAAGGTTTTTTAATCATAAATTTTCATTGCAATATCATAAATGAATTAAAACTAACGTCATTAGAAAGTTCTTATAGAGATTTTTGTATTGCTTCTAGTTTTACGAGAAAATGATGAACAATTAGTGATAGAGTTTGGGGTGGTTTTTACTAGTTATTTTAAGAAACTGATCTCCAAATCAATTTTTTAGTCCTCCAATTCATCTTAGTCACTTGTAAAGATGTTTCTTTTGGTGGAATATTCTCTTTAGGGCCCACAATGCTATGTTGGAGACTTAAAATTGGTTGGAAATTAGAGAATTAAGATTTCATATTGGTCTAAAGGTGAAAGTTTGGTCTGAATCATAGGTGGAAACTTTCCCTCCATCAAATTCTCTAAATATTTTGGATGTGCATGTGTTTTCTCTCATGGATTATCATTTGTGTTTTCTCATGGTCACCTATTTGCCATTTTTTCTTATTTCAAAGTATAACTTGCATTTCTTCAAGGTTGATTTGGTGGAAGTGATCCAAGCATGCTTCAATATATCCTCCGATTGATTGATCAATTGTTCTCACCAAATGAAGACAAGTGTTTATTTATTAACTCTTGATGATTTATGGAATTTTGAGTACCTTTTCTATGCACCTCTGTAAAGGAAATTTTTTTGGTCGCAGTAATGAATAATGTCAATTATTAACGAAGGGATGAGCACAGGAATAAGTGCACAGGGTATAAAAAATATCTCCTAGGTTTGAAGGACTATATGGAATCACACACACAAGAAGGGAAGTAATACATGATAGTGCATGGAGGTGTACACCACAGAGGAACAAGTCAGCATGTGCAGGGTCCACACACATGTAGAGCATTCAAGACTTAGTCGACTTTAAAGCATTGGATAAGTATAGAGAAAAATAGGATGATGTGAGGTGCACACAAGGGATATAAATAGGAAAAAAAACAATTGTAAATAAGGACAAAGGAAGTGTATGGTGATGTCTTAATTATAGGTATTAAAGCACAATAAAGCATGTAAATATTTATATCTCAATATATTGTTAAGACAAGTTAAAAACTCATGCGAGTTATTATTAAATCACGCCTATTACTAGGAAAATTTCATGTAGGAAGTGAAGGGAAATTCTCCACCGTGTATATATATAGGTGATGTGTTCTTGTATTAGCTAGTTCTGGTATTGTTGAGTAGTTCTAAGTTCAAACTTAGTCTCTAGATTTTAAATTTTTTCTTGTATGCATGCATGGTCCAATGCCTATTTGTAAACAATTTTGATGTAATCATCAATCTCATTATGTAATCAATTATGATTTTCTATGGATGATTGTGTTTACCTTGCAAGGATCACTAGATCTGATTATGGCTTGATGGGGATTCAAATACTTATAGTAATTATGTATGTAGAATGATTTCCTTATTATATGTGTTTTCATTATTTGTTATGTTATATATTCTTTAAATTATTTCTATAATGGTTATGAGTATGCATGTATAACATCTTGATAAACAAGCAAAGGAGGGATCTAGAGGTTGTGCGCGCTTTGGGTGAGATTTCATACTTGTTTAGATGAAGTGTTAGCACACATATCTTAGTTTGGTAAAATAAAATACTACATTTTGGTTCCATTTCTAGGACCTCATTTTTTGTTCATCATGAATTTACATGCACACAATGTTCTGATTATATTTGGATAATATTGAGATATAGGTGTTTGACGGTTGGGACACATTTCTCAAAGGTATAATATTGGACCTGACTTTAATGTTTACAAGTGGGTGGAAGATAGACTCTATGATTTCTTGTATGATACTTTTTTCATCTTTTTCCCAGTAGAATTATATGAGTGGCTATCAACATACGCTCATAACAGAGGTGTTCAAACTAGTAGAAAATAAGTATAGAGACAAGAAGATTACCAAGAACTCTTTGATTTGGAATTTTTTTAGACTACAGTTGTAGGTCATTGGTTAGAAGGTGTGTTGTGAACTTACATCTTGGAGTATGCAGTTTCAACATACTCGTGCCCTAAGGAAGAAACGTTCTTATTTTTACGTCAACCAATAGGATCCTATTTGTGTACGACACCTTTATCTATCAAGATTTTGATGATTAAGCTTAGTATGGAGAACTTATCAGTGATAGGATAAAAACCCATTGTGTGTAGGGGAAGGAGAAAAGTTTGGGAAGGATGGTGTCAGTCCAAGTAGAAGAAAGGGATATGGAAGAGATATTTCCTAGGCATAATGATGCACAACAGAGGGAAGTTGAGGAGGCACTGAGATCAAGAAGAATGGTGACTAAAGGAAGTGATGAAGACCCTACAGAAGGATATTATAGGATCATGTCCTATCTAAATTAGGAAAGCGTAATAGAATATCCCCTTTAGCATCTGATGAGATTGAGTCTTAAGAGAGAATGATAATTGTTGGTGCATATATAACCCTGCTTGGATCCCTATCTCTTGCACAAGGTGCTTGTAATTTGGTTGTTGTAGAAGATCATTATAGTGAAGGTGAAAAGGAAGGTAATCAAATATCAACATTTTGGGTAGGAGATAAAGGTATGCATATATTGGTAAGGATGTGCACATGGTAGTGCAACAGGTTCCCGTGTTTGGACATAATTTGTTTGGGAACAATTTGGTAGGTGTGTCGTTAAGACAAAGTAATGCCAGGCTACCAGTTGGCAATAGTAATCTTGGTATCATTATAGGATAGACAATTAGTGTGCAATTTAGAATGACCATAAGGACATAAGGTAGTTCTTTGACAACCCCCCAAGTTGTGGTAGGAGGCTTGGGAGGTTCAGGATAGCCACCGTGTGGAGGAAATCCTGGTGAAGTTTCATGTCCAGGATCTATCCCCACTCCAGGTCAATGAATACAACATCCATTACAACAACCCCAGTAACCATAACAAAAAACACCTCATATCTTCTTTGATATGTCTCTTCATTTTTGGAGTATAGGGGTCTAGAATATGCCACTGAACATGTGCATAAGTTTGAGTTTTAATGGAGAGATAAGGGAATAACAACTCCTGATAGAAAGATAAGTCAATTTTTAACCACACTTCAAGGGAGCACACGCAATCGGTATAGAATATATGCCCCACATCATACATCAGTTGATTATGATGCATTATGCATTGCATTTTTAGATTAATTTCATATCTTTGAGTTCAAATAAAAAATTATTAGAGAACTTAAGGATATCAAACATGGCCTGTATGAGAGTGTCAGGGAGTATGATGCACAATTTAAGACCTTATTTTCTAATCTCTCCTATGATATTCATCAGATCCAACACGTGCAGTGGTTTGTAGGAGGCTTCTTAACACCATTTGAGAGAGAAATTTCACACAAGTCATTCACTGATCTATTAATCCTTGGAAATACCTCTACATGTTGAAGTAGTTGGAAGTGTTAATACAGGGGTAAGTCCTTTCATTGAAGCCTAGATAGCAGTGATGGCTACTCAGTTGGAGAAGTTATCTTCTAATTCAGCACATGATAAATTTAGTGGACTATGGTGCATAGATTATGAGGTTAAAGGACATACAAAGGATATTTTCCATGTAGGAACATGCACATGTTGTTGACATATAGTGATATTTTCCACAATAATCATGATGTTTGGAATTATCCAATTTTACAATGCACAATGTAGAATAATTTCTTAATGTAATGCAAGATTTTTGATGTGCATACCCATGACATTGTTGACTATTGTTTAATTGATCATATTTATGAGGAATGAGAGACAAGGTTTCACTAGACCACTTTGGCAAGAAACTCGCAGGATCCAGAAGGGAAACACAACAAAGGACACAACAATGTTAATGGAGGCTTCAGAGGTGGATTTAAGAGTCAAGGTTGTGGTGGTCATGGATGGTTTGTGTGATGAACATGATATACATGTGCATCACATGCTCACTATTAGTGCAAGTTTCCTAAGAATCTATGATTAAGGTGGAGTGCACAAAGTATGAGTAGTATGAACCTAAGAATATGGTTAAGCATGAACTCTAACCCATATTAGTAACTAAGCATGCAAAAGAAACGTGTAAATGTGATAAAGGAAAGGAAATATCTCCCATCATAAGTGAAGAGGTGGTATATGAAAATTATCCAAATGCATCCCAACGTAAGAAATTATATAAAGAAACCATGGGTGTTGTCAGAGAATTACAAGGTGAATATAACACCTGAAATAATAAACACATGAGAGGTAATGCGTGAGGGGTACTAAACTCCCTTAGAAGTATATTAATGACCTTAAGGAAATTTGCAAGATGTTAAGGAAAGAGAACATCATCTCTTTGTTGGGAGAATGGTTACAAAACAAAGTACTGCACGCAAGTTTTGAAAGAGAGCACAATATCCTTCATGTAAATTTACCACCTCAGAACCATGAATATTATAAGGAGATAACCCTAGATGCAGTGATCAATGGATGGCTGGTGAGTAATATCCTCATTGACATAGGTGTGGAACTTAATGTTCTCACCTTGGATGCTTGGAACCAAATGGGAAGGCCATCATTGCAGCCATGTTCAAATGTTTTGTATATGGAAAATAAAATAAGGGCCATTCCCATTGGGGTATTGTAGATGCTTCAATCATTATTTAGGGAGCTAAATTTACTGGTGATTTTGAAGTATTAGAGCTTGTAGAAGAAGACAACTTACCAAAATTATTAGGTTGTCCATGGTGTTATGCTAACAATATTGATTTTTTATTTAATAAGTGATATGTGAGATTTGAAAATAAGGAGGAACGTGTTGTCATACCTTTGGATGATGCAAATATTGTGCCATATAAAGGTCCTATCAATGAGGAGGATCTCAACAAAATCTATACACATACAGTGCACAACCATGAGAATGTATAACCATCAAAGGAAGGTGTACTACACTAGGAAGACGCGTAATCTAGTAGTGATACAACCACTATGGCATGTGACAAATGGGACCATGGAAATTATAATATGGTAGGGTGTGAGGTCAAGGGACAAGTTGTCAAGATGATTAGGCCACACATGATTGTGCATTTAAGAAATGAAAAATTACCAAGGTATATTATAGAAGAGAAACCTGACTCTTTCTTAAGTGCGATGGAATACCAGTGGAAAAATGAGGGATATAGAAGAAACATGATGGTTTATACATTATGTGGCACAATCTTTCATTGATGGGTGACACATAGAGATAATACATTGGGATGGAATGAGGTCAAGGTAGCCTTTTTGACGAGGTTTGAAAGGAATAATCATTCTGTGTTATTACATGATTATGATGGAAAGACCCCTACTTTGGTACATATTCATAATTTTGAGAGACATTGGGCACAATGACAAGAAACTATACTACCATATCTTTGGGTACAAAAGTTTTAATCCACTCTGCATGGATGCATGCAAGCTTGGTATGTGCATGTTGAGTTAAAGAAGGAGACATCAAGTTAACGCAACCTAAATGAAGGTATGGCTCACACTTTTGATTATTTTCTACTAATCCTTTAGTTCATGAATCCTTGTAGAATATGAGACACATCATGTTATGGGATAGTGTGAAGGATGAGGAGATTGTGATTTACTTATTTGGAGATGTTGTTATTGAGGTGCATGAGGACCTAGTAGAAATAGAAGAAATGTAGTTGTGGCGCACATGGAAGGAAAAATAGTAGGGAAAGATGGTTTACCTCATATACAATGAGGAAGTTGAGGATTTTAATATTATACATATAGAGAGTGATCATGAGGTGATGAACTATGGTTGAGTACGTGCATGTAAAACATGTGCCTTTAAAAACTAAGAATGTGAACATTGGGACTGACAACATGCCTAAGGAGGTAATTATTAGAGATTACTGGTATAAAACCCAAATTTAAAAATATTATTGAGTTGTTGCATGAATTTAAGGGAGTACATCTATCATTAGGAGAGACGAGAATCAATATTAAATATGGTGTGTGATTGGTTAGGAAGATGCCTTACCAGATGATTTCGAACTTACACGTCAAAGTGAAGGAAGAAATTGATAAGATGCTCAAGTCAGACATCATTGAGCCTATTGAGGAATATGAATGGATAAGCCCCATAGTGATTAATATAAAAAGGATGGGTGTATTATGATTTACGTTGACTATAGGGTTCTCAATGCTTCATGTGTCATAAATCCTTTTCCTACACCATTCACTAAAGAGATCTTAAAAGATGTAGTAGGGTGAAAAAATTTATTCCTTCATAGACGGGTCATTTAGGTACCATTAGGTGAGAATTGTGCATGAAGATCAAGAAAATACCTCCTTTGAAACTGAATGGGGATGTTTTAAATACACCATGATGTTATTTGGATTTAATAATGCACTAGCAGTGTTCTTGCACATAGTGGTTCAAGCGTTCCAAGACTTCATCCACAATTTTTTGCATCTTTACTTGGATGATTGAACGGTGTATGGGTTAGGTAAAGATCATTGTGAAAATATGAGATTGATGCTTGAAAAATGTAGGTATCTTATCATCTCTCTAAACATCAAGAAGAGCATATTTTCCACCCCTTTTGGCACATTACTTGGCCACATCATTTGCAAAGAAGGATTATTGGTGGACCCAACTAAGATTGTAGTTATTTTGGTTCTAGAGGAACCTACCAATTAGAGCAAAATGTGCAGGTTCTTGGGGAATACTAGTTATTACACAAATTTTATTAAAGGATATGCTGAAATTTCCATGCCCCTTGAAGAATAATTGAAAAACAAAGGAAAACTTTATTGGGGATATGCGCAGTAACAAGATTTGGAGACATTGAAGGATAAATTAACCATTGTGCCCATATTATGCTTCCCTTCATGGAACAAGCCATTTCATGTGCATATGGATGCTTCAAGTACAACAATTAGTGTAGTATTAGTGCAACTAGGAGAAGGAAATGTGGTTCATGTCATATGTTTTGCGAGTAGTAACTTGACATCGGTGGAGAAAAACTATATAACTACCGAGAGTGAGGCCTTATCAAATTTTTATGTTCTTCACAAGTTTCCACAATATTTTTTTCCTACACCATTCATATTTTATATGGATCATATGGCATTGAAGTATTTGGTCAATAAGTTGGTTTTACAGTGGTTCTTTATCGATAGATTGTCTTATTTTAGAAGTGTGAATTAACCATTATAGTAAAGTCTGGTAAAATTAATTCAGGACCTAATCATTTATCAAGAATAAATTCTGGAGAGAATGTGCAAAGCACAAATAATACTATGTCAGATGCACACTTGTTCAGATTGAACCACACGCCAGCTAATGTAAAGTATATTTCAGTTGTATTACGCACATGAATTACACCTCATGGAATGAAGACACCTTCCTATTAGTGCATATCCTTATAAGATTATTAGAAGAGACCTATACACGATGGGTATAGATGAGGTATTGTGCAAATGTGTGCTAAGGCATGAGCTCAAAGCTATCATGGAGGAAGTGCATGGAGGGATAGTTGGAGGAAACTATGCAGGAGACGAGACTTTACACAAGATATTATTAGTAGGTCTATGGTGTACAAGGACATGAAGGATTTTGTCAAAGCATGTGATCATTGTCAGAGAATAGAAAAACCTCAAAATAGAGATAAGATGTCATTAAGACCCATAAAGAATACATATACGTTTGAGAAGTGGGAAATTGACTTTTTCCGCCCCATTACACCACCTGTGCACAAGTCAGGAGTGTACTATATCATTACATGCACATGATGCGCCTACAAAGGATTGCACTACAACAAAAACAACTATATTTTAATGGGAGAATATCATAAGCTAGTGTGTATGTCCAATGAGTCTTACAAGTGATAGAGGGACTCATTTTATAAATGAGACTATTATAATACTACTAGAAATGTTTATGGTGGAAAACCATAAGACTACTCCTTATCACCCAAAATCCAATGGAACTACTGAATCTTTTAAAAATATTTTAGATTAGACACTAAGTAAGATATGTGATGTTGGAAGGAAAGATTACAATGAAAAGGTATCAACCATTCTATGGGTATACAAGAAAAATTATAAAAGGTTGAATAAGGCCACACCCTTTCAATTGGTGTTTGGCACAGAGGTTGTTTTACCTACTGAGTTTTTGTTACCATCCATGTGTATTGTGCACCTAGGAGGATTAGATGGTGAATAGGTAGTTAATGAGTGTATTGATAAATTTATGCAATTGGATGAGTGGTGCGTCACTGTGTATTAGAGTTAGAAGACAGAAGGAAAGATATAAGGCTTGACATGATATACATATTAAGAACAAGTCCTTCATTGTGGGAAATTGGGTGTTCTTGTATGACTCTATGTTTATGTGCCATCTTGGGAAGTTAAATTTTCAATGGTTGGGACCCTTTGTAGTATCTAAGATATTGGAATCAGGTGCATTTCAATTGTAGGAATTGGATGGCACCATGTTTCCTGGATACTTCAATGGGAGTAGGTTGAAGCCTTACTATATATAAACTTATTTTTCGTTTGTAATAAGGAAGTGCTGTCATTTAGATTAGATTTCCCTTTCATGTTTGTTTTTCCTTATTTACTTGCAATAAGTGTGTTCACATGCAAGATCTGATTACTATCTATTAATTTGATGTGCAGAGGACCATACATACTTTTAGTGTGGGGTGGGACATGTGCAAGAGAGACTATGTCAAACTTTGATGTCTTAGGAGGCTGGTTAGAAAAATTAGGTGCATAGTATGGAAGGATAATTTGTAGTGGTGTTGGTCATCAAAAAAGGACTTTATTGAGAACAACATTCAGGGGACAGAAATTCCCTCCTCTTTAATGGGAGAGGTTCCCTTATTTAAAGGAAAAAACTTATTTACACATGTACAGTGTATAGTTTTAGTGGGGAACTCAGATATCATGAAAGAGTTAAAATAGAACAGATCATCAATACAAAAGGATAGAGGAGTTAAGTAGTGGGAAGGGGTAGAAAGGCACTCTCAAGAAATATAGATAACAAAATAATTCCTTACATATGCCAGAATGAAATTATTTGGAACAGAACCATTTACATTTGAGACAATAAGATGTTATTTCAAAGACAAAAAGTTCTAGAAATTTCATCTATAGGAATACAAAGCTTCTTGAAGTAACACAGATAAATGATTTAATAACATTTAACAGATAGTAATGAAAGAACAAGACTAGATAGACATAGAAAGAAAGATATTTTTGTATTGATTGCTTTTCACTCCTTAACACTTTCAAAAATAAACTGAGTTCCGGCCCCTTTAGAATGGCGTAGAGAGCCCATTATATAACTTACAAATTAGTTACACTTGGTAACTGCTTCTTTTAACTAAAATGTTAATTAAGGAGATGCTTGACACAAAACCCTTAACTAATTACAATAAGCTTGATTTGAGAAAAAGAAGGAAGGGAGAAGATGGAAGGGAAAACAACTGCCTATTGCTGAGGAGGACCCATCGACTTGAGGATTTGTTGCCTGAAATTTTTTAATGCTTCCACCTTGCTTCAAATTAATCTGCACAATCAGCCCAGTAGTCCTCAGTATCTGATCTGTGATGATAATTAATTCTGAGATTTAGCTCAATGAACTTCTTCAAATCAATGCAAGTCCTGGGCATGAAGAAGTGAATAGTGATGGGAGCAAGGGCTCTTTCTATGTTTTGAGCATCCAAAGCTGTTTTACATGTATAATTACCCAAGGATATGGGGAAATGTAGCCTAGATATTTTCTTATCTCTGCAGGTTCTATGCAACTTATCCAATTGCTTGCATACTTCAATCAAATCCATCTTATCATTACAAAACATGGGGAGTTTGAGAGGGGTGTTCTCATAACCAGCTAACCTAATATAAGAAAACCTTCTAAACTGAATGAAGAAAGATCCATATTTTGCTATCAGGTTCATGAGCTCATTAGAAAATCTTCTGGTGGTATCACTTTCTAGAAGCCTCACAATGTACATGGTAAAAGCATCATTCACCCTCCTGAAGTTATGGTTGTTGGTTTCAAGGGTGAACTAAGGGAAGTATGCATAAATGGGTTCATCCTTCTGACCATCGATGTATGTGAAACCAAACCATTGTCGGGATATTGCTAGGGTATACATAAGATAAGAAGTCATAAAGAACTTCTTGGTCTATTACACATTGGACAACTGTTCTGTCAAATTCATGCAAATGATCTCTGCCCAATTTTTGTTCTGGCTACCTTCATAGATGATGTTGATGAGTGGGTACATCCAAAAGTGAAATTCATTGGTGGAGGGTAATCCCATGACACGAGCTAGCAAGATAATGAAATCTGACAGTTCTTCATTGAAATCAGCCATGAATAATGCTTTGGAAAGTCGGGATGCTCCCTTTTTAGGGTTCTTCAACTAGGATTTTGCTATTCTCACTTTTTATTTATCACTGTCTTTCTCGAAAAGATTTTGTGCTTGAGCTTGAGAGATAACAATGGAGTCTTCAACTTCTGGGATCCGTAGAGTAGCAACAATGGCATCAGCATCTAGTTTGGCAATTAGTTCCCCATGCACATTAGATAATTCATTCGTGTCAGGGTTAAAGTGAGCCCCACAAGTGAGCACAATTTCAGCACATTGTAATGAGATCGGGAAC
The DNA here is from genome assembly GCA_019776745.2 of Taxus chinensis. Lineage (NCBI taxonomy): Eukaryota > Viridiplantae > Streptophyta > Pinopsida > Cupressales > Taxaceae > Taxus > Taxus chinensis. Next base: position 860,917,485 of record CM034150.1, read on the forward strand.
CTACAGCAAATGCAAGGCCACTGTCGTTGATCATTTGCATCGTGGGAGAAGGATTAGGGTTAGTTAACATACTCTATAAATCACCAAAATCTAGGTGACGAACCTCACTATCCCTGATATTAGGAACAGAGGATTCAAATGGTGAAATGTGTTCCTGACCTTGAAATTTGATCTTTATGTTGGTAGCATACAGAGGAATAGTCTTCACTGCTTGAATCTGTAATGAGAAATGCAAAGGGGAATGGGAGCATGAGCAGTCAGTCTTAATTGCAAGGATTTGAGCGGGTGGTAGCAAGTAAGAAGTGTGTAAAATGCGTGGAGGGTAGTCCCATTAAATAGCCATTTTAGCACCGACTTCAAAAGGGAAAGCATCGGGAAGAGTGGAGAAAACTAGCCCGTATGGTCTTTGGAACATTTGGGACATGAGGAATGTGAAGACGCAATCCAGATGATGCAGGTGATGCGGGCTAAAAGAGCACAGGTAGTCTAGGAACTTGGAAACGTGAGGGATGTGAGGGACACGAAGACATGATTCAGCCGATGCGCGTGATGTGGGCAAAGTGAGGATGGAATGCATAGATGCTTTTGGGACAAATAAGACAAAATTATGTGAAGGGCCCGATGCGGCCGATGTGGGCGATCGGGGAATAGAAAGCCTGGGTGAACTTAGAACATTTGGAACAAAAAGTTCCAACATACCCAAAAGTTAACAGATTTTCAGGGAAAGTGGATGATCGGTGAATAGAGGGTCTGGCAGAACTTGGGACATATGGGAAAAAAATGTCCGGCCAACCCGTAAATCACTAAAATGACTCAAAAAACGCAAATTTTCCCCAACTCCTCAACTTTTCTCTTCACTAGAACATCATAAAAAGGTGTTAACTCAAATTTTTCAATTTTTTGACTTTCAAAAGAGGGGAAATTTTGAGAGGACATCAAGTGGGATAAAATATTGTTGCACAAATTTTTAAGTATATTAGTGTTTGAAGGTGTATAAAATTACTCAGTATGATTGAAATTTATCAGATGCTTGAAAACACATGCCAGAGATGGCCACGTAGTGTAATGTGAGGGAGGCAGTAACATGATAGATTACTTAGCAAGTTGTGTACATGAAGATTGTGTGTGATGTAAGGAGGTGTGTGCAAGGAATACTATAGCCTAGGAATTAGTAGCGTGCCAGAAGGTTACGAATGCCACATATGGAAGAAAGCAGGAAAAAGTGTAGGAAAAATAAAAACAACATTTAAATATTTGGAATGGTGGTATGTGGAGTGTAATTAATGCGATAAAAATTTGGGAACCTATAAAAGGGATGCAGGTGAGGTATTTCCTACCTTTCCTTTCAAATTTTTGTGAGTAATATCTAAGTGTGAAGAATAGATCTAAGTGCAAGAACAAACTAGAGAGTCGACCAAACCATGAAATTAAGAAATTGAGCACATAGAACTTGGCATTAAAGAGTTCCTGGAGTGAATTGGTAGCTTGACAAAGGTTGTGGAAGTGAGGTGTTGAGGTGAAGGTTTACGATCAAGGGAATATAGCTAGGGTTTGTAAATTTAGGGCATAAGATTGTGGAACTAGGGCATGAACATTGCATAGTTCATGTTAGAACACAAAGTTTTACTAAGGAATAGCATATTCCGAGTAATTAGGGTATTGAGTTTGTAATAGGGAAAGTGTCACATCAAATTTGAATCCTAAACCAGTGAAAGGAGAGAGAAATGGAACCTATACAAACACCAAAGGATAAAAATAAGGTCATGAATGAAGTGCTTGAGGATTGGTTCTTGGAGATGCAATACCCTTCTGAGGTAATAGTTGGGAAGATCTGGGCATAAAAACTCTAGAATTGTAAAATTAGTGAGTACACCCATCATGAATAGGGGCATGAGGAAACCATCAAAATAGACATGTGTGAGTTAGATACAAGGACTGCGAAGTGACAAGTGATACTAGATGACTCTGTGTGCAAGACTCTAGAGGAAGTGGTCTGAGTGCTCCAACTATTTGAGTTTCCATATTTTGGAAGGCCTACACAATGTTTTCAATGGCTCATGTCATGAGTACATGAGGACTACTTCTATTTCAATGGAAGAAGGACAAGGTTGATGGAAATATTGATAAAAAGGGTCACAGGTTTGCATGACACAAGAGATGAGATAGAGTTAGACCTGGAGGACAACACCAAGATTGAAGAGACAACTACATTGTTGCAATATGTAAGGGGGGAGCTTGTATTTAAGATTAACAAGATAACTGACCCCTATTACTAGATTAGTTGTGTGAATAGTAAGTTGAAAACATGGAGCTTCAGAGTGGTGGAATGAAGTGAACAAGAAGTTCCTCCATATTGCACAAAAAGTGACACACATAACCAAGTATAACATTGCCTCATACATAGTCAATGGAATTATAGAAGAGGAAAAGAAACAAACTAAACGTGGTGATAAGATCATTTGGGGTTTAATCCTCCTCTTGATAGTATTATAGGAAATTGGAGTTCATAATGGGCCAACAGATAACATGTAGATCCACCCACTTGAAGATAAGTTTCCTGCAACAAGGTTTGATGATTACATTTGTGAAGGAGGCCTGAAAAAACCCCTATAAATAACACATTGTGAAACGGTACACATGGATGTGAGAAAAAATTGAAAATGAATGGCACGTGCCGAGGGAGTTTTCGGTGCTACTCTACAAACAAGAAGAGTTTGCAGTGATTCAAAAATTCATCCTTGTGTGCTTCCTAATGAAAAATGGAGAATTTTGGCCATGATGCAAACCATCATTTGCATTCAGTGCATAGTGAACATGATTAAGGATGTTTGGTGTCTATAGTTCAATGCGGATCAAGTAGATTTAGAATACCATACGCTAAGAAAAAAATAAGGATATAAACACAAGCCAACATATCTTGAAACTATGGAGTTTGACTTGATAGACCTTAATTCGACCATGATCCTGGTGGTTGGAAAGGAGGCATGTAGAGTTTTTTTCGTCCTTCGACCAAAGATGCAAAATGGGAAGGAAGTGGAATTCCATGATTCTACAATGTTGCAATCACCAAAAGAAGTGCATTGTTAAGATACCTAAGCGTGCACACAATAATACCCCAAAATAAGAATAAGTTGATGAAGATCTAACTATGGGACAACTAGAAAAATAAAATAAAAAAAATCAAAGATGGAGCATAGAGACGCAATCAGGTCACACGATGATAAGAAGAGCCCAATGAAAACTAAGCCAATTCCACTAAGGATAAGGTTAAGCCCAATGTGGGAAGATCTAATGGTCATTAATGTAGTAGAAAAAGAAGAAGACGTGGATAATATCATTGGAGAATAGATGGAGTGACAAGAAATATTAGTGCATGATGAAAAGATGCGTATAAAATGGGAAAGATGAAGAAGCGCACGAGGAGACCTTGTGGGACCATGAAGAATAACATGATGAAACAGAGCATGAGGAAGATCATGAGATTGAGTGAAAGGAGGAGAAAAATAAATATGGTGATGAAATAACTAGGGAGGATGTAGGTATAGGAGAAAAAAGTGGCACACAATTTAATATTATGAAGGAGGTGCCAAAGAAACAATGTGCCAAGGGGAGAACACAAAAGAATCCTAAAAAAGGTACCTATATCTAATACATTGATGACCTCATGAAAATAATAAGGGACAAATATCAAAATTCAATACCCACGGATGCTTATTCTGTTGGGGAATGTTTGATAAGAATGAATCCCTACAATGCAAAAGGAAAATGCTCTCCTAGAACTATCAAGTGTATATGGAGGAATTGAATTTTGAGGTGAATAAGGAATCACTCTCTTAGACATGATTAAAGTATTTTCTAGGAAAAACCTTTCTTGTTATCAATAGATGAACAAGCATGCAATGTGCTTAACAAAATGGCTACAGAGGTGGGATTAATATTTTTTTATAAATATTATGTCATTAGGAGGATGAAAGAGGACAAAGAGTACAAAAATAAGAAGATTCAAAGGCTTGAAAAAATTTTGAAGGAAGAGAGGAACCATATGTATGTAACATATAAGAAGATATAAAATATAGTAAAAGGCATCACAACTGCGCACCCATACCTAGTTGATAATGCCCAAGATTAGTACCCTAAAGAGTTTCATTACTTAGAAGACTTGGTGTGGATGTTATTACATAAGGAGAAGTATAAACTAGGTCCAATGACAGAAGAGTTAGCTATGCAGAAGAATAGCAATAAAGAACAGGTGGAAAAGCACATTATGGAATATGAAGCATTGGCAACATAAGTAAAAGAATTTGCGTGGAAGAAAAAGTTTAGTTTTGATCACTGCCAAGATTTTGACCCAATTTTGAGCATGCACATTGCTAATGAGAAGGCAGAACTAAAGAAAATATAGGTCAACATGAAGAATAATAGGGCCGATCGTGAAAAGTACCGACTGAGGTCACAGAGAAAAGATATTTTATTAAGGCGATGAAGGACACACTTGAGGTAAGTCTTAAGGAGTTCTTTCCTTTAGCCACGCAGAGGATGGAAACATTAGAGGGAGTGGCCTCAGACCTTACTATTATAGTCAAAGAACTCAAGGAGAAGATAGAAGAATTGACTCCTGCGCAAGTACCTGTTAGTGCAAAATCACAGCACCCCTGGGTATTGATCATATTTCTAGGTTGATCATATTAATATCCAGTGTGATTGCATAACATTAAATCCTTTCTCCAAGTGTGGGACTTGAAGAGTGAGAAAGGAATCTCCAGAGAAAGGCTGGTTCCTATTCCTCTGTTCAGGTGCATACGAAATATGCAGAGGGTTTTCCTCAAAATCTAATCTAATTTGCCAAGGAGACAAGGTAAGAAGATGCATAAAATAAATCTAAGCTAATAGAGGTGATGCACCAAGGAATGAAGAACATATGCTTTGCCAAATTTAACACAGATCATGTAGATGTAACACAACATCATGCACAGATAGCAAAAATGCAATGAAAGATCAAGAATGACAGTAATAGATATGTAAGAGGGTTTAGAAGTAACCACAGACACATATATATATATTGCTCAAGGATAGATTCAATACATTGCAATGGCCAAAAGGCCAAAAACGGCGTTCCAGTCTATATGGGAGGTTTGAGAACTCCACAAATCTTCTTATGAACAGGAGAGAAGGGAGGGTGCAAAGTGGAAAATGTCCAACAATAGAAAGAAACCCCTCCTTACAATTTATAGGAAGAATGGGAGAGAAAAGAGAGAGGAAATCGAAATCTACCCCAACCACCTCTAGGTTGCATTTAATTCATCCATCATGGCAGAAGCGGCGGGTTCTGGCAAAGTGGCGGTTTTGCCTAACAGAAGCGGCGGGTTGTCTGCTGTAATAAAGTGGTTGTTGAAGCATTATCTCTGGCTTATTATTTCGTGCCACAGGCATCTTCTGATTTTCTTTTTTCAAACTGAACGAAAATGTAAGATTGACCCTGGAAACGTGTAGAGAATCTCACAAGCTTTCCGTTGATATCAAGAACGTGCAAATCCGAGCTTTGGATCGAAAGATATGTCGATCTGAAGATTTAGGGCACGGAACAGGCGAAAACGGATTTTGAAATATTTTCCCGCGCACTGCCACTTGGACGCCACGTGGCATGCTCTGATTCACTGAATAATTCTCTCTCTTCTGCTTTTCGGCGGGCTGTCTTTTGAATTTTCCTTGTGGGCCCTAGCTGGGACACGTGGCATTATCCCATTGGTTCGGATCGGTGCTCGAAAACCCGCCCATTGACCTTTTTGACTTTTCTCTTATGGGGACACGTGATAGCTTCTGATTGGTCCTCGGCTGATTCGACTCCTACGCGTACCTCGCCTCCATTTGTCCCGGATGTCCCATTTAATTTTGGACCTTTTGGGACAATTTCGGCTGATTCGGGTATTTGTGGCCCGCCTGTCCCATTTTGATTCAGACTGATTTGACTCTTTTCGGGCGGTTCGCGTATTTCTGGCCCGCCTGTCCCAATTGCTTTTGGGCTCCTTGTACTGATTTCGCGCGATCCGGCCGGTTCGGGCATTTCACGTCCATTTGTTCCACTCATCCTGAATGCTACCCTCTTCAGCAGTTAGCCAATTTTTCTCCTCGGCTGGATCGGCTTTTCGCGCCCGCCGCGTACTTCTGTCCCACTTGTCCCATTTGCTTAGTGGGCCGCCTGGACTCATTTCGGGCGGTTCGGGCGGTTCGCGTATCTCTGTCCCATTCGTCCCACCTTGTGCTGGACCAGGACTTAGCTGATTTTTACAATTTTTACTGGCCCAAACTACTTGCTTTCTGCAACCTTCTCTGCACTTTCTCAAAGCTTGCTCCCTCCTTCTTCAGCCTGGGGAGTTAGAAAGATTCCTGAAGGGACCCTAGAACCCTGATTTTGCTCTGAATCAGTCATTTTTCTTGGAATTTGGACATCCTGATGCATGTTATCAAATTTACCCTGGGGGGGTGAATTTTGGATAACAATTTTGGCGACTCAGCAGGATCATCTGCCTGCTAGATGGAAAGACCAGTTGCCTGAAGCCATCCATTGGGCATGGAGTCATCAAATATTCTGTTAGAATCCAAACTGACTCAGAATGTGCAAAGGGAAAGATGGAATGTGACCTGATTTAGCAAATACATGCATCATCTCCATGGACAGCAAGCTGTGCCAAGGCACTTAGGGAAAACAAAACTAATCTACAACAAAACAATGTGCACAAGCACTTGGAGGAAAGAAAATCTAATCTAGTATTTACAGATGTAGTGAACCTCCCTCTAGAAGCAACGCTTGAGATAGATTCCATTTACTGGAATCTGCAGTTCTTCCCCATCCAATGAGGCCAATTGGAAAGCATTGTTGTTCTTGCACTTTGTGACCATGTATGGGCCACTCCAAATGGCATCAAATTTTGAATGCCTTCCTGGTTTTGCTCTGTCCACATCCCATTTCAGCACTAGATCTCTGACTTGAAAAGATCTGTCTTTCGCCTTCTTATCAAAGGTCTTCTTGATCAAAGCCTGATCCTTTTCCATTGCTTGGAATGCCTGATCTCTGATTTCTTGCAGCTCCATCAATTCTGCATATCTCACCTCCATGGGCCCAAACTCTAGCAACTCCAGCTGTTTCATGAGTTCCAACGTTGGCAACTCAAGTGACATGGGCAAGACTGCCTCTCTTTCGTAGACAAGCCTAAATGGAGAATTACCTGTGGATCTTTTGGGAGTTATCCTATCAACCCATAAGGCTGATTTCAGTTTGGTATGCCAAGCCTTCTGATTCTCATCAAGAGTCCTCCTAATGATCCTCAGCAAGTTTTTTGTTTGTAGACTCGGCCTGGCCATTACCTTGAGGGTAATAGTTTGATGAAGTGCTCAGGTAGATCCCGTTCTTGACGGCCCACTCAATAACTTTAGATCCAATGAATGCCAATGCATTATCAGAGACTATTGTAGCAGGCACACCAAATCTGGTAGTTATCCCCTCGTAAAAGTCCAAGATGCTAGACTCATTCGCCTCTTTGAGTGCTACTGCTTCTGTCCATCTGGTGAAGTAGTCTGTGGCTATCAAAATCCATTTGTGCCCTTGGCTCGAATTGGGATTGATGATTCCAATGAAGTCCAAACCCCATTGCATGAATGGCTGGTCAACTGAGATTGGATGTAATGGGAGGGCTGCAAGTCTCTCTTTTCCTGTGAAGAATGCACAATTCTTACATTTCTTGATCCATGCATAGCAATCACTAAAGATTTTAGGCCAATAATAACCGGCCTTCATGATTTTCAGAGCTGTCACTCTTAGTGCAAAATGGCCACCAGCTGGTCCATCATGAAACTCCTTTAATACCCTTTGAATCTGACCTGTGTTAATGCATCTCAGCAGCACTCCATTGACGTCCTTTTTGAACAAAACTCCATCAATGATGGTATATGGAATAGCCTGCAACCTGAAGTGTCTTCTTCTTGCTTTGCTCACTTCTAGAGGGCACATGCCCGTCTGTAGGAAATGTATCATATTCTGAGTCCAACAGGGAGTGGACACATCATCATTTTCCTGTTTTTGATCATCTTGTAATAGCAAGACAGCGTCTTCTTTATCTTCTGGGTTGTTTAGTTGTTTGGAAGCAAGCTGCTCACACAAACCCTTGCTTCTTACCAGCTTGGTGATCTTGATCTCAATGTCATACTCCATGACACGGGTGATCCATCCTGCCCTTTTCTCAATCAAATCCTTGTTGAGGAAGAAGTCCTTAACCCCAGCATGTGAGACCAGCAACTGGACCTTGTTGTTTGAGACTAAATGCTTGAACTTCTTCAAGCTCCTGACTACTGCAAGCACATGTTTTTCAATAAAAGAGTACCTCAATTCACAGTCATTTAGGCTTTGGCTAAAGAAGGCAATTGGCTGTTCATCATTATCTTTATTCTGTTGCACCAAAATGGCAGAAATAGTGTCATCACCCCCAAATGCATAGAGGATGAAATCCTTGGAAAAGTTCGGGTTGATGAGAGTGGGTGCCTGGGAGATGGCTTCTTTGATTGCTTCAAAACTCTCCTTGCCTTCTGCCGTCCATTTGAAAGCCATGTTTTTTCTTAACATTTTGGTGATGGGCTTGACAAGGGCTGCAAAATTTGGGACAAACCTCCGAACAAAGTTTATCCTTCCCAGGAAACTTTGAAGAGCCTTTTTGTGACTTGGCAGTGGTAGAGCTCTTATGGCTTCAACCCTTTCTGGATCAATTGCTAATCCTTCCTTGGAGACAATATGGCCAAGAATTTTCCCTTCATGTGCAAGAAAGATGCACTTCTTAGGATTTAAAGACACTCCAAACTTTCTACACCTCTGAAACACTTGCCTGAGGTGAAAGAGATGGTCTGCAGCATTCTTTGAGAAGACAGTAATATCATCTAAGTATATCAGTACTATCTTGTTGATCAAGCCTTTGAATGCCATATCCATAGCTCGCTGGAATGTTGCTCCGGCGTTCGCCAGTCCAAATGGCATCTTCTTGTAGGCATATGTGCCCCATTTGGTTGTGAAGGCTGTCTTGAACTGGTCTTCCTCCTTTACCATAATTTGATTGAAGCCTGAGTATCCATCAAGCAGCGAAAACCTTTCTGACCCAGCTACAACCTGCAATATTTGCTCCATGGAGGGGAGTGGATAATGGTCCTTGAGAGAGGCTCTATTCAAATCTCTGAAGTCAACACATAGCCTGATCTCTCCACTTTTCTTTCTGACTGGAACTAAGTTGGCAACCCAACTAGAATGTTTGATTGGGAATATAATTGCTGACTCAATCAGCTTGTCCAATTCTTTCCTCATGAGAGGCTCCATGTGTGGATTGACTGGTCTCTGTTTCTGCCTGACAGGCTTAGTATTTGGATCCAACTCGATGGTATGCTGAGCTAAGTTGGGATTAAAGCCCTTCAAGTCTTCATAGCTCCAAGAAAACACGTCAGGGAATTCTTGACAAAGTTGTATGAACTCATGTCTCTCTTGCTCAGTTGTCATTTTTCCAATTTGCAATGGCTTGTTCTCTTTCACCAAGATGGATACCGAATCTTCCCTCTTGACCTGAATATTTGCTTTCTCCTTTCTAAACTGATCATTGGGGTTAAAAATGGATTCTAAGGTGACAAGTCCCTTAGGCAGCTTGTCAGTTCTCAGCTGTATCACCTGGTCACCATATTGCTGTTTCAACTTCTCTTGATTCTTAGCTGAGAACTCAGCTTCTTCTTGCAAGAAGTGGATGATTTGCTGGTCATTCTCAAATACTTGCCAATTGACATCGTTATCCGGCACTGAAGGCCTCACAATCATGTGGATGTTTGGCTGTACCTTGTCTTGTTGAATGTTTTCTACAATGTCAAAGGCTGCCCCTACTGCTGCAAGCCTGTCAGCAGCTTGATTCTCTTTTCTGGGAATGGCCTTGATGCTGAAACCCTCAAAATCTTCCATGAGGTCCCACACCCTGTTCTTGTAGCATCTAAGTAGATCATTTTTGGCAGCATGCTGTCCCTTGACCTGATTTACAATCAGCTCACTGTCCCCAAACACTTGCAAGTTATTTATTTTTCTCTTTATTTCCCAATGCATCCCTTGCACCAAGGCTTCATATTCAGCAGTGTTATTGGAGCATGCAAATTGAAATCTAAAAGCTGAATAATACTTTACTCCTTGAGGTGAAATAAGCATGGCTCCACCTCCTGCGCCTTGTCTACTCCTTGATCCATCAAAAAACAGTTTCCATACCTCATTGTCATCCTTGTGGCTTGGCTTGGTGATGTTAGGAATAGGTTGACTTTCTTCGTGTATACAATAGACCCCTAGCTCAGATTCTTCTACTTCTTGATAAGGATCAAAAGCATGCACCTTATTTTCCCATTCATCAAGAGTCAAATCTGGGATACTTTCAACCTTAGTGTCGGCTTCATCAGTGCCAAGGTGATCTTCTTGATCAAATGCTGAGCAGTTGGTATTAATATGACTTGGAGTATAGGGCTCAATGTGGAAGTCTGCAATAGGTTCTGACCTAATTGTAGCTTTAGTTCCATACCTCATTCTGAACAGCATGTGTGACCAATCAGCAGACAAATATCCCCCAATCTTGGCAGTAAAATCCCTTGACAAACAAAGGGCAAAGAGTGGTGGAAGGTCTATGACTGATATATCTTGTAAGACAACAACATTTGGACATGCATGCAAGGTAAGACTCAAATTTCTAATCACTCCAACTGTTGCTATTGCTGTCCCATCCAGTTGCACTACTCCCTTAGATGTTATTTCATATTGGAGCCCTAGCTGATCAGCTATCTGTATAGGCATTACTGAGCTACTTGCCCTAGAGTCTATCATGCAATTATGCACTAGCTGATTTCCAATGATTAACGAAACATAAAAAGGGGGGGGGCTTCAACATTTTACCTTGTTGTGTTCCATGATTTCCTTCAAGCTGGGCAGCATTTGTAAGCACTTTGTCTTGCCTCTGAACCTGCTGATTCGAAGTTGGCCAGTCCTTCATAGCAGCTTGCAGCAGATCTCTTTGGCCTGGGATGGATAGGGATTCCCACATAGATATATTGACGTTTGTTTTCTTCATCTGATCAATGATACTGAATGGTGATGAAGGATCTCTCTGTTGTCCCTTGATTTGCACATTTGCTCCTTGAATATGGGCAGTAACAGCTGGCATTTGGTTTGGCCAAGGGGCTGTTCTTGGCTGCCCTTGTGCATTGAAAACTGGGTTTTGCTTGCCAATCATTTGTGGAGCTGTGGAAGGTTGTGGATTGGCTGGGGCTAACGGCTGTTCTTCACCCAAATTTCTCCTTTTTGACCTTGTGTTGGCAGCGACACCTTGAGAAACTGCCTGATTCATGCCACAGAAATCCTCTGCTTGCCAATTTACCAATGTGGTATCATTTGGGGCTGATTGCTGTTGGAATGTTTCTTGTTGTTGGCTGTTTTTTTGACTACTCTCACCCTCCACACCAGCATTTGTTACCATTAAAGCTTGGGTTAAAGCACCATTATAGCACATGGATTGATTATGGGGTTCATTACATGGAAAACACCAATCATACTCCTGGGCAATGTTGTTTTGTGCTGGTACTAATGCCTTAGAGGCAGATATGGCATTTGGATTATAGGGCTGGAATGGTTTATTGGCAGGAGGCCTTGTTTGATTCATATTTGTGGCTGGATTAGGTGGTCTTTGAGGCTGATATGGCTGCCTATTCGGTTGAGCTTGAGGCTGATACGAAGGTCTAAAACTTTGAGCTTACTGCCTCTTGAGTGTGACCAGCTCATTACCTAAATTTTGCAGTTGCTTCATGACTTCTTGAAGCTCATTTGGGGCACTTGGAGATGAAGTGGAAGCTTCATTTGAACTCTAATTTCTAGGAGTCGGAGAAGGAGCTAAGACAGGTGCCTGACTAGTACTTGGGCTTTCTAAACTTGGATATAATGGCATTGGAGGCCTAGGAGCTAGCTTGCCAGCTTGAATCAGACAATTTTCAGCTCTAATGGCAATACTATAAGCAGCAGGGATAGTTGTGCCTCCCATGGATTGAATCAACATAGAAATATCAGAATTTAAAGCTTTAAGGTAGTATAGAAAAGCACCTTCTGCTGTTGGTCTGACTGCTACTGGAATTCTATCCCAAGATCTTTGAAATCTGAAGTTAAAATCAGTTAGCTGCTCATTGGAAGCTCTCTTGATGGTTGTCAGCTGCTCCCAAAGAGACAAGTTGTCTCCCTTCTCTCCGAATTGATTATGAAGTGTAATACACAGCTGATTCCAATTCGTGATAGAAGCAACTTCAAGGCTCCTAAACCATTGCAATGCTTTCCCCTTGAATGAAGACGCCAGCAATTTGACAGCTATTTGCATCTCGTTAATCTCATGGATTGCACAAATGTTAGCAATGTCCTTGACATGATCGCCAGGAGTGGTCTGATTTTCTCCAGTAAAGTATGGAATGTTCTTTAGTGCTGCTACTGGGATTGGATTTTGTGCATTGAGAGCAAGTGGGCTGCTGCTTGTGAAGTTGACATAGGGGTTCACTGGTTGCGCCATTCTGATTGGTCTTAAAACCCTTGTATACTGAAAGAAAGGCCGCTCAGGTGGAGGAGTTGAAAGAGTTCTGTTTGGTGGAGATGGAGACCTTTGAATCCTTCTTCCTCTTTGCCTTCTTCTTGGAGATAGTTGCAGGTATTCAAACAGCACTTCCTCTTCTCCAGCTCTTGACCTTGTGATTCTTCTCATAAGCTTTTAGGCCTGACTGCTGGAACCAGTTGATTCCTCCACTTGGAGTCGCCAGATATGCAAATAATAGCTCTTTTCAAGCAAGAAAATTGCAGCAGATGCACATCAACCTTGCTGCAATAAAAAATGAGACCTCTGGTCCCACCGGGCGTGCCGAAACTGTTAGTGCAAAATCACAGCACCCCTGGGTATTGATCAGATTTCTAGGTTGATCATATTAATATCCAGTGTGATTGCATAACATTGAATCCTTTCTCCAAGTGTGGGACTTGAAGAGTGAGAAAGGAATCTCCAGAGAAAGGCTGGTTCCTATTCCTCTGTTCAGGTGCATACGAAATATGCAGAGGGTTTTCCTCAAAATCTAATCTAATTTGCCAAGGAGACAAGGTAAGAAGATGCATAAAATAAATCTAAGCTAATAGAGGTGATGCACCAAGGAATGAAGAACATATGCTTTGCCAAATTTAACACAGATCATGTAGATGTAACACAACATCATGCACAGATAGCAAAAATGCAATGAAAGATCAAGAATGACAGTAATAGATATGTAAGAGGGTTTAGAAGTAACCACAGACACATATATATATATTGCTCAAGGATAGATTCAATACATTGCAATGGCCAAAAGGCAAAAAACGGTGTTCCAGTCTATATGGGAGGTTTGAGAACTCCACAAATCTTCTTATGAACAGGAGAGAAGGGAGGGTGCAAAGTGGAAAATGTCCAACAACAGAAAGAAACCCCTCCTTACAATTTATAGGAAGAATGGGAGAGAAAAGAGAGAGGAAATCGAAATCTGCCCCAACCACCTCTAGGTTGCATTTAATTCATCCATCATGGCAGAAGCGGCGGGTTCTGGCAAAGCAGCGGTTTGCCTAACAGAAGCGGCGGGTTGTCTGTTGTAATAAAGTGGTTATTGAAGCATTATCTCTGGCTTATTATTTCATGCCAGAGGCGTCTTCTGATTTTATTTTTTCAAACTAAACAAAAATGCAAGATTGACCCTGGAAACGTGTAGAGAATCTCACAAGCTTTCCGTTGATATCAAGAACGTGCAAATCCGAGCTCTGGATCAAAAGATATGTCGATCTGAAGATTTAGGGCACGGAACAGGCGAAAACAGATTTTGAAATATTTTCCCGCGCACTGCCACTTGGACGCCACGTGGCATGCTCTGATTTGCTGAATAATTCTCTCTCTTCTGCTTTTCGGCGGGCTGTCTTTTGAATTTTCCTTGTGGGCCCGAGCTGGGACACGTGGCATTATCCCATTGGTTTGGATCGGTGCTCGAAAACCCACCCATTGACCTTTTTGACTTTTCTCTTGTGAGGACACGTGGCAGCTTCTGATTGGTCCTCGGCTGATTCGGCTCCTACGCGTACCTCGCCTCCATTTGTCCCGGATGTCCCATTTAATTTTGGACCTTTTGGGACAATTTCGGCCGATTCGGGTATTTGTGGCCCACCTGTCCCATTTTGATTCGGACTGATTTGACTCTTTTCGGGCGGTTCGCGTATTTCTGGCCCGCCTGTCCCAATTGCTTTTGGGCTCCTTGTACTGATTTCGCGCGATCCGGCCGGTTCGGGCATTTCACGTCCATTTGTTCCACTCGTCCTGAATGCTACCCTCTTCAGCAGTTAGCAAATTTTTCTCCTCGGCTAGATCGGCTTTTCGCGCCCGCCGCGTACTTCTGTCCCACTTGTCCCATTTGCTTTGTGGGCCGCCTGGACTCATTTCGGGCGGTTCAGGCGGTTCGCGTATCTCTGTCCCGTTCGTCCCACCTTGTGCTGGACCAGGACTTAGCCAATTTTTACAATTTTTACTGGCCCAAACTACTTGCTTTCTGCAACCTTCTCCGCACTTTCTCAAAGCTTGCTCCCTCCTTCTTCGGCCTGGGGAGTTAGAAAGATTCCTGAAGGGACCCTAGAACCCTGATTTTGCTCTGAATCAGTCATTTTTCTTGGAATTTGGACATCCTGATGCATGTTATCAAATTTACCCTGGGGGGGGTGAATTTTGGATAACAGTACCTACTATTGTAGATGTCACATTTGGAAAATTAGCAAGGGAGTTACATGGCTAGAAATATTTAAAGAATATATTATATAAGGCATTTCCAGGACTCCTTCCACCCTCGAAGGCCTAAGTGTTGATGTGCATGAAAATATTATATTCTAATTATTTAATTCTTGGGGTGTAAACCCATATTATTTCATTCTTTAGTGATTCTTTGAAGAAGCATTTTTTTCATATTGTTGAGGATGGGAAGTATCCCTAGTGTGGGGTAATGTTGGCCACAGTAATGACTAGTGTTAATTATGCATGATGGGTTGCACATATGAAGACGTACATAGGGTATAAGAAGTATCTCATAGGTTTTAATTATCACACGGAAGAGCGTACATAATAAGAGAAGTAAGATAGGATAGTGTGTGGAGGTACAAACCACATAAGAACATGTTAGCATGTGAAGGGTCCATGCACATGCGAAGCATTTGAGACTTAACCAATTTTATAGAATTGGATAAGTATAGAGAAAATAAGGATGACATGAGGCACACAAAATGGATATAAATAGGAAAAAAACACATGTAGATAAGGATAAAGGCAATGCATGGTGACTTCCCAATTATAGGGATTAAAGCAAGATAAAGTAGAAATCCATTTATATCTCAATCTATTGTTAAGAAAAGTTGAAAAAGCATGTGGGTTATTATTAGAGCATGCATATTATTAGGAAAAGTGCATGTAGGTGATGAAGGGAAAGTTTCCACCATGTATATATAGGTGATACATTCTTGTATTAACTAGTTCTAGTAGTACTAAGTAGTTTTGAGTTCAAACTTAGTACGTAGCTTTTGGAGTATGTATTTTATGCACGTATAGTCCCAAATCCTGGTTGTAAAGATTTGTGATGTAATCAACACTCTCATTATGTAATCAATTATGTTTTTCCATGGATGATTGTGTTTACATTGCAAAGATTACTATATCTAAGTATGGCGTAATGGGGATTCAAATACTTCTAGTAATTTTGTATGTAGAATGATTTCCCTATTATATGTCTTGCTATTACTTGTCATGTTATATATTCTTTCAATTATGTTTGTAATGGTTATTAATATACATGTCTAACATCTTGATAAGTAAGTAAATGAGGGACCTAGAGGCTGCGCGTGCTTCAGGTGAGCTTCCTAACTTGTTTGGGTGAAGTTCCAGTGTTCCTTTCTTAGTGCTTCACCATTTTATTTAAGGATTTGGATGAAACGAATAAGGGTATGGGCCAAGGTGGAATACCGGTTGTGATGGTTGGTTGGAGGTTGTTGCACGTGTTTTGACTTCTTGATCCAATGTTGATTGTGAGAGCTTCCTTTTGGCTAGGAGGAACTACCTGAAATACAAAGCAAGACCACAAAAGAGAGTTAAATAGTATATGACAGTGGACTGCCTAGTGTATGCTAGATCTGGAAGTGTGATACTTCCTAGAAGGCAGTCAATCCACTATTTATAAACCAATATAAAATAACTTAAACATGTAAATAAAAGAATCTAGTGCTAGCATTCTAATTTGGGTGCCTCAATTTACTATCAGTTTCGATCCGATTAAATACTAAAATGCTATGCAGGTAAATATTTTTGGTTGGGTGCGGGTAATGCAGGTGGTATGCAGGTCACAAATAGAGTCTTAGTAAGGTTGGGTGAGATTTTGGGTTTTTTGGGTGAGGTAATTTGGTTACTGGTATGGAACTGTATTATCAGACATAGAGACTGATGTTGGTTTAGGTATGATCGATACCGGTTTATGGCAACCGATATCGGTAACTGTGGAAAGTGGCAGGGAGTCAGGTGGAGGGTGTTTGGGCTCTCCTTCTGTCTTGGAACAAAGAGTTGGAAAGGTCTATGTCGGGAGAGGGTGAGGTAACAGGTCTAAAATAGGTTTGGTAAGGTTTTTAGTGAGGTTTGGCGTAGGCTAATGGTTGAGTGGTACTAGGTTGGGTTGACAGTTATAGTGACCGATATCGGTTAAGGAGAATGATGTTGGTATAGAAAGGACTGACCAAGGTTAGGGTTAACCAGTGTCAATAACTGTGGGGAGCTGGAAAATGTTTTAGAATAAGTTTTGGGTCCTCTCTGTGATTGCACAAAAGAGTTTGGAGGGTATTTTTATAGGTCTATGTGAGGGAGGTGGTTTTGGGATAGGTTTTTGTGAAGTTTCAGGTGGGGTGTGATGGGGTGGTTGATAGATAGAAAGATGAGGGATAGATCTAAGTAAGAGACAGTGAATTAGATGAAGGCAAATAAAGAATACAACTACAAGTAACATAGGAGAAACCAACTTACTTGGAGTTTATAAGGGTTCCAAATGCTTGTAGTATTGGAGAGGTGGTTGGAGATACTGGTGATGGTTGATCTGTGGAATGGTGCTCAGTGATAAAAAAATATCTTCCTGATAATGCTACCATGAATGCCACCATGAATGCCAATACCTTCTGATCAGCCTTGGTGTTGGTTGTGGCTATCTAGTACAGGTGCAAAAGGGCTCTAGTTCTTTCTTGCATGCAGGTATCTTCTTTGTTCTAAAGCTTGAGAATAATGTGGCTAACCTCTCAAACAAGGTTACCAAAAATAGTTATAAGATAACTGATAGTGGTTTAGGGTGACCGGCATGTCGGTTTTAGGGTTGATCGGCTGTTAGTTATGGTGGAAAATCCTAGGTTTACTAAAAATTCTAGATCTTGGCTATATTTTTCCTGGGCTTTTGCTCGGTCTATGTCGGGTATAAGTAGGATTTTTCACATAGATAAGCAGGAATATGGTTAGAGGAATAATATGCATGTGATTTTAGGGTTATACTAATGGTTAGCTTATTAAGGTAGGTAGTGATAAGTCTTTGAGTCCTAGTAAAGGGGAAATATGCTAAAAATAGGTTTGTGGTGAGGTGTATAGGTGAGGTGTGAAATTAGTTTTGATTACAGGTATTTAAATTAATGAATGGAAGTGAGGATGACTATTAATTTAATTGTACATATGATTAAATTAATATTACTGTGGGGTAAGAGGGGTCATGGTTAGGTGAATATGTTTAAGTTGGTTATTTGAAAAGGGGACCAAGGGGAGTGTGAGCCTAATTTTGGTGTCTACATTTTTCCCCTTTTTTGTCACGTAGCTTGTATTGGTAAGTGAGCGCTGACAAAAATAGGAAGTGATTGCTCCAATGTGTGGGTGAAGGTGATCCCCCTCAAACTAGACACTAATGAGTTGTAATACAGATGGATTCAGTGAGTGGTTTGATAAAGGTGTAGTTGGTGAAGATAGGTACAGAAGGGTATGAGTACTATGGGATAGGGTGATGGTCAACTCAGAGTAATGGGTAGTGGGTCTAGGGTCAAAATCAAGTAATGGGTAATGGAAATCAAATGCATGCACATGTATATATTGCAACACGGTACCAGGTTAAATAGTCTTGAAAAATCTAAATCGTCTAAGGTTGATAGGTAGTTATCCATTCATAAGGGTGAATTGAATTTAGGTATCCAAGGTATAGAATATGGTCTGGAAACACAACTTAGGTCAGGTGCAGGAACATTTAGGTATGTTCTGGTACACCAAAGGTTTGGTCAAGATAAATGGAATAGCAATAAGCAAGGTATAGTTGGTGGGCTAAAAAAACATAGATAATAGCATCACAAGGTATAGCGAGTGCATAAGGTCAATGGTCACACCAAATAGAGTTAGGTTCAGTGAAACATAGGTCATGGCATGAGTAATGCCAAGATATAGGCGAAAATAACCACTCCTAAGATGTAACAAAGGAGATGTAGGAATAAGGTCATGGGGTGAGGTGTAGGGTTAGGGTCAACTTTGGGTTAGGATGTTTAAAGGTTTCAGGTAAGTGGATGTGGTGCAATGTGGGGTAGTGGGGTCAAAAAAATATAACTGACACTGGTTATGGCAAACTGATGTCAAACAAGTGAAACTGACCACAGTAGACTAGGGCACATGACCGATTCGTTCAAGTTAAACCAACATCGGTCAGGTCAGGGACACTGTAAAAAGTAAAAATCTAGGTGAAATTTTATTCATTTGTGCTATGTTGATGCAGTGAAAAATGACTTGTGAGGGGGGTGAAGTTTTTGACATGGATAAGTGGATGAAGTGAGTGGACGTGGTGGAAATTTATAGGTAAAAGGGTTGATCATCCTTGGGAGGAATGAGTACTGGTGGTTGAAGAAGGTATTGTTTTAAGGCTTCAAAGGCTCTGCATGGCATTCATCATCCCACTTAAAGGAGATGTACTTTTTGAGGAGATGATGAAATGGTTGACATCGGTTAGAAAGTTGTGAGATAAAATGACGAATAGATTGCAACTTACCTTGAAAACTTTGAAGTTGACAAAGATTAGTAGGTGGAGTAATTTTGAGAATATCTTTCACTTTGGCAAGATCTCATTTATATGCCACATGCAAAGAAATGATGACACTAAGGATTTTTCCTAAAAGTACCACAAAGACGTACGCTTCTTTGGTTAAAGGTGAACGCAATATTTGATGAGGTGGTCAAAGATGACCTTAAGGACTAACAGGTGTTTGGCCTGATGTTTGTATTTGGCCAGAAGTTCATCAACGTAATATTCCAATATACGATGCATGATGTCATGGAAGATATAATTCATGGCCTTGTTGATATGTAGCACCAGCGATTTTTAAGGCCAAAAGGCATGACTCAATAGCAGAAATTCCCCCAAGGAGTGATGAAGGAAGTTTTTTGCATTGATCTTCTAGAGAAAGTAATATTTGATTATAACCCAAGAAACCATCTATGAGTGATATCATTTCATGGTTAGTGGTGAGATCAACTAGTTGGTCAATGCCCGATAGGGGAAAATCATCTTTGGGACAAGCTAGGTTGAGATCATGGAAGTATGTGCAAATACGAAGTCCCCTTGTTGCTCTTTTGATAGGAATAATGTTAGAAATCCATTGGGGATAGTCAATGGGTAGGATGAAGGAAATTGAAAGAAGGTGTTGAATTTCTTCTTTGACAAGAAGAGAAATGCGAGGATGTATTTTCCATAGCTTTTTTCATGGGTTTGGCATCATGAATGGTTAAGATATTGTGGACCACAATTTTTTGGTCAACACTGGGCATATCGGCATAAGACCAAGAAAAATCATTGCTATGGTCCCACATGAAAGAGGTAAAATCTTCCTATTTAGAAATATCTAAAGACTTTCCTATCTTTAGAATGTGCAGGTCATCCTGAGTATTAATAATGATTTCAATAGTTGATTCATTCAACATGGTTTGTGTCTCAGAGGGTAACAACCGGTGATTATAGGAATCTTCCGCACCAAGGTAGGTGAGGATGGACTCATCATGCTGACATTGAATGATGTTAATAGAAAGTGTATCATCATTAATCATGTCAAGATACATGAAGGAAAGAGAAGAGGGAGCTTCACCATCACGTTGATAGGTCAGAGGTCCCAGGGAAATTGTGTTTATGAAATTTTTTTAGGAGGAATACATTCAGGATCTATGGACTCTGTGGGTTAAGATGGTGATGTTTGTGAATGGGTTGGAGAAGGTTTTTCTTCCTAAATGAGGTTGACGTGGGCCTTCTTTGGAGGTGGTATGGAAAATACAATGCTACTATGGTCATTATGTTTATGAGTGATACATGAAATGACAGTATGGTGGCCTTATTTGTAAAAATTGAAGCCAAAGCCTTTCCATGTGCAACGGTGAAGGAAAGTGTGGGCAAAGCAGTAGTTAGCAAGGGATTGGAGGTCAGATTAAAATGGTCGTGTTTGGGATGGAGGTTTGGGTGAGTAGGTGGTAGTATCTAGTCCCCCATGTGTTAGGTTAGTGCGAAGGTGGGGAGGACCATAAGGGAAAACCTCACCTGTGCGGTAGTCATAACGAGGGTGCGGACGTAGGTTTCCATATTCTTACGGAGTGAGAAATGTGTCAATATTGTATATGTGGTACTCCACCAGAGTGAGGTGTTGAAAAATACCTTCTGTGGGATCAGTAGTAGGTATGTGGGTAGTGGAGATAGACAATTCACTAGATGATTAGGATAGGAGGGGTATCGATTGGTTGCGAAGTAGCATGATCGACTGTGGAAGTTGTAGCAGCAGTAGGAATAGAAGAATTAGATGTGGGAGAGGTGGCGGTAGGATTGGTGGATGGGCATGTGGATGAAGGAGAAGTGGGATTGGTGACAAATGCTTTGACTAATACAAGTACATCATTGGGTTGGTATATCATGTTATAAGTTTTGATTGGAAACAGGTCAGTGGGGATGGTGTAGTTATGTCCTTCATGCTTGAATTTTACACAGTACTGTAAATTTTAAGGAACACAACCCATGACATGAATCCAAGGTCTATCGAGCAATAGATTATATTGGAACTCTCCTTCTAAGACGTAGAATAGTATTGGGACAGTGCAAGGGCCTACATGAACGTGAAGTATAATGGTGCCAAGGGTGGAGGTGATGGCATTGTTGAAGGAGTGCAGCATAACTGGGTTATTATGCATATAGTTAGAAGGGATACGCATTTGATTATATGCATGGGAGGAGATGATGTTAATGCTAGCACCACCGTTGATCATGATGCGTCATACGCGTATGTTATTGATATAAACATAAATTAATAGGGTGGGATCAGGGTCATTTGATTAGAGAGGTACAATCTATTCATCAAAGAAGATGAGGGTGATGACTTGAGGAGTGTGCATGGGGGTATAAGAAGGAGATGATTTGGTAAGTGAGGCCACATGGTGAGGGGTAATAATGGAGGCCATTAGTGTGGTATCATCAGGTAAAATTTCAATGGATTGCAAAACCTCAATAAGGGCTTGTCTATGAGATTAAAAATCTTAAAGGAGATCATACAATGACATCTTTAGAGGGGACTGATGTAATTATTTTATCATTGCATGGTAAGTGACCCCATCAGAGATAGGGTATGTAGGTCTGTGGATGGTGATTTTGGGTGCAGGTGTAGATGGTATACTGGGTATAGGGTTGGTTGATGGGTTGGTCACTTTTTCTTTGCCCTTGTCTTTTTGAGTCGTTGGTAGCAACGTGAACCATTTCTAAGCACGGGTGGCAATGTGAACCATGTTAATCTGAGGGGAAGGGTCAAATGGAGAAGGTGTAGGATGAGTGGTGTAACGGCATGATGGGAAAAAACCTACCGGAGGAGCAAACCCTTGTGAAGTGAGATCAGCGCAACAACATTTGGGTAGTGATTTGGATAATTCTCTAATTAGTTAAAATGTTGGCGGACCATGTTGATCTCAAATTTTATAGGTGGATAAAATGGTTGTGGGGGTGGAGATGATGGTCACTAAATCAGTAAAGGTGGAGCATGGTCCTCATCAAAAAATTTATCATCATCAAAATTTTGTTCAGGAGGATAAAGTTGGTAAGAAGTTCACAGGTGAATGTAAGGATGCTTGGTTTTTGGGTGAATGAGGTGTAACAAAGGCTCAAGATGAAGTAATAGGATGCTTAGCTTTTGACTGGCCTTGGGTAGGAGACTGTTTGGTCACGGTTGATGGATGGGGCCCCATGATGGACGGAAGGGGGAGGTGACAAAGGTGTGGTAGGTGAGACTAGTGTACATGGCCTAGAAGGTTGGGTTTTCTATTTAGGCAGGAGGATAATGTTGGTGTGGGTTTGGGAAGATGTGGCTAAATCTAGTCTGATAGGTGGGTGAGTAAGGCTTGATGTCGGCATGACACCCAAAGTAGTGATGGGTCTAGATACGAGGGAGGGGATAGGTGTGGGTTGGTTTTTAGGTTTGGGAACAGTTTTATTTGTAGGTGGAGGTTTGGATGTAGGTAGGGATGATGAAGAATAATAATAATCCACTCCAATCAGCATGGTCAACGTTGATTTGGTTGCTGAAAATACCTTTGGGTAGATCGTGGAAGTATCCTCAGGTAGAATTTTTCAGTTGGGTCGAAATAGGGAGTCGAAGACATCCCCAGATCATGAACTGATCAACATAATCCAAATGATCAACCATTCATGAAAATGGGAATACTGAAGAAGAGGATGGAATGGGTTGGGTGCAAATCCCTATGAATTATGTCTGTGAGACAGTGAATTGGCTAGCTTCAGACTCTATAGGTAGTAGAGCTAAGATCATATCAATGGGGTCCTGGGATGCTGGGAGAGAACATTCCCCAATATGTAGTGGTATTTCTAATGATTATCCCATGGGTAGGAGAGATAATAGGTGGGGTGATGTAGAATTTTTCCTTAGTGGAGGAGAAGGTGATGATGATTCTTTTGTGGATGGGAGAATTAAAAGTATCGACCATTCGGTATGTTGTGAGGTAGACGGTGAAATGGCATCGGTAGAAGGTGTGGGTTTGTCCATGAGAGCAAAGGGTGATGAGGGGGAATCCTCTATGGGTGAAGGAGTAGAAGTGGTATGCTCCTTTGTGGGTAGAGGATCTTGTGCCAAAATTTCCTCAATAGATAAATTAGGTAGGTTTTATGAAACGGTTGGTACGATATCAAAAATTGCATGGACTTCACGGACATTGTTGTCGCTGGATAAAGGTCCAATATTTTGATTAGAAAATGGTTTATGATTAGGGAACAGATTTTTAAATATGTGCAAGTTTTGATTTGCTGGCGCATTTGGGTTATCCACAACAAGGTCTCCATTATCTATCATCTCTATCAGACAATGTTCTTAAACCTTATGCAGTTACTGTCATTATGTCCTTTAACACGATGGTAATTATAGTAATCATGTTCTTTATACCATGCGGGCATAGGACGAGTAGGATTGAAACCTATATGAGGTTTTATGGGAGGAAGTGTAATGGCTCTAGATTTTAGAGTCTTTTCCAAGACTAAATAATAGGGCTCTCCAATCGAGGTGTACTTTCATTGCTCCCATCAGATTTGAAAGGATTGGATGGGAGAAATATTGGAAGAAGGTTAGGAGTGATTAGAAGGATGAGGTGGTACTTCCTTGAGGACTACTGTGTTGGCAGATCCTTTAGGCTTTGAATAGTTATTTTAAGGTTTTGAATATGAAGAAGAATCGTTTGATTTTAATGGGGTGTTCTTCTTCTGTAATTGGATCTTATTTTCTTCAATGGCATGAATTTCAAATTTTGTGACATGGTGAATGCTTCATCAAAGGTTTGGAAGGTTTGGACTTGTAAATTTGGTGAGATGTGTCTGGCACAAGCTCTAGTGAATAAATCAATAAGGTCAGTCTGAGGTAGCTGGAACGTCAATTGGTTTATAAGACTCTACCAGCGAGCAATGAAATCTGCAAGAGATTCATCTTTATACTATCAAGTTGAACAGAGATTGGTCATGGTGACTTTCTTGGTAACATTGATTGAAAAATGATCTAAGATAGCTTAGGCAATACTTGATTTAAGGAATAAATGGAATGTTCAAGGTAGTCCACTATACAAATCCAATGTTGGTCCTATCAAGGACATCGAGGAAAGTTCATAGGAGCAAATTGTCATCGTGGGAAATTAGGTAGCACCCATGTTTGAACAACCAAAAGTGTTGTTGTAGGTCTTCTTTACTGTTGAAGCAATTGAATTTAGGCATTTCCCAATGCACATGGTAGGGATGAATGGGAATAGATGGATGGAAAGGCTCGTTACAGATTTCATCATAAATTAAAGAGTTACGAGAGCTAGAAATAGATGCTTCTAAGGTCTGAATATCTTACATCATCATTTTAATGAGGTCATTAGTAGGTTGTGATGAATGGGTACCCCCTGCAGAAAAAGGGGGTTGATTTTGAATATATGAGGTGGGTGGTATGCTAGTGTATGGTGGTGTTGAGTATGAGAATTATGCAGGAGGAATAGATGTAGGCGTCACATAGCTAGAATAAGTGATAGATGAGGTCGGGGTTGTTGGTAGTATGTGTAAGTGGTTGCGGGGTAGTTGTAACAACTCTAGTGGTGATTGGGGGTAAGGACTGTGGGATAGAAAGGATGAGGTTTTGAAAATGGGTGTAAGCTACCGACACTGGAGGTGGTTGCAATGCAATGGGTATATGTGAAGTGGCGGGTGCATATGGGGCTATACTTAAGATGGCTGTTGGAGGGAAAATTGATGTCACGGGTGTGATAGATGACGTAGATGTTGCAGTTATAGTGGCTATGGGATCTAGCTGAGACACCACATGTGGTAGAGTGGATGATGGTAGCACTGACACTGGTACTAGCTGACGCAGAAGTGGGGGTGAGAGCAAGAGGGATAGATACGGGCATGTCGTATATTAACTATCCTAAGGAATCCTAGGTGGAATAATGAGCAAGGTAGTACTGGAGGGCAAAGGATTCGGGATTCAAGGAGTCTTGTAAACTCCTCGTCACTAGTAGCGATGGAAATGAGTTGAGTCAGATCCATATTTGACAGGATGGATGGTGGTGATGGACTAGGTGGGAGTGGCTGACGGATGGCATGAAATACAAGGGCATTATTTTGGTGTGAGTCAAAACCATGTGAATCAGTGTATATCAGGTGAACTATACTCTATAAATGACACAGGGAATAACAGAGATGGGACAAAACAGATTCTGAAGAGGGAAAGTTGGTAAATGTTTTGATTAAAATAAAAACAGAGTGACCGGAGACCTAGTTGAACTAACTGATGGCGGTTAAGGGATGACTGATGGCGGTTACAGGAACCAATACTGGTTACTGTGAGAAAACAACAATTTCAACAAATGAGGAAGAAACTGATGACTTTCAGATAGGAAATTTGTATTTGATGACTATTATCAGAGTATAGAGAGTACAATGATACACAGAGACTCTAAACAAAAGAGAAGATGAGATAAGTTTCCTCTGGGTAAACTAACCAAAAGAACAAGGAACCGACACAAGTTAGTTAAATTGATGGCGGTCAGATGTAAACTGATGACAACGGTCGCTAGATCGATGCTGGTTACTGTGAAATCTGAAGAATGAAGAAAAATGGATTTTTGTGAATTTAGGTTGGATGAATGATCAACCCAGAAGTTTGGGGATGATAAGATGAGGTCCTGACACACTTAGAGAAAGTCAGAATACTCCAACTGTGATGTGGGAGTGTGAAAGGCAAAAATAAAAATGAAGAATCGTATCCTCACACCTCAAAACGCAAGTCAAGCACAAAGCTAAGAAAAATATGTAATCCAACAAGTGAATTTAGTGTGTTTATCTTATGTTATTTAAAAGACTGACTCATGAATTTATAGTAGAGTTTTTGTTTGGGAAGGCTTCCTATGAAGAAGGAAATTCTAAAGGTGAGGTTTCATGTTATGTTATGGTGGGGTGGCATGTGCTCTGATGGGGTACTTGACAGAGATAACCAGCTGGGTGCCCACTATCAATCCTCTGATCATGTGATCATTGACCAGCTTCTTCCGGGTGGGATGTTGTTTAAGAAGATGTATAAATTTCAAATTTTTGTAGTTTAGGAAAGAGAGAGAGAAAGAAGCAAGTGCTTTCTATGGTTCAATTGTGTCAACCATTAGCTGGGCATGAATTCCAGTGTATAGGTTGCCCTCATTTTTAATGTGGGCTAAAATGCAAAAGCATTACAAGGATGAAATGCAAGTTTTTTAAAACCCAAATTCATAATGTGATAGTCAATGTATCAAGTAAGTGAATAGGAAGAGGGATAGCTCTTTCACTGATGCAATACTAATGAGAAAGAAAAGAAGTATTCTATTTTTATAGCACCAAAAACATGAAATTGCTTTTAGACAATAGAAAGAGGGGAAGATTCTAGAGAAGAAAATTAATGTGGAATATTTTCAAAAAGGAAAAAAACACATGAATTTCACCTAAGAATGAATAAAAAGTAAAAGAATCCCTGATGGGTCCCACCGGGTGTGCAAAAATTGTTTCACTGTTTTCTTTAAGGATTTGGACGAAACATATAAGGGTATGGGCCAAGGTGGAATACATGTTGTGATGGTCAGTTGGAGGTTGTTGCACACATTCGGAATTATTGATCCAATGTTGACTGTGAGAGCTTCCTTTCAGCTAGGACGAACTACTTGAAATACAAAGCAAGACCATAAAAGAGAGTTAAATAGTATTGTTATCCAAAATGAGCCCCCTGCTTATTTTGGCTAACTTTCCTTCATTCTTTCCTTCCTTTTGCTTCAACTTCAATTTTTACACATTTCAAGCACTCAAAGGATTCTAGAAATGGCTTCATCAGATAGGATTTTTCTTCCCCTTTCCAGAAAGGTAAAATTTTCCTCCTAACTCCAAATATTTTGAAAGTTATGGCTCGGCAGAGTTTTTTGGGGAAATTTTCCCTTGACAGACCCACATCCAATGAGAAGATGCCACGTGGTGGCAGACGAGTTCGGGCTGGCAGAGAAAAGTTAAAAAAATTTCCAAAGTGGGAAAAGGGTACAAAGGAAAAAAACGGCCCACGGAGGGAGGATGGAGAAAAGTTTAGAAGGGCCCGTGGACCAACTGGAGGACGCCACATGTCCTGTCAGCGGCGGGAATCGGGGGTGTAGAGGAAATTTTTGTTTTTTGCCAAAATTGCAAAAGGTGCAAAGGAAAATGTTGAAGTGAAAACCCACGGGTGAACCAGAGAAGCGACACGTGGCAGCGGAGCGGCGGAGCGTGGGGAAATTTTGGAAATTTTCCCAATGAAAAATCAAAGTGAAAAAGGAGAGGTTTGAGCCCACGTTTCCATCAACTAATGGGAAAGTGACATGTGGCAGTCAGAGTAGATGGGGTGCAGGGAATTTTTGGGAAATTTTCCCAAATTCAAAAAATGGAAAATTTTCAAGTTTCGGCCCGCCAACCCGAATTTTGCCCTAAAATTGCCATTTTTTGCCCTAAATCTTCAGAGGGGCGTAACTTTTGATCCCAAGCTCGGATTTTCACGTTCTTTATATCATTGGAAAGATGTTGAAATCCTCTACATGATGGAATATTCAATTTTTGATTTTTGATGGAGATTTGTAGGATAAAAATGGAAAAATGTATCTGGCATGCAAAAAACATGGAAAACGACTCCAACCACCAAAATTAATGAAGTATGGGCCTCGGTTTTGCTCTGTAAAGAAATGTACTTCAAAGTATGGGATTTTTTATGAAAACCCATAATTTTTTAGGCCCATTAGATGAATCTTGTCCAGTGGTTGAAGTCCCAAATCAATTTTCCCATGTGTTTTCTCCTTTCTTCCATTCTACTCGATGGTTAAAAGCCAATTTTGGCTCATTTGTAACATGGTTTGTTCATCATTCTTCTTTGCCTCTCCCTTATTTTCTTCCCTAGGGTTGAAAATGGAGTTTGAACCTCCTCCCTTGCTCTATAATGGCATTTTTTAACCTCTTACCAGTGAAATGATGTTTTGTGCAAACTTCTGGAGCAATAAAAAACATGTGTTTTGTGATGCATTTGTCCATCCTTGCTCATTTTTGCTTGTTTTCTTCTTGCCTCTCTTCATTGTAGGTATTTGTGCATGTTTGAATGTCTATTGCAGGTTTTGGGGCTGTGTTCATGGAGTTTTGGAACATTTTTTGTGTGAAATCCATCCTTGGTTTTGTGATGCACTTGTCCATCCTTTCCATTGCTCACCTCTCTTTGTTTCCATGATAGTTTTGATAGATGTTCAACATTTTCCTTCTCTGGTGTATCACCGTTTTAGTGTAGGATCTATTTTTCCCTCTTTTCTCTCTCTCTGTCTCCTTGACAATAGTTAGATTAGGATTAGATTAGCTTGCTTGCACTAGAATAGCTTGTGGCAGGTAGTTTAGGAAGAGGAACCAACCTTCTCTGGAGATCTTTCCCCATTTGCAAAGGTCCCCACACTTTGGGAAAGCTCAATGTTGTGCATTCACACCAAATGACATTTCCTTAGAAAAGTAGATCCATAGGTCATTTTGGGGGTGCTTTGAATTTGCACTAACAGTTTTGGCATGCCCGATGGGACCTTAGAGGTATTCCACTTCATCTTTTGCAGGTTGGTGTGTTCCTGTGAAGATTTCAGCCTTTGGAGGCAATTGCAAACACATATGGCGACTCCATCTGGTAAACAACCCATCTCTGAAGTTGTAGACCTTCCTTTTTCATTCATTTTCATTCATTCCATTCCTTCCATATCTCTTCCATCTTCTTTCATCCCATGAAGTTGTGCAATCATGACTTCATTTCCATCATGGAATTCACATTTACAACAACAGTGCCATCCAAATCCACCTCCAACATGCTTTACAACTCCTTCAAATCATCATTTTGAGTAGATTCAAGATCAACATGCATACCCATATGAGCAGCAGTGCCAAAATCAGTTTGGCTATGGTTCTTTTCCAAGAGTAGGGGTATGCATACAATGAAGACAATCAAATGCAAGATGCTGATTTGTTGGAGAAAATCCAAAAAATGGAGATTGGCATGGTGCAATCCAGGGCTCAAGTACAAATGAAAGCATTTGGAATCGGTTGTGGAGCACCTTGTCCATGGGTGGGACCTTTTCCAAGGCATTACAGCCCTCAAGAGAAGCTTGACTTCATGATTGCAATGCTGCCATTACTTGCAAAGTGGACTGAGGGAATAGAGGTGTATGAGAGGAGTATTTAGCAACCTTGTCAATGGGTAAGCACACCATCTCATACTCTTTCTTTTCCTCTTTCTCAATCTGTATCATTTCAGCAGTGTCAAGCTTCAAGTTTCCCATATACTGCCCCAAATGTTGATCCCATTTCTCCATCTCCTAGTCTTCCACCTCATCTCAATTCTTCTATCCTTTTCCCTTCCAAATCCAAATCCCCTCCACAAGAGAAAAAAGAAATACCTTCCACTCTAAGGAAACAAGAAGTTTCATCTCTTCCACCACCACAAAAAAATGAAAAAATGGTTGAGTCACAACCCACCCCTCCTCTTGCATTCCCAAATCCATGTTGGGAAGAAGAAATTGCAAAAATCAGTCATGAAGGATAGCAAGAGGAAGAACCAAGCAAAGAAGGAATGATTAAGAGCTTAGTAAGTTTGGCTCTTAGATATGGGATTGAGAAAATTCCTTTGCTGGTGAAGCCTACAGAGGAGGTAAATGTTGAAGAACAAGTGGTGGTTAGGACTGATTTTGTTACAGCAAAAGAAGAGAAAAAAGAAGAGGCAGATCAACAATCAATTTGCTCAGAATTGTAGTGTCCATGTTGGCACTCTACTTGAAGAAGATGTTGATCCAATTCAAGTTGCACAATCAGCCATGGAAGAGGAAATCTCTAAAAGAGATCTTGCAGCCCCAACTTGTCCTCTAGAGCAGCAGATTGAAGAGTTTGACTTGACAAAATTCATGCTAGAGGAAGAGTTCAATCAAGAGCAAGATTTCCTTCAAGCAGCAGAGGAAGGAGAAGCTGCTCCAAATCCAAAAGAAGAGGAGCACATTCCAGCTGTGGGGGAGAAAAGTGTAGATCCAAAAGCTTTGAGCACAAAGCAGGTTATAGAAGAACCTTCAGTTCTTCTTTCTACTTCATCTCTCTCGAGTTCTAGTGCTGAAGAAGAGTTTGATCTCTCAAACTCAATGTTGGAGGATGAAAGAAACCATGGTGATCAAGTTGTAGATCAAGAGAACACCATGGGAGAGGTTGAACATTTGTAGCAGGACAGTAATGAGGTAGTTTATCTATCAGATTTGGAGGAATGTTTTGATGAAGAGGAACTGGTTGAAATCACACCATTTTCTCCTTCATCATCCACATTCCAAACACTTGAGCCTGTTGTCATGGAGGAAGAACTTTCATTTGCAACAGCCTGCATCTTATAGCAGCTCTTTGGAATCAAGATTGGAAGATTTAAATCTTCCATGTTCTTCATTAGAGGAAGGAAAACAACAGAAGAGTTCCATCATTTCTTCCACACCATCCATTCAAGAAGGTCTACAAGAAGACTCCATTTTTGGAGTTGAAAATCAGAGCTATGGGCATATCAAATGGATCATACCTTGCCCAATAAGGTATTTGGCTTCATTGGAGCCAAAGGAGAAGTCACAACCAGTCATGCTTGCTTCTAAGCATGAGGATGAGCTACAAAGTACCAAGGATCAGCTATCATACCTCTTCAATCCAAATGCAGAGCAACTAAAAGAGGTATTCAATTTTCTTTCAGCTGACACCTTGCTAATTTGGGTAGAATACCAGCCTTCTTGTTGATTTTCCACTCATCCAAGTAGCCATACTCAGCTCCAGCTCCAAATCATTTGCATGGCTGCCAATTTTGAAGAAAGGAAGCTATTTTGCACAACCAGTTACAGGGTTTGTTTAACCCACCTTTGCTTCCAGTTAGAGTAGATTAGGTAGGTTTGCTTTCAGCAGAAGAAGTGCTTGTGCACACTCTACATGTTCCATTTGGAGCATGTATGATTTTCAGTTTTGTACATAGTTGTTTGGTGTTGTTTGGTTGCTCTTGCACAGTCCATTTTAGTGGGTTTTGGTGAGGATCAGTTTCAGTTCAGTGGGTTTCCAAGTGGCTCAGAGGTCATATTTTCATAGTTCATATCAGAATTGGTTATCAGGATTGACTCCATGCCTAATGGATGCTTAAAAGGTCACTGATCATTCATCTAGCAGGCAGATGACACCTGAGAGTCACCAAATTGTTATCCAAAATGAGCCCCCTGCTTATTTTGGCTAACTTGCCTTCATTATTTCCTTCCTTGTGATTCAAATTAAATTTTTAAACATTTCAAGCACTCAAAGGATTCTAGAAATGGCTTCATCAGATAGGATTTTTCTTCCCCTTTCCAAAAAGGTAAAATTTTCCTCCTAACTCCAAATATTTTGAAAGTTATGGCTCTACGAAGTTTTTTGGGGAAATTTTCCCTTGATAGGCCCGCATCCAATGAGAAGATGCCACATGGCGGAGGAGGTCGGGCCAGTGGAGTGAAGTTAAAATATTCACCAAAGTGGGCAAAGGGTGCAAAGGAAAAAACTGGCCCGCAGGCTCGTGGAGGAGGATGGAGAAAAGTTTAGAAGGCCCGCGGACCAACCGGAGGACACCACGTGTCCTGTCAGTGGCGGGAATCGGGGGTGCGGAGGAAATTTTGGTTTTTTTCCAAAATTGCAAAAGGCACAAAGGAAAATGTTGAAGTGCAAACCCCCGTGGGTGAACAACCAAGAAGTGACACGTGGCAGCGGAGTGGTGGAGCATGCGGGGAAATTTTGGGAATTTTTCCCAATGAAAAATCAAAGTGAAAAAGGCGAGGTTTGAGCCCGTGTTTCCATCAGCTAATGGGAAAGTGACATGTGGCAGTGGGAGCAGTGGGGTGTGGACAATTTTTGGGAAATTTTCCCAAATTCAAAAAATGGAAAATTTTCAAGTTTCGGCCCGCAACTCGAATTTTGCCCTAAAATTGCCATTTTTGCCCTAAATCTTCAGAGGGGCATAACTTTCGATCCCAAGCTCGGATTTTCACGTTCTTTATATCATTGGAAAGATGTTGAAATATTCTACATGATGGAATCTTCAATTTTGATTTTTGATGGATATTTTCAAGAGAAAAATGGAAAAATGTATCTGGCATGTAAAAAACACAGAAAACGACTCCAACCACCAAAATTAATGAAGTATGGGCCTCTGTTTTGCTCTGTAAAGCAATGTACTTAGAAGTATGGGATTTTTTATGGAAACCCATCATTTTTCAGGCCCATTATATGAATCTTGTTAGTGGTTGAAGTCCCAAATCAATTTTCCCTTGTTTTCTCCTTTCTTCCATTCTGCTCGATGGTTAAAAGCCAATTTTGGCTCATTTGTAACAATTTGTTCATCATTCTTCTCTGCCTCTCCCTTATTTTCTTCCCCAGGGTTGAAAATGGAGTTTGAAACCTCCTCCCTTGCTCTGTAATGGAATTTTTTTCCTCTTACTAGTGAAATGATGTTTTGTGCAAACTTCTGGAGCAATAAAAAATGTGTTTTGTGATGCATTTGTCCATCCTTGCTCATTTTTTCCTTGTTTTCTTCTTGCCTCTCTTCATTGCAGGTATTTTTGCATGTTTGAATGTCTATTGCAGGTTTTGGGGCTGTGTTCATGGAGTTTTGGAACATTTTTTGTGTGAAATCCATCCTTGGTTTTGTGATGCACTTGTCCATCCTTTCCATTGCTCACCTCTCTTTGTTTCCATGGCAGTTTTGATAGATGTTCAACATTTTCCTTCTCTGGTGTATCACTGTTTTAGTGTAGGCTCTATTTTTGCCCTCTTTTCTCTCTCTCTGTCTCCTTGGCATAGTTAGATTAGGATTAGATTAGCTTTCCTGCACTGGAATAGCTTGTGGCAGGTAGTTTAGGAAGAGGAACCAACCTTCTCTGGAGAGCTTTCCCCATTTGCAAAGGTCCCACACTTTGGGAAAGCTCAATGTTGTGCATTCACACCAAATGACATTGCCTTAGAAAAGCAGATCCATAGGTCATTTTGGGGGTGCTGTGAATTTGCACTAACAAGTATATGAAAATGGACTGCCTAATGTATGCTAGATCCAGGAAGTGAGATACTTCCTAGACGGTCATCAATCCATTTTTTATAAACCAATATAAAATAACTTAAACATGTAAATAAAATAATCTAGTACTAGTGTTCTGATTTGGGTGCCTTAGATTGCTATCAGTGTTGATTCAATTAAATACTAAAATTCTATGCATGTAAATATTTTTGGTTAGGTTCAGGTCGCGCAGGTTGTCTACAGGTCACAGACAAAGTCTTAGTAAGGTTGGGTGATATTTTGGGTTGTTTTGGGTGAGGTAATTAGGTTTTTGGTCTAGAATAGTATTATCAAACATAGAGGTTGACGTCGGTTTAGGTATGAATGATACCGGTTTATGGTGAATGATATCGGTAACTATGGAAAGTGGAAGGGAGTTAGGTGGAGGGTGTTTGGGTTCTCTTCTGTCTTGGAACAGAGAGTTGGAAAGGTCTCTATGGGGGAGGGTGAGGTGATAGGTCCAAGATAGGTGTGATAGGGTTTTGAGTGAGATTTGGGGTAGGCTAAGGGTTGGGTGGTTAGGTTGGGTTGATAGTCAGAGTGACTGATATAGATTAAGGATACCAATGTTGGTAAAGGATGGACCAACCATAGTTAGGGTTAAACAGTGTCGGTGACTGCGGGGAACTAGAAGATGTTGTAGAATAGGTTTTTGGGTCCTCAATGTGACGACACAAAGAGTTTGGAGGGTGTTTTTAAGGTCTACGTGAGGGAGGCAGTTTTGGGATAGGTTTTTGTGAAGTTTAAGTGGGGTGTGAGGGGGTGGTTAATAGAGAGGAAAGATGAGGGATAGATCTAAGTAAAGAAAGAAATTGGATGAAGGAAAATAGATAATATAATTGCAAGTGATAGAAGAGAAACCAACTTACTTGGAGTTTAGATGGGTTCTGAATGCCTATAGTGGCGGAGAGCTGGTTGAAGATGTTGGTGACGATTGATCTATGGAATGGTGCTCCGTTCTACGACATTGCTTCCCAGAATTCTATCGTGTATACAAATACCTTCTGATCAGTCTTGGTGATGGCTATGGCTATCTGGACATGTGAAAGTGGTTTGGTTCTTGCTTGCATGTAGATATATTTCACTCGATAATGTGGTCGACTTCTCAAACAAGGTTACCAAACTGGTTATTATGGTAATCGATGATGGTTTAGGGGTGACCGGCGTCAGTTTCGGGTTGACTAATGTCGGTTAAGGAGGGATATCTTAGGTTGCCTAAAATAGCAGATCTTGGTTATCTTTTTCCCACTTTTGCTCGTTGGTGCCGGGTATAAGTTGAATGTTTCACTTAGATAAGCGGGAATATGGTTATAGGAAGAATAGGCATGTTCTTTTATGGTTATACTAAGTCTTAGCTCATTAAGGTAGGTAGGGCTAAGTCTTAGTTAGTTATGGAAACATGCTATGAATAGGTTTATGGTGAGGTGTTTGGGTGAGGTGTGCACTCATTTAATTAAAGTAATTAAATTAATAAATGGGAGTGAGGATGGGTATTAATTTAATTATAGATAATTGAATTAATATTAAGGTGGGGTAAAAGGGGCCATGGTTAGGTGAATATATGTAAGTTAGTTATTCAAAAGGGGGCGAAGGGGAGTGTGAACCAATTTTGGTGTCTACACTTAGTTTGGTAAAATAAAAGAATATAAAATTGTATAAAGTGGATAATAAACTCTCCATGAGGATATTTTAAGGCTATTTGGAAAACTGTGTTATCATAATTTGAGAATTATGTTCTCCATTTTTCTAAGCAATTGAATAGTGATAGTATTTCCTAGTTCAAAGAGAAAGCATTGTCAGATGTTGAGAAAGTGTTATGTTTCAAATAAGAATATTTTAAGGTGTAAATCATTGTGTGATCATTTATTTCTTGTTAGTGTTGTATAGAAATTTGTAAGTACTGAGTTACAAACATCCTTGCATGCTTTTGCTTCCTTGTTTTCCTTCAAAATATTGAATATTATTCTATTGTCACTTTATGATATCTTGTTCTAATTGGTGATGAAAGGCATGCATAGGATATTTTCATTATTTGTACGAATTAATGATAGATTTTCAATAATCGATTAGATTGTGATTTTCTTTTGTGATCACTAGCTCACTTGATCTGAAGTCTGGTAAATCCTTGCCCAATGGATTTATTCACTAATCATAACTCATCTAATCAATTTCACTATGTTAAAAAAAATTCATGCCATGCTCATACCGAAATATCATTTTTATTTATGTAAATCCTTCAATATTTTCAACCATTATAAGTGTGAATTAATGTTTATAAGCTTTAATTTGAAAGTTTTTATTGGTCCTAAGATTAGTTAGCTTATAGATTATTGTCATAATTTTTTACCTCAACCTTTTCCCATTCTTAGGAACCTTTATGCATATACGTTTAGTAACGATAAATTGGGTGGGAATTTATAGTGGTTAGGCTTCCTGGTTGGGCCTTCTAGACTATACTAGTCTAATCTCTATTATTTGGCATTCTTTAAGTTGCTCCAAATTCTCTCCCCTAGGTCTCATATAGC
The DNA here is from genome assembly GCA_019776745.2 of Taxus chinensis. Lineage (NCBI taxonomy): Eukaryota > Viridiplantae > Streptophyta > Pinopsida > Cupressales > Taxaceae > Taxus > Taxus chinensis. The sequence goes on from CM034150.1 coordinate 860,953,305, forward strand.
CTAAATAAATAATATGGTATCCATTAAGATTAACAAGAGATAGATGAACTCATTTTCTAAATGAAACAATGTGCATATTGTTCATGAAATTTATGTTTGCACACCATAAACTACTACATATAATCTGTGGGTGAATGGGACAGTTGAAGCATTTTGATAATATGTTAAGAAACACATTGGAAATGATATGTGGTGTTGGAAGAAAATAATAGGATGATAAGGTATTGGAAGTTCTATGGGAATACAAAACTATATATAAAAAGATAAATAGGAAAACTCATTTTTAGTTAGTATTTGGAATAGAAGCAATGTTTCCTTTTGAGTTCTTGGTTCCATCAGTAAGGATATCCCATGTTGAAAATCTGGATGATGAGGAATCAGCAACTGAATGCCTTACTAAATGTGATGAAAATGAGAATATGTATTGGGTTTTTACTAATATGGCTTGGGTTCCCCTTCAACAAAGCATTTTTTAATTAGATATTTCATCATTCTAGAAGTTATTGATTGATGAAAAACACTAGAGAGACTCTCTCTGAGGAGTGTAAACTAACGTTTAACTTTGCATAGAATAATGTCTTCGCTAGGTTATATGATTGGGTTTTTGGTTTATTGTTCACTAAGGTGTGAAGCCACATGAGAGATTTATTTTGTCATCTCATTAAGTTCTTTGAGTAACTTGTCATTTGATTTTTTGTATGAATCCACCATTTGTAATGAAAAATGGGGGAAAGTGAAGAAAGGTGCGCTAGAAAACTCAACCCTTAGAAAATTGAATGCTAAGATGGAAGAGTGGAAAAGTTTAGAATGCTCGAACCTAGAAAAATGAGTGGTAAGAGGGAGGAGGCTAAATGGGTTAATTGATTTCCCAACTTTTAATAAAATGAGTGTTAAGATAGAAGGGACTAAAAGGGATTAGATATGCTCGAATCTTTAACATAAATGAATGTAAATAAAGAAGATATTGACCAAGGTTAGTTGATCAACTCTTAACAAACTGAGTGTTAAGAGAAACTAAAAGGTTCAAAAGGTTAACTCTTAACAAGATGAGTGTTTAGAGAAATGTAAAGGTTTGAAAAGTTCCTTGACCCTTTACAAGATGAATGTAAAGATGGAAGAGGTAAAAGAGGTTGGCTTGCTCGACTAGTAACAAAATGGGTGTTAAAATAGAAGAGACTTGAAAAATTTTATGAATGTGCTCGACTCTTAACAAGATTAGCTTTAAGAAGGAAGAGACTTATAAATACGATGAGAGTGCTTAAATCTTAAAAAATTAATGTTAAGAGAGGAGACTAAACAATGGAAGGGTAGCACTCAGAATGTCGAAATAAGAAGTGAAGAAATGATGATGAAAAGGTCCAAATCTCACAAAAGTGAAGATAAGAGACGAAGGGAAATTGATTGATTAAGGATATCAAATTATAACAAAGAGAATTCTTTAAAAGAGAGGAGGGAATAAAATGAGGATGTTAGAAATTCAACAAAGTGAATGTTAAATTTGACAATGTAAGATGTCAGAATGCTTAAATTTCAACAATGGAATGTTAAACTTAAGACTTCGGGAAAAGAAAGATCAACATGATCATGATTTTTCTTTACTGTGATAAAGCGAGTATCATGATGTCAAGACTTAAATGGAGAAGTGATTGTGCTTAAGTTTCAGATATGGATGTCTACAACTCAAAACTTAGCTTCGATTGCAAGTTGAAAATTGAATGAGATATAAAGTGAGGATGATGGTGCTTAAGTGAGGACAAAGGTATCCACAACCTAAGACTTAACTTTTATTGTAATGTGACAAGGTGGAGAGAGATGAAATGTGGATGAAAAGAATGGAACATAAATTTTTTTAAAAAGAAATAAAGACAATAATGAAGTAGTGAAATTTGGCCTATACCTTAAATTGGCTTAGACAAGGTGTGGCTTCCTAGAATAAGTTATTTCCCTAGGTGTTAGCAATATATCCGAGTGAGCATGATACTATTGCTAGTTGGATTTACTTTACCCCCTGATATGATAAGACAAGTTTTACTTCGGTTAAAGGATAAAGTTGGGGTCGCCACTATGAATATCTATGACTCTATCATCTCATAAAGGCATACTAGTTAGTTTGGTGGTGGTACATGTTTTTGTCAACCAATTCACTCAAGGTGCTGACTACTTTTGGGTTCTCATGGTACTCCTCATGATGAGCTTCTATCCCCTTTCCATGCACTTCCCATAGCTATATTCAAAAGAAGGGAATAATCCCAAATCCAAAAAAAAATAAATAAAGTTAATTTTATAATGTTTAAAAGAGGTTATAAGGGGTTTGCTTGATCTGTGAACAAGGCAACTTGCAATTAGTAGTTTGAATATTTTTATAATGATCTCCTTTAGAGCATGTCTTGCAAACAAGGATTAGTAAATTTTCATGAGGTGATAAAAACATAAAAAAATAAGAAAATAAATGCATGTTTCTAATTTTCAAGACCGCTTGTACAAGCACGAGAAAAGAGCATATGCGTGGTTTTTCTGCAATGAGTTTCACAGAAAAAATGATTAATGAAACATAAGAAAAAATTCCTCCAAAATGAGTTATTTACGTTACAAAAAAGGTTAAACATTTACAAATTTCCCTAAAAAGAAAATTTAATTGGACGAAAAATGTCCAATAACCTTGCATGAAAAGTTTTTATAGTTAGTTTATTTTAATGAAAAAAATTAAATACAAGGTCCTAATGTTAAAAAAGACCTAATTAATTAAATATTAATTGACTAATTAACTAAAATAAACTAATTAAACCTCCAACCCTTTAGAAAATCTAATTATATATATATAAGTCTAACTTTAGTCTTAAGGAATGACCTAATTTAAACTAAAAGCCTTTTAAAACTAAATGAAACCCTAAACTATGGAAAACCTAAAAAAGCTAAGTTTTAGGCTTTGTTTTTTTTTGTGTTTGGGCTTTGTTTTGTAGTGCAGGTCAAAGAGGATGGAAACTTGGGGGCAGGTTTGAACTAGTGTGGCTGGAGCTCAGCAGTGGGATCAACAGGATGTAGATCGGGCAGGTAGACTGGGAGACATGGTTCGGGCTAGGTTGATGGCGCAACGTCGGGGTCGATGGTGGCTCACTCGGCGAGCAGGGGGCAGTGAGTTGGTTGCGTGGGTCTGGGGGGGAGTTGGGTGAGGGGGAGGGGGGTCCTAATTAGGCTCGGCTTGGCTAAGTTAAAGGCGATTCGGGTTGGAGGGGAGGGGTAGGTTAGTAAAATGGGTGGGGGGAAAACAGGGTGAAGGGCGAGAAAAGGGGTGTGGCTTGCTCGGTGAGATGAGTTAGCTTGGGAGGGGGGGGCCCGGAGCGGTAGATAGGGGCCTGACTCGGGGGGGTAGGAGGAATATCTCGAGCTATGAGGGGAGAGATGGGCTCGTGGGTAGCTCATTGAGTTATGAGGGATAGGGGTTTGTATAGAAATCTAAGGGGGGATTTAGCAAGGTTAGGGAGAGATTGATGAGATGTAGATTTAGGGCTTAGGAGTTAGGAGAGAACTAGCTCAGCCAACAAATTTTAGTGATAACTAAAATCATCACTAAATTTAGTGATGGAACACCTAATATTTTTTTGATTTTAAAACTGATTTTTTTTTCTTCCAGAACAACTGCAAACACCTACAAAAAAGTCACAAAATAGTAAAACAATAAAGATTTTTTTTTTTATGATTTGTATAAATTTTGATTTTTTCTATTAGATTTTCCTAGGATGCTCTCCTCAATTACAGTAGCACACAAACACAAAAAATAGACACATTAATCAACTAAACCCCAAATTTCACAAATGTGAGTAAAAGATTAAAATTCTACATTTTAAAATGAATGAAAAATGAAACAAAATGAATGAAAATGTGGGTAGGTCCCACCGGGCATGCTAGAATGTGAGAAATGAAAATTATAGTAAATGAAAGATAAAGAAAAACACAACAATATACCTCTCTTGTAAATCTCTTTGCAAACCTCAAAGAAGATCGTGGAAGCTCTTAAACTTGGATGATCTTGTTGATATTAGAATTGTGGGTTCTCTCGATCAATTCTCCAAATAAAGGATTGCATTGCTAAGAGCATAAGTACATTGGAGTGAAGTGGAGTCTGAGTAGATAAATATGATTAATTAAATAACCAATTTAATTAGTTATTAATTATGACGAGGTAATTGATTATTTAAATAAATAATTGTTTAATTATATTAGCTAAATGGTGTTCGAATTAATTTAATTAATTCCAAAGGCATGATATAATTAAATTAATCAATTCAAAAGGGGTAAGAGTATGTAGCTAGAATTAATTTAACTAATTATAAAGGGAATATGAATGTGACCTAAGTAATAGAATTAATTCTAAAAGGGTGTTAATTAATTATACTAGGACAAAATTAGGTATGTAATTCTTATTTTATTTGCACATGTAATTTAGATAAAACATACTCACTATGTGTCAAGTGATGTGCATGTTAGTAAGTGAATTTCTCTATTGAAACATAATGTAATATATATATAAAATCATGGCATATATGTGATGTCAATAACAAAGGGTTTGGATTTTATATACAAAATAAAAATAAACATTGTGAAATGTAAAACTTGTTTTGAGCTACACAGAACCCAAATAAATTTGACAATAACTAATGTATGTAAAATGAATATACCCTTAGTTTATCATGTTTTCAAAAGAAAGCATGCATTCGTAGCAAAAACTATAAATTATTAGCTTTAGATACGCAAAAACATGCACAATAACAAAAGAATCCACCACAAGCTTCTTCACCCACCTACACTTAATTTCAATAGAAAATTATGGAATGAAAAACTTCCATTGATTACCAAGGGAAATCAGAAAAGTGCACCCATGGTGAGATGAAAACCAAGAACCAACACAAAAAATGTTAAAATCCTTGTCTTTGATTAAAAAAATTGGTAAATGAATTAGCCTCAAAAACCAAAGACAACACTAATGTATGGAATAGAGACTTTCTTACACAATAGGATGTGCATTGAACACGTGAACATGAGAAAAAAATGATAGCAAAGATTAATTTCCTCTCTTAGTTGCCAAGAAAAGCATCCTCCAAAGTACAATTTTTTTTTAACAATGAGTTGCCTTTTCATTTAGCAAGAGAAAAAAGATAATTTTTAATAGAAAACTGGTGGTAAGTAGGTTAGGAAAATATTTAGACCAATAATATCGACCATATATCTACTTAAAATTTCTTTTAAAATATTTAGTTTCACATAAACTACAATTTTTTTTTTGAATTGTGTCATATTGTGCAACAATTCAAAAGTGATAAATTATAACAATACAAATGAAAAGTATATACCTACGTTTATATGATAATAAATATTAACATTATTTTACAAAGTGTTTCAAGAAATTTATTATTCAATCCTTATACCTATCAAGTAAATAAATATTTAGTATGATAGACCTTTTAATATGTGACTCCACTTCTTTATTTCAATGTACATATTTGATGATTGAGTTTTATTGAACTTATATAAAATGGTGAAGAAAAATATTACAAATATTTATTTATTTAATTATTTTATTTTAAAACTTAATATATTAAATTAAAAATGTTTCAAAAATAAATATAATTATATAAGAAATTTGAAAATTTAAATCAATAATATAATAAAATTAATACATAATTATATTTACGTTTGATATTAAAAAGTTATATTTGTAAATGAAAGAAGCTCGGATATTTATTTTGTACATTTTCAATATTCACTGTAGCATATTGAAGAAAGATTATCAGCTATTGTATGGCTTATAATTATTAGTAAATATAATATAGAAAAAGGTCGTTAAACAATAATTTCCAAAAAAAGCAAAACAAAACAAAACACGGGTTTTCAAATGAATAACCTACTTACCTATACAAAATTAAACATCTCGTTAAAAATGAAAACAAATTTTCGTTGTGAATCTTGAAATGCTGCTACAGACACTAAAAATCTTCATCCTCGTTAAGTTGTAACCCCTTCATACACAAGATCAAAAAAATGATGGAACTATATTTAATATGATCGGATAATTATTTAGACTGGCTTAATCCAACGTAACCATGTCGGAAGGGGCTGGCATTGTGGCGGAATTAAGATAAAAATGGAATTCATAGAATAAATTATAGCCACCTGAAAAATGACTTAATAAAGAAATAACCAAAAACTCTCCACAAAACCACGTTCATTGTACTGTAAAAAACAAATCCATGCCAAGAATGCAAGGCCGTATCCCCTGGGACGTTGATGCAGATACAATTGCTTTCACGATAAAACTCTTTTGCTTCTTAAAATTTCGACAAGTCAACCGTATGAACCAAATTACACAAACTGGATTATAAATCGACCATGTTTCATTGGGATGGATTGTTGGTTGCAAACAGCAACAGATTAAAAAAAATGTTTTCCTGCCGTAACGCTGAATATTAACATGACAGCAAAGGGTCCCCCGACTCGCCCCTAAAAATGGAAAATGTGCAAAGATTTGGATTGAACCTGTTTTTGTTTCTGTAGATTTTGGATAGCAACTAAACTGCCAACTTTAACGATAGATCTAAGGAAGAGGAGGACTGACAAATTTCTGCATCGGTAGAAGCAGCAGAAGCAGAGTTGCTGCTTATCTCCAACAAAGTTGGGAATTCCTCGTCGATTAACTTTTCAGCTTCAAACTTTCCTGGCAATGGCATAAACATGAAGGTACGGACCGGCGCCTGCCATTTTTCTTCTGCAATGTTTCCCTGGAAACGAAAACAAAATTATATTTTTGTATGTTCGAATTTCAAACGTGCTTTGATCCACCACCTTTGAGAACAGAAATTATGTAATATGAAATGTTTACCTGTTGCTGAAATCCGCCATGGATCTCACAGACCGTATCGTCAGAAATACTTTCGGTCTCCGTTAAGCTGTGGATTCCAGAATCGGGGACGCAGGCGGAGGTAGTGCAAAGCTTCAAAGCAAGAATGTCGGCGACCTGTTTCGAATCCTCTACGTGCAGGTTTTCTTCGCTTCGCTGTCTTTTGCGGCCTTTGTCTTTGTCTTTGTTCTCAGCGAAAAAATCCTGATAAGACTTATAAGATTCTAGTGGATAGAATACGGGGCTTGTTTCGCTGCTTCTGCAAGGAATTCCGCACAGATCTTCGATTCAAATAATATTGTATATTGCGAAGGGAAAAGAGAAATGTTTTTTTGTCTATTGGAGAGGAAAATGAGGAAGAAAGGGAATCTCACCGCAGAAAATTGTGCGGACGACGGCTGGGCAGGCTTGAATACTCTGGACGATCTGTATTTTTCTCAGTCACAAAGTTGTTTTCCCCGGCGGTCAGTTTGAGGTCCAATGCAGCCGTTAAATTGTACGCATCTTTTTGGCTGTGCTGCATTGCGTACCATGGATTTTTCTGCACAACAACACAGGACCAATACTGATTCTTCCGTATGACAATGATTATTGCCGCTTATGGCTAAAATCACCAGAACATTCGGAAAATAATCTTGAATGCGACGAATATAGGCAGCTTTTTTGGGCTTTCCTTACCTTAATCCCGTCGGTGTCAGGCCAGTTGGAATTATCGGGAAAATTTTGGAAAGAAGAGAGCTCCCTCGGCTTGTCAACTGTCAGCGGGACGCCAACCTGCCATTAACAAACCTTGTCCCGTTATATTCTTGACTTCCTAATCATACATTTCTGGAATAATATTTACGCTTACCAAGCTTTCTAGAGAAAATGCAGGGCAACATTTACTATGTACTCATAGCTGGAGCAGTAATCACGCTTAACAATGTGAGCAGTGCTACTACCAAGTAAATTATGGGCCTGAACAATATATGGGACCGTATTGCAGTGAAAAATCCCGAGCTTTGGAACTTTTTCACAAGCTTGAAAGTATAGAATAATTATCAATAACTGCTATAAATCTAGCGAAATCCGTTCGAAGAAACATCGCTTTGCAAGAGAGCAAACATTTCCGTTGCAAAATCATTTACAGACAAAATTTACAGCGGCAAACAAAATCTAGGTCACAAACTCTTCGCATACAAAATCTTCAGGTAGTGCATAACCAGAGAATGCATTATTTTCGGCTTCCGCAAACAAATATTTCACTACACAATTACTCACAATAAGTTTAAATTACTGTAGTAAAATTTACAGCGCCAAAGAAGATATGGCTAATAAACTCTTTTGACACAATCTGCAGCCGGTATGTGACCAGAGACGGTATTATTTACTCAAAAAAACGGCACTACTTAACTATTCTTTATAGTACCTAAATCTGTAGCAAACAACCAGTAAAAAGCTAGATCCAGACACAAAAATATGTAGCCGCAAATTAAATTTTTTTGCTAGATTTTTGGAGGTAAAGAAGATTTAGGTAATAGGTTATAATAAACTCTTCCTTTAGAAAAACTTGACGAGACACTGTATTTTTCACGGATAAAACTTGTTTCAGTAATTGTACAGTTAGTCGAGAAGGAAAAAATGCAGCACAAACCAGGATTGTCAAACCGTCTCAGAAATTATTTTTTCGCTACCGGGAAAGCAATTATGTATTAAACCTTGAAGCGAAATGCAGAGACAAAACAGAAAGAAGCAGCTAAGGCTGTCATGCATACCTTCGCAACCGGAACACTTTGTAGAAAAGGCCCGCGAGGAGATATTTGGGCAAATTGACCATCATAAATGAAGGATTTTGCCTCTTTATGGACGCTTTGAAAGGGGACGGCCGCCGTAAGGATACATATTATGCGACGTTAAGCCCCTAAACCTACTGTCCTCTTCAAAACTTCCAAACATACCAGCAAGATGAGTATTACTGTTACTACAGACCCCGCCGGCGGCCATGAAAGGCTGGTCCTCCGAGTTGCAAAACCTATACTTCTGAAGAAGCGAAGCATAAGAAGGCGCCAATTGAGCCGCAGGCTCGGCGCTTAAAATGCTTCTCCCGTGATTCGAACACGCGACCTGCGGCGAACCAAACATATTCCTATTCGAAGAACACGCAGACAAGTATTTGGGATGATGATGCCTGAGAAAAGAATAAGCCCTTTCTCCATGAGGCGGCCTTCCATATGTATATGGCGATACGTATGGCATACGAGTATTCGTAGAAACAGAAGCCGCCATTACCGTGTCTTCCTGCAGCTTCTTCTTCTGCTCCTGCAATCTCAGCCGTTCAAGCTGCGCCACGCCAAGCCCTCTCTGAGGCTGCTTCTTCTGCGCTCCGCCGTTGACCTTCGCCTTCTTCATGACCTTCACGCAATCCTTGTTATCACCGCGCCCAGGGTTCGAACCTCCCGAAGCACCGTTTTCGTCCCACAGCATTAACGTTGTTGCCATTCTTGAATTCTCTTCTTTAACTCAGGTCACAAGAAACATCGCTAGTGCCAGGGCCTGTGCCAGTGCCACCATTCTTTTTCTCCAACCGTGTTTCTTTCTGTCAAGGATTCCCACGGACCCAAAATAAAACCCTCCACATGTTCTTATGCGCGATTGCTAGGTAATCTACATATAATCTGGAGTGGGATATATATATAATGTATATATAATCTGGTCGTGTTTCTTTCTGGGAGTGCGAGCCGCTTCACGTCTGTTTCCTGCGTTCGACAATTATATCATGAAAGTGACATTCTTCGATTCAGTCACGAGTTTCATTATACGATGGCCGGCGTATATTTGATTTCACGTTATCGTGAATTGACGGGAAGAGTAAGGGAAGCTTTTAGTTTGTTGGTTTAAATACATGATTGGTTTCGGGGGACTCTATTTGGGAATTAAATGGAATAGTTGAAATCCCCCAAAAAGGAGCGACACACGACAACATTTAACATTTACTTGACAAGTCATTGATGGTCCCTTTCATCTTGTTTTGCCGGGATCTTCACAACCACATTTGCTCACTTTTTCTTCATCTCCACGCCTCAATCTCATTAACCTTTACAATTCTCCCTACCATTTGTTATTTATAACTTGGCGTTTTATAAATAATTATTGTTATTCCTTTCTCTCCTATTTCTTCTCCCCTCTTCTTTTCTCGTTGCTCATCAATTTGATGGGCACATTTGATTAAATTTTGGTTGGTTTATGAAATAAAGCATTATTGTTTGGAATTGACGAAAAATTGTGAAGTGGCGACGAGAATCCTAAGCGGTGACTATACATACCTTGTGAGTGACGATTACCTATCGATTACAACCTCTAATATGGTCTTCTCTATCGCACACTTGTTGCCACATATGCCTTTATTCTCATCAATTCTAACATGTCCTTATGGAAACATATAGTGGTAAAGCTCTCAAATATTGGAAAAACTCAGGGCCCATTTCCATAATGTGCAAAACGAAGGGCTTTAGACAAAACCAAGGTGTATTAAAGTGGTTGTGGAAGAAGGAATCGTCACCTTCAAACATAGTAACATCAACCAAGACATGGTTGCCCTTACAAATCATCTTTTAATCTACAATTTTATGTGTTAAGGTCCTCGTTAAAAGGAGTTACAAGCTTAAGTATCATAACAATACTATTAGAAATATAAACTTATCTTTGTTTAACACTTTTATGCATGCAAGCACCTCATGTAACAGTTATGTCAAAAAAGTAACACCCTGTGATTTGCACATTACAAATCCCTACTTTTTGCTAACATGGGACCATCTCTCAAGTTGTGGGACTTGCTACTTGAGATGGACCTCCGGAGAAGGTCAACTTCCTCTACCTAGTTCTAATGCTAACACTACTCCTAAAGAAGGAAATACAACTAACTAATCCTAGACTAACCATTCTAAGGGACCAGAGAGAGAGAGAGAGAGAGAGAGAGAGAGAGAGGGATCAAAAGATGCAAAAACGAAAATCCTAAGATAAAAGGAGGAGATAGCACCAAAAAAGAGTGAAAATGTTCTAATGAGGGAGAAGAGAGAAGGAAATGGAGAAGGGGGAGGTTAAAAATAAGTGACACAAACCCGAACGATATTCCGCATCTGTTCTCACATGAAACACAACAAAATGAACTTGCGGAGGAGAAATACATGCACAACAAAATGCATTAAGTAAAAGAGAGGCGGGGTTGCAAATAAAACGAGCTGAGACAGGAAAATGTGTCACAAAACAAGATTTATTGCAATAAAAGTATGCGCAAACCTTTCTTTTCTTTCTATTACTACTTTAGTCTTACACCCTTACTTGCTCAGTCTACCTTTTTATTCTTCGGCATTTGTCATCGTGGACACCAACGACTAGCCAGGACACTAGCACCAGGCGTCCTCGTCCCCTTTGGGTGCTCATGTCCCCTTTGTACTTTACTCACATGTTATGGTTCCTTTCTAGTTGTTTAAGTATCTTATCTTTTTGGTAGTCGGCCTTTCTAGGGTTAATTACAAAATTGAAGTGAAGAAATCATATAAATATAAAGTTATGTGATCATAATAAGGGACCAAGCACCAAGCACTAAACATTATCTATCGCCACCTAAGGTTGCATCCATCAAGGCAGCTAACAGCTCCATTGCATCCATCTAACTTTATCACAAGGGACACAAGGGCTGGTTTTCTACATCACACTTCATAGAAGGGAAGTTTATTCTATTCCATGCACACATTTACTACATTCTACATCTAGCTACTTACTCGCTATCTAAGTGCGACACGTACAAGAGCAACCTAGGGCACAATTCCGCACACACACACACAACTACATTGGGTTTGAGATGTAGTGCAGTGCTCAGTCATAAGTTCACCATTATCACAATTGAGGAAAATCTGACCCTTCATTTTGCATCTTTCTTTTTTAGGATTTGATGTCTATCTGAGGGTTTTGCATTTCTATTATTTATTGCACGTTTCCAGTGACCTCGGTGATCTTCGTGTGACCTCAGAGTGACCAAATGAGACTACAAGTGAACACCTTGTGACACCTCGAAGGAGGTTTTCTGAGAATTTCTACAAACCCAGGCACTCAAAAACAGCTCTAGGGCACCCACGGGCACCCCTGTCCCTCTCCAGGTGCCCCAGTCCATCTTGTTCCTCCAAATCTGGATTTTCCAGGGCTTCTGTGTGAATCTTATTCCTTTCTTATCATTCGGTTAGAGCTTTGGTCCAGTCTAGACTTCACTGCGAACCAACTGAGGCTTCTTACCCTCTCTTTGCAATTAGGGTTTCATTATTTGTTGCTTAGTTTCTTGGGTTTATTTTTGTACTTCATTACATATTTATTTTACTACAATCTAGCATTCAGATTAGGCTCTTATTTTATATTTCATCTTAATCATTTTGGTGAGCCTAAACTCGATCTTCATGCTTCTAGTATCCTCATTCTTTACCAATCATTCTAGGGTCTTACCATCATGAGCATCTTTATTAATGACTTCTTGCTCATTAACCATGAATTACAAGAAAAAGTCAAAAATATCCTAGCTACCACTTACATACTTGCCAATATGCATCAAGATCCGGTCTATCAAAGATTTGTAGATGCCTTCTCTCAGCATATTGCTTTCCCATCTAATCCCCATGTTGATCTCACTATTTTTGACGATGACCCAACATCGCACATCATGATTGACATTTACAATGTGGGTGTCAAGTGTACTTTAATTGATAATGGATCTTAACTCAATCTTTGTCCCATGGCATTCCTTGAAAAGATCAATCTTTCAGCTACTAATATTAGTCCATTATGTATTTCTCTTTATGCATATGCTGGCTATGTTCGTCCAAGCTTATGTCACATTACTCTAACTATTACAGTTGGACCAAAAAATCTCAACACGGTTTTATTTGTCATTGAATTCCCCATTTCATACAACATTTTACTTGGTAGGCCCATGGCTTTATGCCATGCAAGCAGTTCACTCTACAATGCATCATTGTGTTAAGTTCCTACATGAGGGAATTGAATATATTATTTTTCGTGACCATCATCCATACAAATATTGCGACCATGATCCAAATACTACACTTCCTATTCTAATAACTGATACTATTGATGAACCGCAGCCCATGGATACTCCAAATCATTTTTCACCACTTGAAGGTTCAATTTGCATGTTAGATTTTGTACCAGCTATATCTACACCCCCTTCTACTACTGTTATGGTTCTTTATCAGGGTCATGTCCCTACATCAAATGTCACTCCAGTTCCTCCACCTTCTCATATTCCACCTCTATCAGTACAACCTTCTTTCACATGCACACTTTTCATGGATGATTCTTATTGGGAGCACATTTCATTTGATCCTACTTGTGATGTCATCATATGTTCACATGATGGGATGAATCGGCTAGGATTCACTTACAAGGACCTTTATCCTCATCTATATTATGGATTCATCACTATCACTATTGATTATGGTTTGTGTGTCTTCCATATCACATTCTACCTTACGTGCACTCTTCGATCTTCTCCACTCACATAAGGGCAGTCTTGGTTCACCTACATAGGGGGCACATTAGACCCTGATCATATTGATATCTCATTTCCTATGCCCTTTGGTTGTGTGTTCATTTGCAATATCTCCTTTCTTGGCTATACAAAAATATCACTCGCTGGTATGCACACGAATTCCCATTACCTTCTTTCACTGACAAGGAATATGTGATGGGCATGTACCACCTACGCCTCAATGGCTCTTTACACGATCAACTTGACACTATTGCTTACCAGGTCTTTGATGCTACCCTATTTGGATTTGACCATGATATCGACAATCTCCAAGATGACATTACATGATTGTGCTCTTCATCCGACAACACTTGGAGGGAATTGCATTTATACTCCCCATCAACACGTGTCTTATGTTTGCATCATTTTACACCTCAACTTTAGCATATTCATCTTCACTCACGCTTGTACTGTCACTACCCTATGACACACTCTCATGCTTTGGTTCACACTTGACTGTTGAGGGAATCCTATATACATGAACCTCACACACTGCAACTTTAACAATACACCTCACATCTTCACACATCATACACTTTTCTACATACACAATCTTCCACCTACTCTGTATCATCCGCACTTTGTGCTTTATACACTTATGCATAGTACACATTCACCGCATTACATTCTTATACATTTCACATCATCCACGCTTATATACTCTACACATCTTACAGCAGACACTACACATTACACATCTTCATGCATTATGCACTTTTGTACATATACATCATTCTCATCTGTCATCTATTATGCATTATCATCACTTTATGATTTGTACACCCATACATTGCACACATACTACACACTACATCATTATACATTTTTACAATCTACACATCTTGCATTACATACTACACTTAGACATTGCACATTCCACATTACACATTATACGCTATACACATCACAGACCTATGACATTTTTATCATCACCCCATCTACTATACATTTTACAAATTTCACGTATCCACTTATACGCGCTACACTTATTACCTGAAGACGCACTCTAGTCCCATGGTTCATACTCAATTTCTGAGGGTCCAAATCAAAATTAAACCTCACCTCATCAAAATTGCATCATTCTACACTTTGTTCTTTGCAATCAATCAATCAATATTTTTTTATCATACTATGCAACATTTTTAGCCATTACCTTATCCACACATATAGTGTTATATGCTTTCTACTACATCATCATGTTTTATATCCTTCCATCCATATATTTCATGATATACACTTTGTTCTACATCATCATGTTTTATAGCGCATCCATCCACACATTTTGTGATATACGCTCTGTGCTACATCATCACTTTTTTCTAGCATTCCATCCATATATTTTGTGATATACACCTTTTGCTACATCATCATGCTTGCTAGCATCTTACTCATTCATCTCATGATATATGGTTTAGGATAAATCATTGTGCATCCTAGCACACCATCCTTATGTCACATTTAATATCATCAACGCATTACCATTCTACAATCATCACTTAATTCATCAACCACTTCTACACAACAACACATCACTCAAACCTATTTCCTGATGACGTAATCTCGTTTACAGTTCATTCTTGACTACTCCTATCATTAAATTTGCATTCCATTCTCTCATCATCCACAACATACTACATATCGTGGTTACATTTTAATATTTCTTTCTTTTACTTGTTACATGTTCACTTTATTACACATGATAGATAAATATCTTGTATTTCATTATCTTTATCATACACACATGCACATTCACTTGCCTTTCTAGTTGTGATGAAAAAATTCTACAGATCTATACATGCAACATGGATGTTTGGTGCAATACTTATTCCTAGTCCCCACAGAGGCTCCCGGGGGTATCCACTTATCATACGCTATAGAGTGTTGTAATTTCATTTCAAATTAACATGTTACATTATTAGATTATACATTGCCTTTGACATACTTTTTATCTTTCTAACATGCTAACGGGTGATTAAATAAAATGAGGGTTTTAATAAGTTAATATAACTAGGAACAACTATAAATAATAGTAAATAGATGCAATGAATAAATATAGAAAGTGACCCAAGAAACTAAAGTAATGAAAATGTGAAACCCTAAAGGGTTGGAAGGAGCTTAGATGATTCACGGAATGATCTCAACTGTGTCATAAAATAAACTAAATATTCTAGAAGTAGGAACAAACATGTAAAAAATACTAAAAAGAACATATCTAAGAAATCTGAGTGGACTGGGGCACTTGAGAGAGGATCAAGGCACCTGTGGGCACCCTAATATGTGTTTTAGGTGCCCTAATATGTGTAAAAGGTTCCAAAAACCAGATTTTTAGGTTTGGATGATGATGTGAAGTCCTTGCTTCCTATTGCATGTAACTGGCTACTCTGTGCCAAATGTCACCAATGATCAATGATGAAGAATAGACCTATAAAACCCCAAGACAAGCATCAAACCCTAAAAAAAGAAAAAATGTAAATGAAGGGGTTGGATTTCCCTTAGTGGCCACAATGGTGGAATTATTAACTGAGCATTGCACTAGATCTCAGACTCAATGTAGTTCTGTGTGTGTGTGTGTGTGTGTGTGTGTGATCATGCCCTAGGTTTCTCTTGTGCTAGCCGCACTTTTTGAAAGTATCGAGCAATAACTATGCGTAGAAAATGCAATAAAATGGTGGATGAAATAAAATAAAATTCATGCATATGCTTGTGTGATGCAGATGAACCAGCCCTTGTGCCTTTGTGATGGATCTAGATGGATGTAAATGAGCTTTAGATGCCTTTGATGGATGTAACTCTAGGTGGATGATAGTAGTGACTAGTGTTTGATCCCTAATTATGGTCTCATAACTTTATATTTATATGGTTTTATTGTTCTAATTTTGTAATTAATCCCAAAGAGGCCAACCGTTAAAAATATAGAATGCTTAAATGGCTAGAAAGTGCCCAAAAAGTGGCAAGAAAGTGTTAAAAGGATCAGGGTTCCCCGGACTGGGACCAGGGCACATGTCGGTGCCCAAGTCAAGTGTAAAATAGCATAGAATGATAAAAATAGACTGGGAAAGTATCTGGTGAAGATCATGAATGAAAATAGATAGCAAAATAAAATGGCCAAAAGACAGGGGTTGATTAGTACTTTCTTCACTCAAAAACCATATAAATAGTAGTATAAAATTGGGACTAAATAATGCCTAAAGTGTGTGATTTAGTGTCTACATTTCTCCCCACTTTATGTTGGTAAGCGGAAATCTCGGTAACATAAAGTAGATAGAGATGTGTACCTAATGTACATGTAGAGTGATGTAGAAAACACACCAAAGGACTAGAAAAAGCGTGGAGTGACAAAAATATGATGGAGTGTGGAAGCTAAAGATGTAAAAGTGTAAAAATGTGATGAGATTGAACCTAGGGCGGAAATGCATGTGTAATTACCAATGTGTGTAATGTACCTGCATGGTTAGTATGGTGTGTGTTACCATAAAATGTTGTTGTTAAAACCATTATTGTTGTTGTTGTTGACTGATTGCTTCTCATATGGTCAGACTTGCAAGGAGAAGATGATCAAGAAGTCAAATATGCATGTATATATGTAAAAACACATGTATATAGTAATGAAAAATACTGAAATGAAAGTATAAAAAAGTGTAAAAGGAATATGTGCACCTGATCCGTGATGAGAGAAAATGGCGTAGAAAAAGGATAGCCTATCCTTGGTTTTTTGGGCGATTCGACGCCATAGGCCAAAGAAGTATAGGGAGGAATTCCACTTATCCTCTAACCTTTAACTGCTTCCTTGAGCATGTGTGGAGATATTTTTGTACTGCCTATTTTTTTGTGTGATCTGACACAATTGGTTGAAGAAGTATAGGGAGGAATTTTTTCATATCCTCCAACCTTTAACTGCTCCCCAAAATTCTAAGGACAACCATGTCCTATAAAAGTAGATGTGTATAGGGTTTGTAGACTGGTATGAACCCACTCACTGTATAACCCATAATGCCAAGGGTAGAAACTAAACTGGTGTAGAAACGTTGTGTAAAATTTAAAACCCCAAGTGATTCCCCCATCTTTGGGGGTGCTTGCAACGTCACTGATAGGAGAATGCAGCCCCAAAATAGGACTGACGACATGAACTATAACCCTACCTTGCAGGGGGGAAGGGAAAGTGCTTGGTAGAAACCAAGGCATGGAAAAACAAGATTCTAGCCAAAGAAAAGTGTTAGTATGAACAAGCATCCATGTATATAGTAATGTATAAGCTACAAAAATAGTGTACAAGATACCAAGAATTATAGTAATGTAAACACACAAGAAGAAAAAGTAAGTTACATAAAGTGGGCTGCAAACATGGGACATCGCTCATGATGTCGTAAGACACACAAGGCCATCATTGCTGCATACAAAATAAAGTGTGCACACCAAACATAGTGCAAGGCCCACATACAAGAGAAAACAAGAACAAATAAGTAAAAAAAATAGATAGCCATGGAAACAAGTAATCCTGCAAAACAAATGTTGTACATGAAGCACTTGATAGTATGTTAGAAAGATAACCAATATGTCAAAAACATGTCTAGCCATATAATATAGAGTGCTGAGTACCAAATGAAATAATAGTACCTATGAGAGATGATTGTGGATTCCCCCAGTGACCAATGTAGGATGGGTAGAAGGTGAGCATCTATACTGCGTGTAAAATACATGTATCTATGATCAAAACTAAGCAAAGGCATGAATGCACATGTGTGTGTTGTATAGATAAATTACATACAAGATATCTAACTAGAATGTGTAATAAGATGACCATATATAGAAAAATGTAAACAAGAATAAAAGAAACCAAGATATGTAACATGTTGTGGATGGGTGAAATGGAATACAAGAAAGAATGATACGATCCGCATGCCCCCTCGAGTGAATGGAAATTTATGCAATGAGGTTCATTTGGTTTTCTCCATCAACAGTCAAGAATGAACTATAAATGAGAGTGTGTTATTAGGAAATGGTTGAAGTGTATGTTGTGTCTAACGCATTGTGATGAGTGTGTATGTATGTTCATGATATGCAACCTAGAAATGATGTGTTATCAACCCTATAGCTGAAGCATATATGATGACAAGATGAATAAAGGAGTGATGATTTAGCCTAACACGTATATCACTACAAGATGAATAGTAGGGAGTGGTGATGTAGCCTAAAGCGTATACCACTACAAGATGAATAGTAGGGAGTGGTGATGTAGCCTAAAGTGTATACCACTACAAGATGAATAGTAGGGAGTGGTGATGTATCCTAAAGCCTATACCACTACAAGATGAAGGAATAGGTAACCATTTAGCCTAAAGCATATGCCACTAACCTAGGCATGTCGCAGGATGAGAGGTCAAATGATGAACGTATAATTTTGATAAGGTCCATTTGATTTATAAATCCTCGGTAGTTGAGTATGGACCAAGGAATTAAGGTGCGTCATAGGGTAATGAGTGCAACATGTAGAAGGTGATGTATTATGCATGGTGATAATAGAAAACCATATGATGTGTAGTGTGTAGTAATGTAATGTGTGTAGGTAGACTAGTAATGTAGAGATGTCTGTTATGTAGTATGTAGGTTGAATAATATGTAATACTATATGTAAGGAAAATAGTAGTGTGACACATGTATGATGAAGACTAGTATGATGTATGACGTGTAAATGAAAAATGGTTGAAATGATGTAGAATAAATGTAGAGTGTATGATGTAAGATATGTGACATGAAATGTGTGAAGAAAAACAATGTGTAGTAACTATTGTGTAGTGTGTGCGGTTCACGTATAGTATACCCTCAACAGTCAAGTGTGAACTGAAGCATAAGAGTGTGTCATTGGGAAATGACGACGCTACAATGTGTGATGATTATGCCTATGCAAGGAGATTGATGTAATATAATGCAAAGATGATAGATTTGCTAATACTAATATGGTGGGGGTATGTGTTAGATGTTATGCCCCCCAAGTGTGTGTAAAAAGATCATGTAAAGCCATCGAGAAGATCATCATCTACCAAAGACCAAGTTTGCATTTAGCGATGGAAGCATGGTTGGCAAAAGTAATAATAGGAACATGAGATTTTGGTGGAATTTGTAATGTGTCATGACCACTAGTAGGAGGATTAGTTGCTTTGACAAAAGTAATTGGTTGGATCTTATACTTGAGAGGAGGCCAAATTGCACTGAGTTTTAAAGGAGGTTGTTTAGGTTGACTTGGTAATATAATAAATGACTTAGTAGGAGGAGGTTGTGAAATAATTTTGATAGGTGGTTGATTATGTTGATTTGATGATGCCATACGTGGTTGTTTAGGTGGCTCGTGACTAGACACAGAAGGAGAAGATTTAGGAGCCCATGTGGATGCAATAGAGTGTTGTGTAGTGAATGATATAAATCCCTGACACTCCGTATGTTTAGTTATATGTTGTATAACATAGCAGTCATTTTCATTATGTCCATTGATTCTATGATAGTTTTGGAAATTTTTCTTCATTCCTAATCAAATGTATGAACTAGCTATTGATAGAAACTAGAAACTCATAACATGGAGGGTTTATAGTACCTCCAACGTGATGTGATGGATGAGGGTACAAAGCGATGATGGGTCCTCATTGTAGCTGATGACCTGTAAGTAAGATAAACTGAAACATGATTGATTAGATAGATTAATGTGGGGGCTTCCCAATGATGTAGACCCAAGAAGTGATTAACTTCCTTGGCAGATGTCAACCCCTGTTTTAAAGAAAGATTGAAATAAAGGATAAAACAATAGATAACATACAGAAACAAAATTATTGATGAATCTAATAATAATTAAGATCTGATATAAAAGTTTATTTGATTGGAATAAATGTAAATGAAAGGTTACCTGATCTGGGTTGACAATGACCCATACTGTGCACAGACAAGTCAACGACAACCTAGGAGAGTGGATTTGAACATGTGAGTGAAGTATGTAGACTTGTAAGGTCTGAGTGCAAGCTGGTGGATGAAAAAGGCCGATGGATGTTGGAGGATGACATGTAGAATGATCTCTGAGACAGAAAGATAGAGAAAAGGACATAAAGTAATGATTGCTATAGGTTATTAGATGAACATGACCTTGGTCGACGGCGAAAGGCTATGATAAGGCTGAGGATAAACGGATAGAAAAAGGAAACATGCAAGCAAAGGAGCTAAATTGCAAGGTTTCTGAGGGAGTTATGACTATTGCAGAAAATGCTCTATACCTGCAAAATGTTAGCTACAAGAAGAGAAATGATAATATGGTAAAAATATGATTAAACAAATACAAAAAAATGATAATCTCAGAAAGGATGATCATGACTGATGGAAGCACGTTCAATGGAGGTTTGGGAGGTATGTGGATGTTGTAGGAACACTTAGGCACGAGGGAGAGTTTAGAAGTCACAAGGAAGCTCCAAAATTCACATGCATATGATTTCTAGTCCTTTTTTGGAAGGATTTAACTTGGTTTTATAGGGCCAATGATGACTGGGATGGGTCGCCGCTGAACACGGGGAAAGTTTTCTTAATGGGCAATATTTTTGTGTTTTTGGCGTGATTTTTTGTTTTTAAGATTTGGAAGGGTGCTTTAAAGAATTTTGTGGGATTAGATTGCTTGGGGATAAATCATGGGTAGTTAGGGCATAAAAATAGATAGGAAGAAAGCTAGGAAAATATGTAAGATAGGGATTTATGATAAAAGTAGCCTAAATACAAAGTAGATTAGGGCATCATATGATGTGGATACCAATTGATTAATTAATAGGGATTAATTAATTAAATTAATTAAAGGTGATGGGATGAACATTTTAATTAAATTAAGAGGATGTATTTAATTAAAGAGAGACCTAGATAGGATCCTAATAAAAATATGTGCACACTGGTAGACAAGGGTACATATACTGATTTTAGGTGTTTGCATTTTCCCCTTTTTGTTGAGTGGTTTGTGCTAGCAAGCCATGAGACAAAAATAATGAGAGAAAAAAAGTATGATGAGGATTAATGGAAGGTAGATGATGAGCTCCCCCTTAAATGGGGGATTTATGATGCCAGAGGAAATCGATGACATGTTTGAAAAGGGTAGATGATGAAGGCTGGGTGGGTGAAGCAAGATGGGTAAAAGGATAGCGTAAGGGAAAATACCCAAAGAAAAAGGATCGCAATAAAAATGAAAACCATGGTGGTGACTCCAATATCACATCAGCAGAGGGAAAATAGTGCTCACAATGGAGACAAGTGACAATGCTCTATAGGATAGCGAGTGGGTGAAAATCACTGTAAAATGGAGAGAATCTAATGGGAAATATCTCATACGGATGCAAGATAGAATGATCATAGGGTCATAGGAAAGCATCAAAGTATGCGCAACTAAATGTAAAAATTATACAAAAATCCTTCGTACACGAGGAATCAAACAAAAATAATTATGCATCTGTAAAGGATAAGGATGGAAATAAATTGAAGCCCCAACATAGGACACGAGAAAAGACCGAAAAGGAGGGTAGTGAAATAATATTCCCTAGGGGGAAGATAAGTATGGCCATGAAGGTAGAATTTGTAAGAAAATTGAATAGGATTGAAAAAATAAAATTCTCGAAGAGGGGATAAGTATGGCCACGAAAGTGGACTTCGAGATCACAAAAGGATAGGATTAGAATATTGAAATAGAATGCCCTAAAGGGAAAATTAAAATGGTCACAAAGTTGGACTTTGAAGAATTCCCAAGAAGAGGTCATAAACAAATATCGGGAAAGCCAAAGCGAAGGCTACCAAGGCCAGTCGACGGTGACTAAATTTGATTGATGACGACCTAAGGGGGGTCGAAAGAGACCAAGTATTGGTGGCTATATAAGCTGGGGGTCGACCGAAGATGCTCATATTCATGTCCAAAATTAACAAGAGAGATCAAAGTGATTAAAGAGAAAGCTGAGAAATGGAGGCCACAGGAGCTGCAAGGAAACATTAGAGGGTGCAGAGCATGGTGAGTAACAAAACTCAAGATTGTTTTTGGTTTAATTTTGTTGTTATTTATTTTATTTTTTTGCATTGTTTAGAAAAATTAGATGATGCCAAGGGTGGTTGGTGGCAACCTAGGTAGGTCGACATTGACTAGGCTCTAAGGCACAAAAATCAAACATGAAACACGTTGACCCAAGTTAGGCAGACATCGACTAGGGTTAGATTAGATTTTCTTAGGATTAAATTGAATTTTGGATGAAACTTAATGAATTTTGATTGGATTTTACATTAAGGATAGGATGTTTTTCATGTTTTGTTTTTGATTGTAGGCCAAAGAGACCTTATATTTGAGAGAATGTGTGCCTTCTATATATGAGAAGATTAGAGATGTGACAGATGCCGAGTGGGATCACTTGGCCACAGTGGGGTTAGGTGGCTTCATATATTATTAGAGGATACCACGGGATGTGGGGTTGATGATTGTTTTAGTAGAGAGATGGGATAAGTAGACTGGTAATTTTTGGTTTAGGACATGGGAGATGACCATCACCCTGAAGGATGTGTATAGGATCCTAAGATTACCTATATAGGGGGAGAAGATAGTTCCCATTACCAGTGACAACAAATTAGTATTGTTGACGTGGCTATTTAGAGCCGATGCACCCCACATCAGTTTTTCCTTAGGGAATTTCTCATATGAGTTGAGGTATGAGGCTGGGTCGCCACATAACTAATTGATCTTTATGATGATAATGGTTGTGTGTTGTTATGCATTGTTGAACTTTGGTGGAGCTCAATTTCCATGGGCAATAGCTGGTGTAGTGGCAAGTATTGTGGATCACCAGACAATATTTTATTTTGGGACTTCTTTGTTAGCTAAGGTTTACCATGATGATTCCATGTATAGGGTAGGGAAGAGATCAGGAATGGACATTGGTTTCTTATTATACTACTGGGTGTATGAGAACATAGTAGTCATTCGAACACCAAGGATTCCATGGGTCATTAATGACAATTAGTGCAAAATTACAACACCCTTTGAATACTTGCAAGTGAGTTGTCTGGGAAATTAGTGCAATTTTATAACATGGAATTTTCTCAAGGTGTGAGACCCTCTAATTGAGACAAACCTCTAGAGAAGGCTGGTTCCTATACCTATTCCTAATGCTAACAACTACTCCTAGAAAGGGAAATGCAACTATGATGACACTAACCTAGAATTGCAAGGGACTAGGGAAGAGAAAAAAGTATAAATTCAAAGTCTTAAACTAAAGGTGGTGATAACACCAAAATAAGGGAGTGGAGAGATTCCAAGTGAATGAAAATGGAAGAAAATGAGGTAGAAGAGGGTAGAAAAAAGTTCCACATTTCAAAGAACACATTCAAACCTCTAATTTCATGTAGCTCAATGAATTTGAATCCTACAAAAGAACACAATATGCATAATATACCTGTAAATGTAAGGAAGAGGAAAAGAAGGCAATACAACTAAAGCTAGGGAAAGAAAAGCCACAAAACATCAATTTTATTGCTTAAAATGATGCATAATTCATTATAATATAGGCATAAGGAAAGAATCCTTTACAAAATGCCCAAACTCGAGGCCTGTAACTCACAAAAGTGCTGGAATTTTTTTGACAGAGTTCCTTTACATTACATAATGTCTCCCTCTTTAAATGAGGGGTTTATTAGATTATATAGAGAAAGAACTTCAAATTTTTCTCACCAAAAAACAACTTACATTCAATTATCTGAAAAAGAGGTATGGAAATCCATAAAAATCTGCTTCTTGAGGGTAATTTTATGGCAGAGGAAGACATGGGCACCATACTTCATTAAAACCAGTTTTTGAGCTATATTTTAACCCACCTACCTCACCAACCAACAACCTGCATTCAATTATCTAAAAAGAGGTATGGGTAGCCATTAAAATTTGCTTCCTAAGGTTACTTTTATGGCAGAGGAAGACATGGGCACCATACTTCATTAAAACCAGTTGTTGAGCTATCTTTTCACCCACCTACCTCAGCTAATCCAAGGCCCATCATTGATATTCTTGTATTGCTGGCCTGTAACATTTTTCATTGTGTCAACCAGAATAGGTTTTTTTTGTCGGATGGGTAACATCCGTATATGTTCCAGCTGGTACCATTTTTATAGTCCCTTTTCTGACCATTTGTGGAATTTTCATTGACTTTCCTTGACCATTGGAATAATTTTTTTTGTTGGATGGTAACATCCAAACATGTTACCAACTAGTAACAAGTTTATGTTGTCGGCCGGTAACATCAGTACATGTTCCCAACTCATAACATTTACTGATCTTTTGCAAACCTTTCATTGACCGTTTATAGACATCTCACTGAATATTTGCTAACCACTAGAATAATTTTTGTTGTCGGTCGATAACATCCAAACATGTTACCGACCGGTAGCAAGTTTATGTTGTCCATTGGTAACATTTGTACATGTTCCCGGCCAACAAAATTTGCTGAAATTTTACGGACCTTTTGCTGACCATTTGTGGAAAAAATAAAAAAGACCTCCTACTCCATTTTTCTGTGGTTTTTAGCTATTTTTGTAGCTTCTTCATTGAGGCTCCATCAAATTTCCCAAGTTTAGTTTTTTCATGTTAGCTAATTTGTAGGGGGTGCAAAAAATGAATAACAGTTGGTGAATTATGGGGGGATCTACCTATTAGATCTGAAAATATCAATGGCCTTGAAGCATCCATTAGGCATGGAGTAAGCCTGATAATCTAGAAACTGATATGAAATTTAAAGATCTCACCTCTGAATTCATCTGAAGCAAAGCATTGACCTGATTATCATCTGAAACTACTTGATTTAGTGGCTAATTATTCCCATCATAAGACCCTACCTAAAACCAAAAAGTGTAACAAAAAAAAAGAACAACTATATATAAACAAAAAAGTCATACACATTCCAAATGGAACATGCAGAGAGTGCATAAGCCTTATTACAAAATCACCCCTATACTACAAAAGAGCAATGTGCTATAAGCACTTGGAGGAAATGAACTAATTTAATAGTTACAAGGAAGATACTTCACTTTAGTAACAATGCTTGAGATATATTCCATTGACCAGAATTTGTAACTCTTCTCCATCTAACTTAGATAGTTGGAAAGCGTTGTTACTCTTGGATCCTAAAATCAAGTAAGGGCCACTCCATATTGCATTAAATATATAGTGTCTTCCTAGTTTGGATCGATCTACATCCCATTTTAGGACCAAGTCCCCTTTTTGGAAGGTTATGTTTCTAGCCTTCTTATCAAAGTACCTTTTGATCAAAGCTTGATACTTCTCCATGATTTACACCGCTCGATCCCTTAGCTCCTCCAACTCCATGAGCTCCATATATCTAGCTTACATGGGCCCAAAATCAGATAGTTCAAGCTGCTTAAGAAGTTCCGGTGTTAGTACCTCAAGAGATATAGGAAACGTTTCTTCTCTCCCATATACTAAAATGTAAGGAGAGTTCCCTATTGACCTCTTAGGAGTAATCCTATCAGCCCACAAGGCTGATTTCAACTTGGTGTGCCATGTTCTCTGGTTCTCATCTAGAGTCCTCCTTATAATCTCCAAAAGATTTTTATTGATAGATTCAGACTGTCCATTACCCTGGGGGTAATAATTTGAGGAAGTGCTTAAATAGATGCCATTTTTTACTACCCATTCAGATATTTTTGTCCCAAGAAAAGATAAGGCATTATCTGATATTATAGTTGAGGGGAATCCAAATCTAGCTATAATACCCTCATAAAAAACTAGAATGTTGGCTTCATTTGCTTCCTTGAGTGCAACTGCCTCTGTCCACTTGGTGAAGTAATATGTGGTTGTAAGGATCCATTTGTGACCCAAGCTAGAGTTTGGATTAAACATCCCAATCAATTCTATCCCCCATTATATGAATGGCTCATTTAAAGAAATGGGGTGGAGTTGAAGGGATGTTAGCTTCTAAGGAACATTTCTTACATTTCTTGATCCATGAATAACAATAATTGAAAATTTTAGGCAAGTAATAACCAATTTTCATGATTCTAAGAGCTGTCACCCTTGGGGAAAAATGGCCACCTATTTTTCCATCATGAAACTCATGTAATACCTTCTCTATATGATCTATTTTGATGCATCTTAGGAGGACACAATTCACACGCCTTTTGAAAAAAATATTATCTACAAGTACATATGGGATGCATTGAATTTTGAAATACCTCCTTTTTTATTTCCTCAATCTTTGAGGACTTTGACATAATTGAAGGAAGTGTACAATATCCCGAGTCCAACAAGGAATGGGCATACTAGCTACAACCTACTCTTGATCATCTCACAACACCATAATAGTTTCTCCTCCATTTCTTGATTCATCATGATGATTGGAAGCTAGCTATTCACAAATACCCTTACCCCTGACCAAATTAGTTACTTTAATATCAATGTCATATTCCATGACCTTGGTTATCCAGCAAACCATTTTCTCATTGAGGTCCTTGCTCAAAAGAAAATATTTCACACTCACATGTGAAACTAGTAAATGAATCCTATTATTTGACACTAGGTGCCTGGATTTATTTAAACCTCTAATAATAACAAGGATGTGTTTCTCAATGAATGAATATCTTACCTCATAATCCTCAAGACCCTGGCTAAAGAAAGCAATAACTGTTCCAATCCTTCTTGATTCAGTTGTACTAGTATTGCATCTATGTTGCCTAAAGCATATAAAATAAAGTCATTTAAAAATATGGATTTACGAGGGTTGGAGCCTATGTAATGGCTTGATTTATAGCTTCAAAAATTTCTTTCCCTTCGGTAGTCCATTTCAAAGCCATGTTATTCTTCAGTATCATCGTTAGTGGCTTGAAAATGTTAGCAAAGTTAGGAACAAACCTCTTGACAAAATTGATTTTTTCAAATAAACTTTGAAGAGCCTTCTTATGACTTGGAAATGACAATGATCAAATAGCTTCCACCCTCTTTAGATTAATTTTTAACCTCTATTTAGAATTAATTTGGCCTAAGAGTTTTCCTTTATGAGCAAGGAATATGCACTTCTTTGGATCTAGAGACACTCCAAATCTCCTGCATCTTTGGAATACTTGTGTGAGGTGAAAGTGGTGACTTGTTGCGTTCTTGAAAAATACATTAATGTCATCTAAGTACACTAGAACTATCTTGTTTATCAGCCCCTTGAACACCATGTCCATATCCCTTTGGAACGTCACCTAGACATTTGAAAACCTGAATGACATCTTCCTATAAGCATATGTTCCCCATTTTGAGGTGAAAGTTATTTTGAACTGATCCTCTTCCTTCACCATAATCTAGTTGTAGCTCGAGTATCCATCTAGGAGAGAGAATATTTTCAAACCAACTACTACCTACAATATATTATCCATGGAAGGAAGTGGATAATTATCTTTGAGCGAGGCTCTGTTTAAATCTCAGAAGTCCACACACAATCTGATTTCTCAATTTCTTTTTCTAATTGGTACCAAATTAGTAACCCATGAAGAGTTATTGATCAGGAAGATGATACTTGCCTCTATGAGCTTGTTCAATTCCTTCTACACGAGAGGGTCAATATAAGAGTTTCCTGGTCTTTGTTTCTATCTAATAAGATTAGATTTAGGATCTAACTCTATACTTTGTTGTGCCAAATTTGGATTACAATCTCTCAAGTCCTCATAGCTCCAAGTAAAGACATCTAGGAATTCTTGGCAAAGCTGTATGAAATCAGATTTTTCTTGATCAGTACTCACTTTTCCAATTTTGGATTACTTTTCCAAAATGGGCTTTGAATCTTCCCCTTTGACCTGAATATTTGCTTTCTCCTTCTAGAACTGATCATCCGGATTAAAAATTAACTCTAGAGTCACCAGGACTTTTGGGAGCTTGTTCATTCTCAGCTGGACCACTTGATCCCCATATTACTACTCTAACTTGTCTTGATTCTTTGCAGAGAACTCAACCTCTTCCTATAGGAAATTTATGATCTATTGATCATTCTCGAAAACCTGCTAGCTAGTATTGTTATTTGGAACTGTAGGTCTTATAATTACCTTGATATGGGCTTATATTTTATCCTTTTTAATGCTATCAACCACATCGAATGTTTCTCCAATTGTTGCAAGTATGTCTATACCTTCGGTCTTCTTCCTTGGTATGGAAACAATGTTAAAGGCCTCAAAGTCTTTGATGAGGTCCCATGCCAAATTTTTATAGCTCTTGAGAAGGTCATTCTTAACAACATTCTACCCTCTGAATTGATTGACAATTAACTCACTATCTTTAAATACCTACAAGTTTCTGATACCTCTTTTCCTTTCCCAATGAAATCTATGGATTAATGATTCATATTCAGTTGTGTTATTAGAAAAAATTAATTAGAAGTGAAAATATGAATAATAATTTATACCTTGAGGTGGCACAAACATGGCTCCTCCTCCAACACCTTGTCTACTCCCTGAGCCATCAAAGTATAACTACCAAACTTCATTATCATCATTGCAATTTGGTTTTGTGATGTTAGGGAGAGGTGTATCTTCTTCATACAAATAATAAATTCCCAACTCAGTCTCTTCCATTTCCTTGTATGGATCAAAATCATGCCTTTTGTTTACCCATTCATCAGAGTAAGGTCTGGAATGATTCCAACCTTGGTAACTGCTTCCTGAGTGCCTATGTAATCTTCTTGATCGAAAGCTGAGCAATTTGCATTTATTGGGCTTGGTATGTGAGGCTCAATATGAAAGTTTACAATAGGTTCAGACCGGATTATAGATTTATCTCCATATCTCGTTCTAAAAATTATATGTGACCAATCAATAGAAAATTAGCCTCCAATATTAGCCATGAAGTCTCTTGATAAACACAATGTAAAGAGTGGTGGTAAGTCAATAATCAATAAATCTTGCTGAACTATGACATTTGGGCATGCATGCAGTGTTAGATTCAAATCCTTGATCACTCCAATGGCTCCCACTACTATCCCATCTAATTATACCAATCCCTTGGAAATAAGATCATATTTGAAACCCAACTAATCTACAATTTGCTTTGGCATCATTGAGCTGCTTGCTTTTGAGTCAATCATGTAGTTGTATATCGGGTTTTTCCCAATAATCAAGGACACATAAAATGGTGGAAGCTTTATATTTCTTCTTGGTTGACCCTTTTTTTGTTGCACTAGATTAGTGAGGAATTTCTCTTGATCATTAGGTGGCTCATTTAAAAGGGAAGGTTAGCTATGGTTGCTTGTAAAAGGTCCCTTTGTCCCAAAATTTTCAATGATTCCCACATAGAGATGCTTACATTTATTTTCTTCATGTGGTCAATGTTTTTGAATGAAGATGGGCCTTCCTTTGACTATCCTCTTCTTGGCATTACTGTTGATGACAAATCACAGCACCCCTGAATGTCTGCAACTCAATGGGTTGAGACTCTCAGTGCGATTGCATAACATGGAGCTTTTCCCAAGTGTGGGACCTTGCAAAATCGGAAAAGCTCTCCGGATGAAGGCCGGTTCCTTTTCCTCTGTTCAGATGCACATGTAAAAATGTAGAGGGTTTACTCAAAAACCTAATCTAACTTTCCAAGGAGACAGGGTAAGAAGATGCATAAAAATAAACCTAAACTAACAAAGGTGATGCACCGAGGAATGAAGAACACCTGTCTTGCCAATAAACACAAACCATTAAAATGCAATTCAAGATCATACACAGATAACCAAATTTGTAGTGAAAGGTTAGGAGGATGAAAATAAACACAGAGAGGGTTGAGAATCATCCACATACATGCATTATTTGCTCCAAAGATTGATACAATACACCACAAAATGCCAAGAGGCAAAGTTGCATTACAGTTTTAGATGGGAGGTTTGAACTCCACAAATTCACCTGCCAAAGAGAAGAAGGGAGGGGCAAAAACAAGAATTTCCAACCTTTAGAAAGAAGCCCCTCCTTACAATTTATAGGAAGAATGAGAGAGGTAAGAGAGAGAAAATCCAAATCTACCCCAACCACCTCCAGGTTGCATTTAATTCATCTCATTATGGTGGTAGGTGAGAACCCTAGCAAACCCAAAAAGTGGTGAACTGTATTTTGCATTTTAAGAACTTATTCCCACCCAATTAAAGATATCTAGTCGTAGTTAGACAGAGGACCTTGTAAGATTTCTGAAAAGTCCAACCTTGCGTGAATCCGAGCTCCCTGTGAAAAGTTATGGCCATCTGAATATCTGCACCAGGGTCTGCTTCCTGTCAGTGCTCAAAATGTTGCGCCTCCTGAAGGTGCACCTTGGCGCATCCATCTTCATGTCAACATACCCTTATCTGCACCAAGGCACAGATTTTGTCATGTCGACACTTAGTGTCATGCGCCCTTTACATGCGCCTTGGGCGTGACTTTTTGCATGTCGACATCCCTTGCTATGTGCCTCTTACCTGTGCCAAGGGTGTGACTTTTGTCATGTCGACACTCTCTTACCTGCGCCATGGGCGCATCCATTTTCATGTCGACATCCCTTGCTATGTGCCTCTTACCTGCGCCAAGGGCGTGACTTTTGTCATGTTGACACTCTCTTACCTGCGCCAAGGGTGCATCCATTTTCATGTCGACATCCCTTGCTATACGCCTCTTACCTGTGCCAAGGGCGTGACTTTTGTCATGATGACACTCTCTTACCTGTGCCAAGGGCACATCCATTTTCATTTTGACATCCCTTTTTATGCACCTCTTACATGTGCCAATGGCATGACTTTTGTCATGTCGACACTCTCTTACTTGCGCCAAGGGCGCATCCATTTTCATGTCGACATCCCTTGCTATGTGTCTCTTACCTGTGCCAAGGGTGTGAATTTTGTCATGTCGACACTCTCTTACCTGTGCCAAGGGCACATCATTTTCATGTCGACATCCCTTGCTATGTGCCTCTTACATGTGCCAAGGGCGTGACTTTTGTCATGTTGACACTCTCTTACCTATGCCAAGGGCGCATCCATTTTCATGTCGACATCCCTTGCTATGCACCTCTTACCTGTGCCAAGGGCACGAATTTTGTCATGTCGACACTCTCTTACCTCCGCCATAGGTTGGAAATGCAATAAATGTCAGGGTTTGAGTTTCTTTGATTTCCATATTCTTCCATTAGTCTATATCTACCCGGGGGAATATATATACAACAATTACCTTATCTTTCAAATGAAAGGCTACAACAGGCACTCTAGCCTAATTTTATGGGCTTGGGAATGTATTTGAGCTAGCAACTCCTTGGGGTGTGATAGAAGGTTGAGAAAAACCTACATTTGATGATTGTCCTCCCTATATATTTCTTTTCATAGGCCTTGTGTTGGATGCCACCCCTTGAAAAGGAGGCTGATTCATCCTATAGAAATCCTCAACTTGCTAGTTCACAAGCGTGGTCTCACTTGAAGTTACTTCTTGAGTAGTTGCTTACTGTTGATTTTCCTCTTGGTTTGTTTCTTGAGACACACCAACTGTTACCATGAATGCTTGATTTAAAGCACCATTAAAACATGTTTGCTAATTATGAGGTTGATTACATGGGAAACACCATTAATATTCCTGTGCCATGTTGTTTTGGAATCGAACCAAGGCTTGGGATGTTGAAGGTGTATTAGTATTGTATGGATGAAATGGCATAACAGCTGGGGTTCACCCTTGATTTTTTGTTTGTATCTTGAATAGGAGGTTCATAAGAATGATATGGAGGCCCATTTGGTTAGGCTTACTGCTGATAAGGTCTAAAATTTTGGGCCAGACCTCTCAAGAGTTACCAATTCATTCCCTAGGTTCTGCACTTATTTCATAAGATCTTGGAGTTCAGTTGAGGTACTAAAAGAAGAGGTAGAAGCCTCATTGGAAATTTGACTTCTAGGGGCTAGAATAGGGGCCAA
This sequence comes from Taxus chinensis, assembly GCA_019776745.2. NCBI lineage: Eukaryota > Viridiplantae > Streptophyta > Pinopsida > Cupressales > Taxaceae > Taxus > Taxus chinensis. The sequence continues at coordinate 860,985,697 of CM034150.1, forward strand.
CTCAGGTGTTGGAGTGGTTATAGGGTTCCCCATTTCTATATAGAGAGGCATAGGTGGCCTAAGTGTAAGTTTACCAGCTTGAATTAGGTAATTATCAGCCTTAATGGCTATGACATAAGCTTCTGGTAAGGTTATCCCTCCCATGGATTGTATCATAAAAAATATATCAGAATTAAGAGCTTTAAGGAAATAGAGAAATGTACCTATAGCAGCTGGTCTCACAACAATTGGAATCTTGTCCCACATCCTCTAGAATCTAAAATTGAAATCAACCATTTTCTCATTTGGAGCTCTCTTGATTGTAGTCAATTGCTCCACCAGGGATAAATTGTCTCCCTTTTCTCTAAACTATCTACAGAGGCTTGTGCACAATTTATCCAAATTTTGAATTGTTCCTGCTCATAAGCTTCTAAACCACTGCAATTATTTTCCTTTGATGGAAGAGGCTAAGAGTTTCACTACCACATCCATTTCAGCAATTTCATGTATGGTACAAACATTTGCAATGTCGTGAATGTGGTCAATTGGTGTTGTGTGATTTTCTGCATTGAAGAATGGAATGTTCTTTAAAGATACCACTGGAACCAAATTTTGTGCATTGAGGGTAAGTGGACCGCTACCCGTGAAATTTTGAAAGGGATTTGGTTTTCCTTATGGTGGTTGTTGATGAGCCATTTTGATTGGTCTAAGAACTCTAGTTGACTGAATAAATTACCTACCAGGTGGAGGTGTTGACAAGGTTTTTTTTGGTGGATATGGTGATCTCTGAACTCTTCTTCCCCTTCTTCCTTTTCTTGGAGATAGCTATAAATGATCAAAAACACCTTCTTCTCTAGTTCTTGACCGAGTTTGAATTCTTCTCATAGGCTGAAAAAATTACGGCTGAAAGTAGTAGATCTTATTGCTTGGAGTCACCAGATGTGTAGCTGTAAAGCCTTTAAAGGCTAGAAGTTCACCAATAAAAACACCCAATCTTGATAAACATGGAAGAATTGACTTCTGTCCCACTGGGTGTGCAAAAAATGTTAGTGTAAAAGTAAAACACCCTTTGAATTAGTGCAAGTGAGTTTTCTTGAAAATCAGTGAAATTCGCTAACATGGGATCATCTCAAGGTATGGGACCCTGCAATTGAGAAAAACCTCCAGAGAAGGATGGTTCCTCTACCTATTCCTAATCCTAACAACTACTCCTAGAAAGGGAAATGTAATAATGATGACACTAAATAGGATTCCAAGGGACCAGGGAAGAGAAAGATGCATAAAATCACAGCCCTAAACTAAATGCGGTGATAACACCAGAAGAAGAGAGTAGAAAGATTCCAAGTGAGTGAAAATGGAAGAAAATGAGGTAGATTAGGGAAAACAAAAGTTCCATAGTTCAAAGAACACATTCAAACCTCTAATTTCATGGAGCACAATGAATTTGAATCCTGTAAAACAACACAATATGCACAATATACCTGCAAATATAATGAAGAGGTAAAGAAGGAAATACACTTCAAGCTAGGGAAAAAAGCAAAAAAAAACCAATTTTATTGCTTAAAATGATGCAAAATCCATTACAATATAGGCACAAGGAAAAAATCCTTTACAAAATGCCAAAATTCAAGGCTTGTAACTCACAAAAGTGTTGGAAATTTTTTGATAGAGTTCCTTTACATTACAGAATGTCTCCCACTTCAAATGAGGGGTTTATAAGATTATATAGAGAAATAAATTCGATCTTTTCTCACCAAAAAACAACTTGCATTCAATTATCTAAAAAATAGGTATGGGAATCCATATAAATCTTCTTCTTAAGGGTAATTTTCTGGCAGAGGAAGACATGGGCACCATACTTCATTAAAATCAGTTTTTGAGCTATATTTTAACCCACCTACCTCACCTAATCCAAGGCATGTCGTTGATATTATTGCATTTTTGGATGTTAAGATTTTTTTCTATGTCAACCAAAACAATTTTTTATTGTCAAATGGTAACATATATACATGTTCCTGGCAGATAGCATTTTTGCGGTCCCTTCCCTGACCATCTGCAGACTTTTCGCTGACTTTCCCTGACCATTAGAAGAATTATTTTTTGTTGGTCGATGACATCCAAACATGTTACCAGCTAGTAATAAGTTTATGTTATCAGCCGGTAACATCCACACATGTTCTTGGTTGGTAACATTTGCTGACCTTTTGTGGACCTTTTGCTGACCGTTTGTAGACTTCTCACTGATTTTTTGCTGACCGCAGGATGAATTTTTGTTGTTACCCATCCAAACATATTACCGACCGATAATAAGTTTATGTTATCATTCGATAACATCTGCACATGTTCATGACCGATAACATTTACTGACCTTTTATGAACCTTTCGATGAATGTTTGTGGAAAAATACAGAAGACATCCTACTCCATTTTTTTGTTGTTTTTGGTTATTTTCTTCAGCTTCTTCATTGAGGCTCCATCAAATTTCCCAAGTTCATATTTTTCAAGTTATCCAATTTTTAGGGGGTGCAAAAAATGGATAACAATGACCATATTCAGTTAGAGGTGGGATTTTTGAGATGGAGGGTTGACCAGGCCTTCAAAGATAGGGTGATAGAGGAGTGGATTGGTATGTCTATCAGTTTGTGGAGTTGGAGACTGATCAGATCAGATGGCAGACATATAGGGATTTCCGTACATGGCTAAGAGTAGATGTTGAGTTGTATGGGATGAGGTGGACATGGTGGGTTTAGGTGAGACGACCGAAGATGATCAAGGCCATTTGGTTTGATTGGGTGTGATGATAGTTTGGGGTCGTCAAAACTATACTAGATGGTCCTATTTTGTATAAGCGATAGGAGGTTAACAGGGATTTTTCAAGTCTTGTTATGGAAGATCCATTAGAGGAGGAGGCTACATCATGGGATGATGATGACAATGTAGGAGTTGGAGTAGGATTTGGTGATTGGACGACCACTATCTAGGCAGCTAGGGTGGCTATGGAGGGAAGAGTGGAGGAGGTAGAGGACATGGATATTGGGCGAGATGTAGAGGAAACTCCAAGAGGCTGAGGTGGAGGAGTTGGAGAGACTACAGAGTTAGCATGACTTTGCATTGAGCTATATTATATGAGGGTAGAGAGAGACATTGCAGTCCAAGAGAGGGACACAAATGTGTAGGATAGGGACTGCTACTACAAGTAGAGGGAGGCCTATAGGGTCCATTTTGAAGATCTTTCTACTATACTAGTTGTTGAGGTTACAGGTGGAGGACAAACAGTACTGCAGGGAGGAGGAGAGATGGCACCTCTTGGTATGACCTCGATTGATAAATACATATCCTTATCCATAGAGGCTAAGTATTATGAGAACATCATGATTGAGAAGATGCCAAAGACACTCCAATACTAGGAGAATCTATAAAAGATAGTGGCAGATGAAGTTGTGTAATAGAGGATCACAACGAGTGTGGCTCACCCACATCGAGGAGAAGGTCAGGGCAAAGGTGATGAGGCTGACAGACAGATGAAGGAATCTATCCCACAGAGGCAATATATTGGGATTTCTGACATTCAATTTTCTGGTTTCACTGATAGCTCCACTTTGAGAGAGTCCTGTTAAAGGGAAATGATGTATTGATATACTCAATATATATATATATATATATATGCTATCATTTTGTTGTGATTTTATATATATGTGTTGTGTAATTTTGATTATTTGATTATGATGATGTAGATATTGATTTTATATGTGATGATGATGAGGATTGGTTGAATTTTTTAATAATATTTGGGTAAGTGCAGGAAGTTGATGGACAAATATAGGGTCATCCGTGGACATCATATTGCAAATAAAAACATAATATCAACTTGTAGGGATTATTAGCAATACATACACTCAAAATTAGAAAAAAATATATTAATATGAATCGTAGAATCCAGAATCTAGTTTCTAAAATAATAATTTTTGTAAAAAATGGACAAGATTAGCTATATTAAACACTCAAAATTCAATGACTTGGTATTTTTTTTAAAAAACGTCGATAAGATTATAGTCCGTTTGCCCACAATTTGGATGACCAAAAATTGATATATATTTTTTTCCTTTGGTGAGAAGTTACATGCCACTATCTATCTTGGGATGGATTTTATTTTGTATTTTTTTGAGTAATATTTTATTTTTTATGATTTTTTCCGTGAAAGTGGTATGAAAACATAAAGAAAATAGAGCACTTTCCGTTTGCCCGCCATAACTTCATCAAAAAATATTGAAATCAAATAATTTTTTTTTTGAACATGTATATAATTTCACCACGGTTGGGATTGTATAAGTTTTATCACATTCTGATAAGTGAAACAAATTTTGTAGTCTTAAACGTAGACATAAACATTCACAGGAAAACGTGTCTTAAAGACCTACTATTAGTAAAAAATTATAAAATAATATTTATCCTATTCTATTCACTTTAAAATCAGTATTTCTACAAAGTTAATAGTCTCCCCTACGCAATGGTACCATTTTTATGACATATTTTTTAATTTTCGGCATGGTTCAAGTCTGCGGAAGACTAAATTTGATGTTTTGTTGTTTTTAATGTAAAATTCAGGATATGATGTCCACTTAATTGTCCCCCAACTTGGTGCACTTACCCATTTGATGATGGTGGTAAAAGTATAAGATGGAATGATTTACTTTTACTTGGATTGTTAGATTATGATGTTGGGTATGATGTTGTGTTACTTGGGATTTGTGTATGTATAGATGGTTTATGATGGGATTTTTTTATATGGTTAATGAGGATTACTATTACACATATTTTTTGAATTTGATTATAGTAATGTGATGTGGATAGAATGTAGTAATGCCGATGCAATTATTGATTAATGTAAGTAAAGATTGATGTATTTAGGATAGATATATAGATTGATCAGTGATTGAGAAACCAAATGATGGTGACCTATAGGTATGAATGATGTTACATCATATAAAGGAAAACACATAGTAGAAAATATGCCTCTAATTACATTAGAGGTAAACAAGAGGAGATTCAAATAACGCAAGGCACATGCGACCAAAACATGTGTGAGAATTTCACCAATGTTAGTTAGCTATATCAAAGATCATAAACATATAATGGATGGAAAGAACTCATATACCTAATGTCAACACGAAAAAGGGGTTTGAGATGTAACTTGTATGTGGGAAAAGGGTTATTCATAAGTGGTGTTCCCTAAGTCTATGCCCCATCTTTGGGAAGGGTAAAGAGAAATATTGGAAGAAAGTTGATCAATGTGGGAGGCTTTATGAGGATGTTGATAAAATGGAAGGTTGATCAATGTGCGAAGCCTTAAATTCCATGATAAAATGAGTAGCCATCCTTTGAGGGTATGGTCTACTTTATAAATATGCAACATATATGATAGTCATCCTTTGAGGGATCGGTCTATTTATTTCTTTTTTATTTTGATTTGACTTGTTTTCTTTCTCTTTTTTTACATGAACAAGTACCCTTCGAGGGAGTAGTATGTTTTTGATAGATTTTGACTTTTGATTGGAGCATCCTTTGATTTTGATTTTGATATGAGGAAGAGCTGGGAACAGCTAAGTAGATCACTGAAGAGGGTACAATGAATGTACAAGAGACACCACTGGACCCTTTACATGGTTCCAATAAGTGAGTGAGAGGGTGATGGATGTAATTATTGTGGAGTTTTGACCAAGATGGGAGAACCTATTCATAAGTAATATGCTACAAGAAAATCCATGGTATTCATATTTAAGGTCACATATAGGAAAGTAACGGATGACCACATGATTCCAAATTTCTACAATGAAAGTTAGAAGAGGCTAAGGAAGGATGATCTAAGGATATGAATAATAGCTCACTGAAAGACATGATAATAATAGAATGATCATAAGTAAAATGCATTAAGAGGTTCCACTTCTAGTTTACCATCTAGGGAGGCCAATGGTTAAGCTTCTAACCCATACTTATGCATGATAATGTATGGCCTAATCTAGTTAGGGGAAAAATTTCCGCATTGGCTCCTTTCTAGAGTATTGATGTTATGATTTTCCTTGAGAACAAGGTCACCAACATTAAAGTCACATTCCTTGATATGATTTTTGTAAACACATTTAATGCACTCTTGATAAATGTGATGGTGTTCTAGAACGAGAAGACAATGCTCATCTAACAACTCAAGTTGTGCTAGACATTCTTAACAAAAATATTCATCATATATTAAGTTGTGAAGGGACAAACATAAAGATTGAATTTGAAATTCAAGAAGAATAAAGACTTTGGATCCATACACAAGTGAAAGGGGGTATCTCTTGCAGAAGTCTGGATTCTAGTTCGATAAGCCCAAAGATCGAAAGGAAGATGTAGATATCAGTCACATCCTGATTGGTTAATAGTCTTCGTAAGAATGTTTCGAAGAGTTTTATTAGTGGCTTCATCTTGGTCGTTAGCTTGAGGATAGTATGGAGAAGCTAAGTTGAGTTGGGTGTTAAATGAATTACAAATATTCTTAAGATATTTATTTTTAAAGGACTTTTAATTATTTATGATGAGTTTGTGAGAAACACGGAAGAAAAAAATGATATGCTAATAGAAAAAGTTAATAATTGGACCAGACTTGGTTGAGGTAAGTTGAATTGATTCCACCCACTTAGTGAAATATTTAGTTGTAGTGATGATGGAGTGATTTTTTTGTGAGGATTGAGGATTAATAAAACCAATAAGACCCCCCTCTGTATGACAAGGGATTTTTGGTAAAAAAGATAGATGGAAAAGTTTAGCCAGGATAAACTTGAGTTTGAGATATGTTAGATAAGGACCTTGAAGCTTGATTAAATACACATTTTCTTGTAGAAAAAATAGTTACTATAGTAATTTTAGGATGAGATTAGATGGCTATGAGGGTGGACCTTAGATAAAGCCATGGTGCTCCCAAAGGAAGCACAAATATGGACACGAAGACAGTTCTAGGAGGAGAAGATGATGGATAAAACTAGCTGATATGATTGGATGAGATGAGATATATAGAATAAGATAATTCCATGTATAGAGAGGATCTAATATGCAAGTAGATAGATCTTAGAGAAAAGTCCCCCAGTGTTAAAAAATTTGTGGGGATAAGATGACGAGGAAGAAGATGTGGAAGAATGAATAGCCAGGGGATGGCGGTCCCCCTAGCGAGAGAGATGTGGACGAAATATCATATCTTGGAAGGAATGAGATGGGATAAATGGAATGAATTGCAAATATAGATAGGGTACAATATCAGAGATCATAGGGGTGGTATATTAAATTGAACTGGATGAATGATTAAGGGATGAACCTTGCTAAGAGGATCGGTATGTGAAGAAGTGGTGGATGAAGGAGGGGGCCCAGGGACTCCTACAGATGGAGAGGTGGAAATAATAGTGGAACCAATTGAAGATGAGATAGTATATGGGGGAGGAGAGTCCTCAAGAAGATCCTCTCTCTTGATAAGATCATGGATAATAGTTTGAAGGGCATTACATTATTCAGTGTCATGACCCAGGGTATGATGGTAGGTGCAAATGCAATGGGGATCAAACCATGATGGCTTCAGACAGTTTGGATCAAAGGTCCTGATAGGTGGAAGTGTGATGGTATAAATTTGGAGTATATGTTGTAGGAATTCCACATAGGATTCAATATATGTGTCGGGAGATGGCTTGGAATATGTCTTGGATGTCAAGGATGGGTGTGGATTGTTTTGAGATCTTGATGTTTTGTTTTCATATTTGACGGTAATTGGTGTCTTGGAAGAAGGACTAGATGATTTTTGTCGAGATTGGTTAGTTGATGGGAGTGTTCTTGATGAAGGGGCTGGTCATGGGAGGGAGTTGTATTGTTTGGATTTGGATTCATTAATTTATCATGATAAATGAGATGGTCCTAGGATAGATGGATGTGGCCCAAAGATGGATGATGTAGGTTTGGTATTTATTGCACGAAATTCTATCTTCTTGTGGGGGCACACAAAGGATTGTTGTGGAATGGTACCAAGGTTTTTAGGTTTGGTTTTTGAAGGAGTATCCTTGATAGGAATGATAATGATTTAAAATGATGGATCTGAAGATGATGTTGTGGCTGATGGGGGAAGAAATGTTTTCATGATTTGATCCAAGGAATGCGAAGAAATGTCTGGTTATGTAGATGAGACAAGAGGATCACCTATGATTACTACAAGTTGTAGTTCTCTCTAATATTCTTCAAAGGATGTGGGAGGAGAAGATGATAATGTAGGATATGTGGTTATGATGGTCGATGTGACAGGTGTATTTATAAGTGTAGAAAGAGGGAATGGGACTGATTTGATAGATGGTATGATGGGTAATGGTGGAATCAATGTGGATGGGGGAGTAACATCAAATGAAGTGGGTGAGATATGTGTTGGTGTGGGGTCGATGATAGGTGCAAGTGTGGATAGAAGAAGGGGTATTTGGATCATGCGGTTGATGAAGTCTATGTGAGAGGGAGGTGATGTAGATATTTTATTACCTAAAATTGGTTAAACTAATATAGTAAAAGAAAGTTAATCCAATCTAGGAGGAGATATAAACACAAAAAATAAGTGCACTAAGACAACATATAAATGAGATAAGTAAATAAATTAATGAAATTAGAAACCATAATATGCAAGAAGGGAAAGGAAATAACTTAGATGATGATGGATGATTGTCAGACTGTGTCACACTGATGCATATAAAATCAGAAAGTAGGAATGAATATGTAGGAGTGCCGAAAAGGAGAGATTTGGATGGTGTGTCTAGACTGGGGATCTTGGAAGAGGATTGTGGCACCCATGGGTGCTCTAATAAGGAATATAGGCACCCTGGTCTAGGAAAACTATCTGTAACTTTTTCTCATAGGGTCAGAAGGTGATCTGAAACTCTAACTACCTATCACATCAATATTTCTTTACTGTGCCAATGCTCCAAGTATTCTAAGAGGAAGAAATAACCTGTAAAAGACCAAAAGGAAGTATCAAAACCATTAAAAATAAATATGTATACTTAATGGGTCAGATTGACCTGATCTGCCACAATAGTAGGTTTACTAACTGAGTGATGCACTACATTTTGGACCTAGATATAGTTCTGGTGTGTGTGCACATGTCGTGCCCTAAGTGCTCTTGTGTCAATCACACTTTGTGAAGTAATAAGAAATAGCTAAATGTAGAAGATGTAATAGAATGTGTGCATGAAATATAATAGAATCCCTTCCCCTATGAATTGTGATGCAAATTTCCTAGCTTGTTCCTTGATGATGAAGCTATGTGGATGCCAATGTAATAGATGGATGCAACTCTAGATGGAGTGATAGTAGTATATGATGCTAGGTCCCTCATTATGGTCTCATAAATTTATATTTATAGGGTTCTCTTGCTCTAATTTTGTAATTAACCCCAAAAAGTTTGACCCCAAGAAAGATAAATATAAAAAAGGCTAGAATAGGCCCAAAAAATGGCAAGAAAGTGCTAGAAGGATTAGGGTGCCCCCAGGTTGGACCAGGGTGCACCAGCCATAGCTAAAATAAGGTGGGATGTCTGGAAATGGTTGGGCATATGGGTGCAATAGGTCACAAATTACGAATAAAATAAATAAGATGGCCAAAAGATGGGGGTTAATTAGTATTTTGTTTACTCAAGAACCTTCTAAATAGTAGTATGAGAACAAGATAAATAAAATGTCTAAAATGCATGATTTTGTGACTACATTTTCCCCCACTTTGTGTTGTTGAGTGGAAAGATTGGTAACATAAATTAGATAGAGATGCATACCTCATGCCCATAAAGAGTGTAGTAGAAGTGTGCCGAAGGACTAGAAAAAAGTGTGGAATGTTAAAAGTATGGAGGAGCGTGGAAACTATAGATGAAAAATGTGAAAATAAAAAAGTGATGAGAGTGAACCTAGGGAAAAAGGCATATGTGTAGCTACCACATAGTGTAGTGTACCTATATAAAAGTGTGATGTGTGTGCTATAGTTTGCTACCACATAGTGTTGTTATTGTAGTTGTCATTTTCCCCCCCATTTGACTATTTGTTTCTCATACGGCTGGACCTAGAAGGAGAAAACAATCAAGTAGTCAAATATGTATGTAAGTGTAAAAACATTATGTAAAAGACCCATGCAAATAAGCTAATGTAAATGTAAAGGTAAATGGAACATGTGCACTTGATCCATATTGAGAGAGAATGTGTATAAGGATATTCTGTACTGCAGTTTGTTTGGGTGATCTCACACCATAGGATGAAGAAGTCCAGAGAGGAAATGCTCAGTGTCCTCCAAGCTCTAACTAATTCCTTGAATGTGTGTAGATATATATGTACTGTCATGTTTTTTGGGAAATCTGATGCCATTGGCCAAAGTAGTGTAGAGAGGCACACCACCTGTAACCTCCAAGATTATAACTTCTTCCCAGAAATGCTAAGGACACCATGTCCTATAAAATCTATAATGTATGGGGTTTGTGGATTGTTCTGAACCCACTTAGTGAATATAACTAAACCAAAATGGTGTAGAATCTCTGTGTTAGTATGTAAACCCCCAATGATGCCCCCGTCTTTGGGGGTGCATGTGATTCCTTTGATAAGAGACACGCAACCCAAAAGAGGGCCAACCACATGTACGTTGAAAAGTGCTTTGTAGAAACCAAGGAATGCAAAAACAAGAAGGCTAGCCAAAGAGAAGTGTAAACATGCATGCATGAAGAAAAAAATGTATAAGCTACGCACACAGTGTAAAAACTACCAAACAAAGTAATGTAAACACACAAGAAGACAAGCATGCTACACAAAGTGGGGGTTACAAACATGGGACATCGCTCACAGTGTCGTAAGACATGCAAGTCCATCATGGCCACAAAAAGAGATAAGTGTGCACACCAAACATAGGGAAAGGCCCATAAATAATAGCGATTAATAGCAGACAATGGAAGATAATGTAACAAACAAGTATGGAGACCAATATCCATGCATAAAAAAAGTTGCACATGAAGCACCCCTTAGCATGTTAGAAAGATAACTCATATGTCAAAGGTGTGTAGAAGCGAGTCATGTAAAGTGCTAAGTACAAAATGAAATAATAGAACCTAGAAGAGATGAATGTGTGAATGCCCTTAACGTCTAATGTAGGAAGGGTAGAAGGTGAGCAGCCATGCTGCGTGTAAGAAACATGTATCTTCAATCACAACTAGTAGAAGGGGTGAATGCGCATGTGTGTATGATATGAATAAATGACATACAAGTAATCAAAATAGCATGTGTAATAGAGTGACCATGAACAAGAAAAAGTAAACAAGAATATAAATAACCATAGTATGCAGTTGGTTGTGGATGGATGGAATGGAATGCAATATGGAGTGATAGGAGTCGTGTGCCCCCTGAGTGGATGGAAATGTATGCAGTGAGGCTCATTTTTCCCCCCTCAATAGTCAAGAATGAACCGTAAATGAGAGTTTGTCATTAGGAAATGGTCAAGTCGTGTGTATCGTGTCTAGCACCCTGTGAGGAAATGTGTATATACATAGTGGTGATGATATGCGACATGTGAAATAGATGTGTGTGGACCTTATAGCCTAAGCGTATACCACGATAAGATGAAATGCAGAGTGATGATTTATCCCTAAGCGTATATCACTATATGGATGGATGAGTGATGATTTAATACTAAGCATATATCACAATAATATGTAAGGAGGGTGTGGTGATATAACCTAAGATATAGATCACTAGAAAATGATAGAAGAGGTGACAATTTAGCCTAAAGTGTATGCCACTATAAGATAAATAGTAGGGATTGGTGATGTAACCTAAGGTTTATACCACTATAAGATGATAGAATAGGTGACGATTTATCCTAAAGCGTATGTCACTAAGCTACTAATGCCACATGATGAAAGGTGGAATAATAAATTTTTGGTGAGTGTAGGGTCCATTTGATTTGTAAACCCTCCACAGTTGAGTGTGGACCAAAGAACTAAAGTGTGTCATTGGGTAATGAGTGCAACATGTAGATGGTAATGTAGTATATATAAAGATAAAACTGACCATATGATGAGTGGTATATGTAAGGAAATAATACATAAAATGTGTAGATGTTTTATGCAATATGTGTAGGATTTGTAAAGTGTAATGTAGAAAGTGACCTATAATGTATGTAGAAAAATAGGAATGTAATGCTTGACTCTTATATGATGAAGACTAGTGGAATATGTGTGAAGATACATGATGTAGTATGTATGGTATGTAGACAAAAGTATAATGTGATATGAAGGAAAAGTAGTGTAGGATGTAAGATGCGTATACAAAGGTGTAGATACAATGCACAAGTATCAAAATGTTGTATACTAAATGTAGAATGTAGGGTGATTGACACATAATGTATGATGATGTGTAATGTGTAATGCCTATGGTACAATGTGTGGGGTTTAGTGTAGTACTAATCCCTCAATAGTCAAGTGTGAACCGAAGCACAAGAGTGTGTCATCGGGTAATGACAATGCTAAAACATGTGATGGAAGTGTGCCTAGTTGAACATGCAAAGATGATAGATGTTATGATAAAATGTGGGGTGGGTGATTATGGAAGCAATGGTCAAGTAAGATCATCTAAAATATTGTCATGGTCATTATTGAAATTGTATGAAACAATGTGGGAAACTTGATAAGAAATAGTTTCTGTTTGGTCATTCAAATAGCCGTGAACACGCAAGTTATACATTTCTATGGCATATTGCTCATTAGTAAAGGGAGGCAATGGACATCCCTGAGTGTACCAAATAGTAAAATTGGGTGATAAACAAAGAAAGGAGATATTTCAAACACACATAGTACCAAATGACATAGGAAAATCTATATCAGCATGACTAGGGTCAAGTGTACCTCCAAGATAATCTAGCTAGGATTGGCCAAGAGTAAGTGGAGAATAGAGATATTCGTAGGAAAACCCAAGCCAAAGGATATCGTCATGTGAACATACAATGGCTTTGCAATAGGTATCAAGCGATATGTGCTCCTAACAAGAATAATTCGTGAAGATAATACAAGTGAAAAGTGGGTGTACGATTGGTGATGGTGGTGGAGGTGTAGATGATATAACAATGTCCATAGATTGGACATGCCCCTAATATGGGATAATAACAATAGTAGTAACATGCGGCATAGAGGGAACTACATCTATCATATAAATGAAACCCTCAAATGGTGATGAATGAGGTGGTTTTTACATAATTGGAGGTGATGGAGGGGTAGGTAAAGCAAAGGAACGTTTTGGAGTAGACCCCATATAATGTATCAAAGTATTTGTGATATCAGGAGTCAGCGACGAAGCAGGAGGAACCACATAAAACATATAAATAGTGGGATCAAAGTCATTTGGATATTCTAGAGGTTTTGATCCAAGAGGAGAAGATGGGGAGGTAGGAACAAACATTGTAGTAGGAGAATCATCTATATATGATGTGGCATAATTGTTGGACCTTTGTCATTATCATATGTGTTATCATTGATGTCAAGTTGCATTGATGGAAAAAGTATTTGATGTCAAGCAATATTAATGAAAAAATGACCAATTGGTAAAATGAGTGAGCGAGAAATATGAAATTTGATTGGTAGTTTCAGCTCACAGAGGCTTCAGGATGATTAAGGATAAGTTCTAAGGGACTTAATCAACCTTTGTGCAAGCCACAGACATAGGGAGTTAGCCACCGAAGTCTAGAGTAAGCCGTAGAACACTAGAAGAAGCAGTGGAATATTATCAAAGTCCACGGAAAAAGGAATGAAGTTATAAATAAAAAAGAATCCAAAGGACAAGCCGCATGTGAGAAAGGTAAAGCCATGAATGTGAAGGAAGAACCACACAATAAAGGATGGACTGAAGGAATAACCGCGAAAGTAAGGGAAATTCAGAGGATGCTGTGATTAAAAAGAAAAGGCCCAAAGAACTATAGAAGCCACACATAAAATAAAATATCCCAGACATGGAATAAAGCTGCAGGAAGACAATAGATAAAGATTAAAGCCACATAACATTCAAAATATGAAAAGTAAAAGAAGAAGTCTCAGATAACTGTAAAAGCCGCAACAATGGAGAAAATCCACAAAATAAAGGAAAGTGTCGCGATACAAAGGAAAAAGTCAGAGAAGTCACAGAGTGAACAAGTATGAATTGGACAGGGCTTAAGGACAATCAAATTAATTAAAAAAAGGACAAGTGAGATTTTTTTCTTCAAAATCGATAGTGATTAAATCAACAGGTGATTACAGCTAAGGAGACGACTTGAGCTCCATAAAGAAAGAATAAATATACGATTCCATCTATAAAAATGTAATACTCTTTGACCTCGTGGATATACAGTTGTAGTTTTCTATGTGATTCCTAATTTCAAGGAAAATAAAATATTAGAGAAGATAGAAGCTAGCTCATCTTGATCACATTAGAAATTCTACAAAAATGAGAAATATTTTTAGATATCAATGTACACACCTAAATTAGGTCGTACCACCCTTATAGCCTCGTTAATTAAATAAACCATACCTTACATATTCATATCCCATAGTGCACATGATTTATTGAATTAATTACTTTAATTAATTTAATTAATGTCCTCACTTGACCACTTCACCTAGCCACATCACCTAGACACCTCATCATGGGCCTATTCTTAGCATGTTCATTCTAACTAAGACTAAATCTCTACTTACCATAACTAACTAAGACTTATTCTAAACCTAACATTAGATTCCTATCCTCTCTCTAACAACATGCCCACTTTCTTAAAATAAAAATACCATTTTGGACTGTGACCAATGGGCAGAACTCGCCAAAAATATGGCCAAGATCTACTATTTTAGCAAACCTAGGATTTCTCACCTTAATCGACGTCGGTTAACCCTAAACTAATGCCGGTTAACCTAAACCATCATCGGTTGCAATATATTAACTTTGGTAACCTTTTTCTAAATCTTGGAAGAATTATTCGAGTTTAGAGAGAGAGAGAAATCTACATGCAAGCATGAGCTAGAGCCCTCTCACACATCTAGACACACCCCAATCAACACCAAGAATGATATGAAGGTTAAGCATTCACGGTAACATTTTGAGAAGCATTGCCATGACACTGGCCACTAGTTTCATAGATCAACCATTGCCATCACCCACCCATCAGGAATGCAAATGTAAGTATGTTTTGATCTGCATCATCCTATACTTATTTATATCAGTTTCTTTATCTCTGTTTGTAGGTCCTAGACTCCTTTGCATCCCATCATTCCCCACCTTCCTGTCAATCCACGATCTGACCATCCATAACCTTTTAGCTCCCCACATCCAACCCCAGTCATTTTTGAGCATTCTCAGCTTCTTTGACAACCTATCCATCCTTCTTCCATTCTCTATACAATCACAGAGAACCTCCAAAACCAAATTTTATTGAGTTTCTACCATTCCTCCTCTACCAATTCCAATTAACCTAAACTGTTGTCGATTTCCCTCTCAACCGACATTGGTCATACCCGACCAACATCGTTCTCTATATTTGGTTATTCTTCCTATAACAACAACTTCATAACCTTCACCCAAATAACCTAAAACCACCCAAAACCTGACCCTAACCTATTCTAGTCACCTTGGCTACCTTCCCAACCTCCAGATTTGATCATAACCTTACCTATTATATTAGATTTACTTATTGTATTTGAATGAAATACCTAAATCATATCAACTAAAGTGGGAAGTTATTTTTTTATGTTATTTATTGCATTAAATTGTATTAAATAGTATATTAAAAACCATCTAGGAAGTATCACACTTCCTGGATCTAGCACACACTAGGTAGTCCAATGACATATATATTTTATTATTCTTCTTGCGGTCTTGTTTTGCATTCACAGGTAGTTCCTCCTAGAAAAAAGGAATTTCTCGCAATCAACATTAGATTGAGAAGTTAGAGTGCATGAGTTCTACCTCCCACCATCATCTCACAGGTATTCCTTCTCACCTTCACCTTATTTGTTTTTCTCATACGTACGCTACTATTCAGTGAAACATTTTGGCATTCCCAGTGGGACCCTCATTTTTGGGTTCCTTTCTATTTATATAGGTTCCATCTTGTGTGTTTCCTTTCTAAATCCTTAGTCATTAAATCTTCTTCTTTGGTAATCTGTGCCTTCTTTATAATTTCTCTAAATGAAACATTTCTTTTGGTGAATTTAAAAAGAATCATTCTTCTTTCTTTTTGCATTAGTGAAAATCATCCTCTCTCATATTCATCACTTGCTACATCGAATATAATTGTTGATTTGGGTTATATAATTTGTTGCATTTCATCCTTGTATGCTGCATTATTATCTCACATTTAAAATTGAGGGAAACCTATACGCTGGAAGTCATGCCTAATTGATTGTTGACATAATTGAATCGTAGAAAGAACTTTCTCTTCTCTCTCTCTCTTTTCCAAATTACACAAATACAAAATTCACACATCTTCTTAAAACAACACATTACCTGGAAGAAGTTTTCAACGACCACATGATCAGAGGATTGACAATGGGAACCCAACTAGTTTCTCTGTCCAGTCATACCTCAGAGAAAGGACTACCCCACCAAAACATAACTTGAAACCTCCCCTTTAGAATTTTCCTCTTCATAGGATGCCTTCCCAACCAAAAAAATCTGTTATAAATTCACAAGTCAGTCTCAAATAGCATAAGCTAAAGTAACATAATATTCACTCATAGGATTACATTTTTTTCTTAGCTTTCTTCCTGAATTACATTTTGAGTTGTGAGGATTATGCTTCTTCATTTTCTTCTTCCTTTCACACTCCACCATTATAGTTGTAGTATTTCGACTGTTTTTGAGTGTGTCAGGGCCTCATATTATCATTCTCATATTTCTGGATTGATTCTTCATCTGATTTAATTTATAAAATCCATTTTTCTTCACTTCTTCAGATTTCACAATAACCGACATTAGTCCAGCGACCGTCATCGGTTCCCATTTTTCCGTCATTGGTTTACTTGACCGGTGTTGATTACCATCTCTTTTGGTTATTTTACCCAAAACATATTTCACAACATTTTTTTTTCTATTTGTAGTCCTCAGGACATCATCATATTCCCAAACATTCTGATATCACTGTTAAATACAATTTCCCCATTTCATTTTCATCAGTCTTGCTTCATTTATTCAAACTGGTGTTTTTTCATAGTAACCAATATTGGTTAATGTAACTGTCATTGGTCCCCTTTACCCATCATCAGTCACCTTAACTGGTGTCGGTTTCCCTATTTTTATTTTTAATTGAAACATTGACCAAGTCCACATATCACTATCTATTTTTTTCATTTATGTTGTTCTCTGTGTCATTGACAAATTACAATTAACCCAATATAAACTAATTCAGATGGTGTTGACTCATAGCTAAAGTAACACCCTTATATTCCACATCAGCCATCAGCCACTACCACCTAGCCCATCATCGCTTTCCATCCTGTCACATATGGATCCAAATTAGCCTATAACCATTTCTACCGGTGACGAGGAGTTCGCAAGACTCCTTGACCAAAATCCCGCGGCACTATAATACTATCTTGCCCACTCATCTACCTGAGACTTCTCAGGATAGCTAGTATACGACATGTTTGTATCTATCCCTCCTACCATCACCCCCACTTCTGTGTCAGCTACCACTAACTCGATGCTACCCTCATCCACTTTACCCCATGTGGTCTCTCAACTAGGTCCCACCTCTACTATAGCTACTAAACCAATGACATCTATTGCATTGGTGAAGTCGACCATTCCTTCACCAACTGCCTTGAGCATGGCCCCATCTGCCCCCTTTTCCTTGTATATACCAGTTGCATCACAACCACCCGTGGTGTTGGCAACCTGCACCCACTTCCAAAACCTTTTCCTTTCCATCCCATAGTCTCTACCACCAATTACTATGAGAGTCATTACGACCACTTCACTTTTTTACATGCATCACCAACAACCCCCAATCTCATCTATCACTTATTCAGGGTATCTTCCACCTATATCTATCCCCCCTTTGCAGTTTTCATATTCGGCACCCCCATGTACCGGGATGCCATCCACATCATACACCCATCATTAACCTCCCTTTACTGTAGGAGGTGCCCATTCCTCATAACCCACCAACGACCTCATTAGAATGATGATGCAAAAGATGCAAACACTAGAATCATGAGTTTCTAGCTCTCATAACTCTTTAACTTATGAAAAAAATATGTAATGAGCCTATTCATCCATCTATTCCTATTCGCCCATACCTTGTGCATTGGGAAATTTCCAAGTTCAACTATTTCAACAGTAAAGAAGACCTGCAATAGCACTTACAGTCATTCAAACATAGGTGTTATCTAATTTCCGATGATGATTCCTTACTCCTATGAACATTCCCCATGTCCCTAACATGACCTTCCTTAGATTGGTACAACATTTTACCTAGACATTCCATCTAATCCTTTAACCAAGTGGCTCAAGCATTGCTGGACCAATTCTCAATCAATGTAGTAAAAAAAGTCACCATGACTGACCTATACTCGACATGAAAGTATGACGATGAATCTACCACATATTTCATTTCTCGTTGGTGAAGTCTTATCAATCAAGTAAAGTTCCAATTACCTCAAGCTAAATTTATAGAGTTGTTCACTAGAGATTGTGCTAGACAGATCTCACCAAATCTATAGGTAAAAACCTTTCATACCTTTGACAAAGCATTTACCATGACATGAAAGATGGAAATTCATGCCATTGAAGAAAATAAAATCTAATTGTGAAACAAGAACACCAAGTTCAAATCAACTGATTCTTCTTCATCTTAAAAACCCCAAAACAATCATTCAAAAGCCAAAGAATCTACCAACGTAGTATTTCTCAAAGCTGGTCCATCTCATCCATCTAATCAAGCCAAACCTTCCTCTAATCTTTCCCTTATTTAGAATTTTCAGTTTTGGAGGGATCAATGAAAGTACACTCCAATTGGAGATCCCTATTCTTCAGTGGAAAAGTTTCTTAAATTTAGAGCCATTGCACTACCCCCCATAAAACCTCATACTGGTTTCAATCCCACTCGTCCTATTCCCGCATGGTATAAGGAACATGACTATTGTAATTATCATCATGTCAAAGGCCATAGTGATGGTAATTGCATAACTTTTAAGAACATCATCCATGAAATGTTAGTTAATAGAGATCTCGTCCTGGACAACCCGAACACACCAGTAAATAAAAAATTACATATCTTTAAGAAGTCGTTCCCTAACCATACATTATCATCTAATAAAAGTTATGAACCTTCAACCAATGACAAAAATTTCCATGAAGTCCATGCTATTTTTGATATTGTACTGGTCGTTACTCAATTTTCACCTATTCTGTCTATCAAGGAAATTCTGGCACACACTCCTATACCCATAGCAGAGCATACTTCATCCACTCCTTCACCCTTAGAGGAGTCTCCTTCATCTCCCCCTTCACTCATGGAGGAGTCCCTGATTTATTTTGATTCCATTTCACCATCTAAAACGTAACCTACCAAAAAACCAACAATATTAACTCTCCTACCCACAAGAGAATCGTCACCGCCTTCTCCCCAACCAAAAGAGAAATCTATCTCACCCCACCTACCATCTCTCCTACCCATGGGATATACTTTAAACACACCACTACATATTGGGGACAATTCTCTATCAGCATTCCAGGATCCGATTGATCTAGTCTTAGCTCTTCTACCCATAGAGTCTTAGGCTAACCAATTCCTTGTCTCACATATATATTTTATAGGGATTACCACTAAACCAACTGCATCTCCTCTTACAGCGGTCCCATTTTCATGGCTAGCCAATTTCTTGGATTACATTGATAATTCCATGCTTTGGGGACATCTTCAGCTCCCCTTTTCAACCCAAATGAAAATTTCACCTACAAATACCTCCACAATCTATCCAAAGTTATTTTTAGCAACAAGATCGATCCTGACCATATATGTCAAAACGGCCTCTTCTTCATCACCTTTACCTATATCCGAACTTTTAAACATGACTAAAACCATTCCTATGCCTAAAAACCTACCCACACCTACATCTTTGTCCACATCTAGACCCATCACTACCTTATGTGTCATGCTGACGTTAAGCCTTACCCATCCACCCATCAAATTGGATTTAGCCACGTCTTCCCAAACCCACACCAAAATTTCTCCTCTTCCTAAAAATAAGACCCAATATTCTAGGCCATATACACTAGTCTCACCTACCACACCATTGTCACCTTCTCCCCTTCCGTCCATCCTAGGACCTCACCCATCAACCTTGACCAAACAATCCCCTACCCAAGGCTAGTTAAAAGCTAAGAAACCTACCTTGTCATCACGATCCTTTGCTACATCTAATTTACCTACACAAAAAACACCCTCGCCATCACTCGTACATTTCTTACCAGATATACCTCCACCAACTACTATAACCCCAACTTTGCCTATACGAATTCAACCCATACCTTCCACCCAGATTATACCAACCACTTCCACTGCAACTTTATTGTCCCCATGGGTAACCCATCCTCTTCCACTTTCTGCTTTCCCTTCTACATCACATACTCCAATCTCACCTTTACCCAAGAAGGTTCAATCCATAGAAAAAAACCCACTACCCTCCAATAGGGTAGTTAAGCCAACAACACCTGCCACTACAACACCTTTACCCAAGTAGATACCATCAAAACCTAAGATAGTACCACCTACCAAACCAGTGGTCCAACTCCTTCCCCCTCATATAATGCCTCTTCCCCCTTAATCATCCACACCTTTACCTAAACCTACACTCACTTCCCACTGTGATCCATTAACAGGGTCCTATGTAAAATTTTTAGCCAACCTCCTAGAGACCTCAGTAATCACATTACCACCGCTTAGACCTTATGATCCCCTTAAACCCAAACCAAAAGGGTTTTATGAAAATAATTTTTTTTGCCTACCATCATGTGCTAGGACATGATGTAGAATTTTTTAAGACATTCAAAACTGTTCTCCTCCACTTATGTCCTCCATAATAAAATTTTGATGATGATGATCTTCTTAATGAGGACCCTACTCCACCTTCACCTATCACCACACACCATTGTCCCTTGATTCTTCAATGACCTCCATCTCAACCCCCACAACCATTTTATCCACCTCCAAAATTTGAGATCAACATGGTTCATATCAGAGAGTTGGCCAAACTACTTCCTAAATGCCAGTGTTCCCTACTCATTTCACAAGGTTCTTACCCCGTATTAGGTTTTTTCCCATCATATCATTACACTAATCATGATATACCTTCTCCATCTACCTCCTTCCCTCAGATTAACATGATCCCAATTTCCACTCGCACCCAAAAGGACAAAGGAAAAGAAAAATCAACTAGCCCATCAACCAATCCCATGCCCAATATACCATCTACACCCGCACCATAAATCACGATCTGAGGACCCACATACCTTATTTATAATAGGGTCACCCATCGTACAATGATAAAAAAATTACACCAATCCCCTCTAAAAATGTCTTTATATGATCTCATCCAAACCTATGAATCTCATCGATAAGCCCTTATGGAGGTTTTGCAATCCATCGAGGTTTTACCTAACGAACCCACACAAGTAGCCTTCATTCTCACCCCTCACTATGTGACCTCTCTTACCAAATCATCTCCTTCTTCTACCCCCACGCCCACTAATCAAGTAGCCACCCTTAGTTTTTCTGATGAGGATTATACCTCTCTAATCAGACGACCATGATCCCGCCCTTTTCATCTCTGTGTATATCAATAATATATGTGTACGGTGTGTTATGATTGATGGCGGTGCTAACATCACCATCATCTCCTTCCATGTGCATAATCAAATGTGAATTCCTTAAAATTACATGCATAATAACCCAGTTATGTTGTGCTCCTTTAATGACACCATCACTTCCACCCTTGGCACCATTATTCTTCATGTTGGTGTAGGCCCTTGTACTGTCCCAGAATTGTTCTATGTCTTGGAGAGGGAATTCTAGTATAACTTATTGCTTGGACAACCTTGGATTCACATCATGGGTTGTGTGCCTTCAACTTTACACCGCTGTGTAAAATTCTAACATGAAGGGCATAACTATACCATCCCAGCTAACCCATCACCATTCAAAACCTGTAACATGTTGTACCAACCTAACAATGTCCTTGTACCAATTAAGGCATCTACCACTACCCCCACTTCTCCTTCACCCATAGCCCCATCCACTAATGCTTCTACAATCTCTTCCATACCTAACTCCTCTATTCTAACTATTACTACAGCCTCTGTATCTAGCCCATCTACTTCCCAACCAACCAATACCCCTCCTACCCGATCACCTAGTAATTCATCTATCCCCGCTACCCACATATCTAGTACTGATCCCTTAGAAGGTTTTTTTCAATGCCTCACTCTGAGGAAATATTACCTCTACAATATAAAAACATTCCTCACTCCGCAAGAGTATGGAAACCTATGCCAACATCCTCGTTATGACTATCGCAAAGGAGAGGTTATCCCTTATGGTCCTCCCCACCTTGGCACCAAATTAACATATGGGGAACTTGATACTTCCACCTATTCATGAAAATTTCCATCCCAAATATAGCCATTTTCATCTGACCTCCAATCTCTCACTAACTATCACTTCGCCCACACTTTCCTTCATTGTTGTGCATGAAAAGGCTTTGGATTTTGTTTTTACGAACAAGGCCTTTAATACCGTCATCTCGTGTACCCCTCGTAAACACAAATATCACAGTGGCATTAGATTTTATGAACCATATTCCAAGAATACTTGCATCGAACTCATTGAAGACGATAAACCTTCTCCACCCCGTTCACCAATGTCACCACCCTCACCCACGAATTCCATAGATCCTGAGTCTATTCCTCCTAATTTTTTTCATGAACACAATTTCTCTGGTACCTCTGACTTATCAATGTGATGGCGAGGCTCCCTCTACTCTTCCCTTCTGGTATCTTAACATGATCGATGATGATAAACCTTCTATTAACGTCGTTAAATGTCAGGATGATGAGTCTATCCTCACCTACCTTGGTGTGGAAGATTCTTATATTCACAGGTCGTTACCATTTGAGACGCAAACCATGTTGAATGAATCGACTATTGAAATCAACATCCATACTCAGGATGACCCACACATTCTAAAGATAGGCCAATCTTTATATACTACTGAATAAGAAGATTTTACTTATTTCCTCTGGGATCATAGCAACATCTTTTATTGGTCCTATGCTGATATGCTTGGTATTGACCCAAAATTTTTGGTCCAAAGTATCGTAACCATTCCTAAATTCAAACCCGTAAAACATAAGCTACGGAAAATGCATCCTCACATTGCCCTTCTTGTCAAAGAGGAACTTTAGTGCCTTCTCTCGGTTTCTTTTATTCTTCCCATTGAATATGCTCAATGGATTTCTAACATCATTCCTATCACAAAAGCAACAGGGGGACTTCACATTTTCATGGATTTCCATGACTACTTCAACTTAGCTTGCCCTAAAGATGACTTTCCTCTACTAGGTATTGACCAGCTGGTTGATCTCACCACTGGTCATGAGATGTTATCACTCATGGATGGTTTCTCGGGTTATAAAAAAATATTAATTTCCCCTAAAGATCAAAACAAAACCACCTTCATCACTCTTTGGGGGACCTTCTGCTATCGAGTCATGCCTTTTAGCCTTAAAAATGTTGGTGCTATATATCAGCGGGCTGAGACTTATATCTTCCATGACATAATGCATCACATATTAGAAGACTGTGTAGATGATATTCTTGCCAAATCCAAATGTCAGACCAAACATCTCATAGTATTAAAGGTCATATTTGACCGTCTCATCAAGTATTGTGTTTTCCTTCATCCCAAGAAGTGTTTCTTTGCTGTTCTTTCAGGAAATCTCCTTGGGTTCATCGTTTCTTTACATGGCATAGAATTCGATCATGCTAAAGTAAAGGCTATTCTCGAAATTCCTCCACCTACTAATTTTTGTCAACTTTGAAGTTTACAAGGTAATATATAATCTATTCGTCGGTTCATTTCACAACTTTCTGACCGCTGCCAAGAATTTCATCATCTCCTAAAAAAAGACATCTCCTTCAAATAGGATGATGAATGCCACAAAGCCTTTGACACCTTAAAAAAATACCTTCTCCAACCACGAGTGTTCACTCCTCCTAAAGATGACCAACCCTTTTACCTATACATTTTTGCTACTTATCATTCCTGAGGTGCCATGCTCACTCATCGTGACAAGTAACACTAGGAGAAAGTAGTTTATTACATAATCCGTACACTTTTGGACTACAAAACAAGGTAAACTCATACTGAAAAAAAAATTTTAGCCTTAGTTTTTGTTGACACTAAAATCCATCATTACCTACTTAACCACAAAACCTTTTTCATCACTAACACTAACCCTTTACATTACATGTATGCCAAACCCTACCAACATCAACATGGTGAACATTGGATCATGCTTCTTGCAGACCTCAACCTTAAATTCATCCATAAAAATCCTAGCAAAGTCTAAACCATCTCTAACCAACTTACAGATACACCCCTTTTTGGAAATAAACCATCTAACTTCGATTTCCCAGATGAATCCATCACTAATCTATATTTGGATGATACCATTTATCAAATGACCTTATTCTTCGATGGTTCCAAATGTTAGCGTGGGGATGGTGCATGTGTTATCCTCATTCCTCTTGATGGGAAACCTTTGCCATTATCATTCAAACTATATTTTGATTGCACTAACAACATCATCGAATATGAAGTACTTGTATTAGGCCTTCAAACTACCATTGCCTTAGATGTCAAATCAATTAATATCTTTGGTGACTCTCAACTAGTTATAAACCAATTCAATGGTATATACCACTGTCGTAACAAAATACTCCAAAAGTAAAAATACCATGTCAACATACTTCTGACTACCTTTGACCGTTACGAATTTCAAACCATGCCACGTTCTACTAATAAATTTGTAGATACCATGTCCTGTCTAGCTTCTGAGATACCCTCTTTTCCTGCCAACACCAAAATATTTATCACAATACAAAGGTTGCAAACACTTTCTTATTTATCTCAAGATTTCAACTACGTCAGAACCGTTGCACCTGATCCACATGATCTTTGGTATAAATAGTTAGCAGACTACCTTTCCCTTTCCATTCTACCTCCAAAACTTACTTGTAATGGACAAGGTGCTTTTCTCAAAGGTGTCTCTCGCCATGTCATCATGGGTGGTCTTATTTATAAACGTGGCTTTGATGGTATCCTATTACAATGCCTCACAAGTTCTAGAATTCCTTATACCATTAAGGAGGTTCACGACAGAATTTGTGGTAGTCACTTTAGTGGCTTAGCTGTCATTAAATGCATAATTTTCCTGGGATATTATTGGCCCACCTTCAACCATGACTTCTGTGACTACATAAAACATTGTGTGAAATGCTAGCAACATGCTAATCTTCATCATACACCTAGTCATGCCTTATAGTTCACACAAGACCTTTGGCCTTTCTCTCAATGGGGTTTAGATCTTGTCAGAGAGATCAATCCTCATTCTTCACAATGCCATCAATGGATTATAACTAATACTGAATACTACACTAAATGGGTAGAAGCCATTCCCCTCATTTCTACAAAAGCCTAGAAAATTTGTGAATTCATCAACCATCAAATTATTTGTCATTTTGGTGTTCCTCACTGTCTCATAACTGATAACGGAAAATAGTTCAAAAACAAAATCTTATGAAAACTATGTGATTCCTTTAGCATTCAACACATTTTCCCTTCACCCTAGTACCCACAAACAAATGGCCAAGTAAAATCAAAAAATAAAAATATGAAAAAAATTCTTATGAAAGTAGTTAATGATACTGGAAAGGATTGGTATACACACATTCCTTTCACCTTGTGGGCTTACCATACTAGTATTCGCACTTTGATGGCTTCCACATCTTTCTCTCTAGTCTATGGTACCAAAATTATCTTGCCTCTAGAAGTCTAGATTCCATCTCTCTGCATATCACTCCAAGACATGCTCAACGATGATGACTTTCTCTAAGATCGTTTGGTACAACTTAAGTTATTAGATGAGCATCGTCTCAATGCTCTTGATCATCTCCAAATGTACCAAAAAAATGTATCAAACATGTCCATGAGCAAACCTTCCAGGTCGGTAACCTCATCTTGAAGGAAAATCAACATGTAAGCAAAGAGGAGAAAAGTAAACAGGGAAAATTTTCTCCTAATTGGCTTGGACCTTATATTGTTACTCATACCTATGGATTAGGTGCTTATCGTTTATCTTCACTCGAAGGTAAAACCGAACCTGAAGCCTTGAATGCCTTGCATCTTCAACCATTCTATTGTTGAATCAAATCCTATATCACCTCCTTTCTATTTTAAGCTCCTCCCTTGAGCACCATTTACCTTTTCATATTACCTATCTTTGCGGTCAACGACTAGACAAAAATCATGTTATTACCCGTCACTTTTCAACCTTATCATCAATATGAGTACCACGCCTCTACTCATGGAATGATTTTCATGGATACTTTTCATCTTTTTCAAGATGGAATCCCATGGTCATTCATCATTTGAAACCATATCTTTCATAGTTAACCTTTATGTGCTATGGTTTTTGTCTTCTAAACAAGAGCCTAATCTTCCACTATAGTCTAGTCCATGACTTAAAACGTCCAAAAAAGAAAAATAATTTCAAACACAAAATGGGATTCAACTCCTTGAGTCAAAATTCCAACAAAAAGATGACTCCCTCAAAAGGGACATCTCTTCTCTCTATCTCGCCACTATAAATAGACTGCTCCCTCGAAGGAAAACTATACAAAGCTTGCCATATTGCACATAGTCTATCATAAAAAGGGACTATCCTTGCAAAAACAAAACAAAATATTAAGAAGATTCCCACATTGATCAGCTTCACAAAGACCTCAAGGAGATAATATACTCATCCCACGTAGACTTCTTGCATTGATCAATATATCAAACACAAAAGAAAAAAGAAAAAATGACAAATTTTTCATCATGGACTTGCCTATTTTTTATCATGGGTTTCTTTCCAGGTAGACATGCCATATTACACTAAGTTACGCTAAAACCATCCATTTTCACCTCATCACCTTCTTACCCTAATTTCTTGCCCACTCAAGGGGTGTTCCACAAACATAATTTTTTGTGATCAAGTGACTCTCTTCACCTTTAGAATAGTTTATCATCCACCGCTTTTAGGGTTTTACATTCATATGCCAATCTTCGGTATGATTGACTCGTATTTTTTCTGGTCAATTAGGTGGATCTTTTGTCACCTCTTACCATCTACCTTCTTCATCACCTTTTATTCTCCTATATAGAACTAGACCATCGACATCTACATTTTAAATATTTCCCCTTTCACCTAAGATCAACCATGCCTATGAGCTAGACCCAATCATACCTACAACCTATCAACCCAGTCACCTACTTCACCATATTATTCCCTAGATTATGGGAGAACTACATTGTCCTGAGGCCCCTTTTCTCTAGGGCTATATAGGTAGCACTTCAAGAGCATGGGGCCCTTGGAGGTTAGCTCGGCCACTCTTTAACGTAACCCATTTTCCCCACATGTTTTTTTATTAACATTCACCCTAAATTAGTTTCCATTTTTAATAACATTTGGAAATTTCTCACTCATACATATCTACCATTTTATCACACCATAAAAACATCTAATCAATCATTCCACATTTCTCTAATATCAAAAAATTTAGAAATTCACACAATAACCTATATATAATTCATCATTTATTTCCCCTATTACCAATAACTTGGAAATTAAATCAAAACTAAAAACACAATCAACCATGCCTAACTAACCTAACTTAACCATGCCTAACCAACCTAACTCAACCATGCCTAACCAACCTAACTCAACCATTCCTAACTGACCTAACTCAACCATGCCTATACCTGACTCCACCATGCCTAATCCACCTAGTTTCCATCCATATACAAATAACAATATAAATTTCAAAATAGAAGTACATTATCCATACCATCAATATCACCATCTATAAATTAAATTCTACGTATCCATCAAATATAAACTGATACAAACTAATACAAGTATCGCTTATGTACAACCTCACTATTATTGGCACATAGGCCGATATATATCAAAAAATAAATATAATGATCATACATGGTGACTAATTGTCACCCCACCTAATATCCATGCTGGTCTCACCTATCTCCTCCTCCTCTCCTCCAGCCCAGCACCCTCTCAACATATCTCCACCTTGCCTAGGTCTCATCTTTGCCTAGCATGCAAATGGGTTTGGCATTTGTGAACTTGTGGCCTCACCCTGAACATATCTCGAGGCTTGCCGACCCCCTGTGCTCTCTGAGCTATGTGTGCGAGAGATCATCCTCTCAATCACTATCCGCCATGCCCTATACTCAGCACAAGACTAGATATATATCCCTGTGGTCATCAGCTGATCATGGTAATATATGGCCTCATTCAGGTCATCCTTGAATCTCACCATCAACATTGTTTGTGGTGGTGCGATAGGCCTCATAGTAACTTGTGAGCTATATCTTTCTCTTGATGGCCTCGTCCCCTATACCTTTGAACCCTACCCTCCTCCCTATACCGTGGGACCTTTTCCCACTACTAACTGTAATATGGGACCCTATCCCTAGGCCTGTGGATGTTCCTACGTTGTGATTTGGGCTTGTAGGGAAAAGTTTTGAGATATGCAGTAGCCAAATAACCTTGCAAACCTACTATCTACACTTATAAGGTGGCAACCTATCCACCATCACCATCAACACCCAATGCGGGTACCTATCCCTGTGCAACTTGGGCCTGCAGGGCTACTACCTGCACTTGTAAAGTGGCAACCTGTTCCTCTGATCTTGTGAGATGCCCCTATAATACTCCAAGCTATGTCAACAGGGTGGCCACATACCCTTGCAATGTGTCCCTTAGAACTGTAATAGTGGCTAAGTTAGGCTGCCTTGGCCTTGGTGGTGTTTCCCATAGCTGCACTTCCCACCACCACCTATATCTTTCAGTGACCCCAATGTCATCAATCCACCTATCCACCTCCTTCTCCTCCTACCCTATCGACACAGTTGGTTATGGCAGATCCATAGGCCTCTCCACATCATCTCTCATGTATTGTGGGAATGGTGGAGGCACTTCCTGGGGCAGCTCACACTGTTGGCTGACCCTGTCAATAGGTATCATCTCCTGCTTGCTGACACGACACCCCTCTATCCACCTGAGCAGCTATAGCTCCTCCAACTCCACTGCCATATGTTTGTAGGAAGGGAAGCTAACATATGGCTTCTAAATAATGTCAAACCTTGAAAATCCATCTAGCACACATCAAAAATATGCCACATCATGTGCAACCCTAGCTGCCCTATGCTCTCCCCTAATAGGTACCCAACACCTGTAACCAACTCGAACCAAGCCCACATCGAGTGCATCAGGTCAGGGAAAACCAACTGGATGCACACATACAATGTGCTTGTATGCCTAGTAGTGAAGAAGGAAGGTACAACATAAAATGAACCTCTGTAGCCTCCCATAGGCCCACAACTCTCTGTACAACTACACCAAGAATACTGGTGCATAGGAAAAATAGGTCCTCTCCTCCATCATGTCTTGGAGAACTCCCATTAGTGCTCGTGGGAATATCCCACCCTTTACATATGACAATGTAAAACAACACACTGCCTCCATAATCAAGACAACAAACCTCATCTCCTGATGATAGGCCACGTACATGTCTTCGTAGCTCAAGCTCATGCTATGGTATCTCAGCTCTACCATCGCCTCTAAAAGAATAGCCACTATCGGATCCTCTAAGGCCTCCAAGGTAATAGAATAGGCTTACTCCCCAACTATCGGCAACAACATGATCCTGTATACGTCCTCTAGGGTGATAGTAATCTCACCCATTGGAAAATGAAAAGTTTTGGTTGATGAATCCCATCTATCAATGAGTGCGACCATAAAATTAGGATCTTGGGCTACACTCTGGTAATGTTGGATCCCAATTAGTCCTACATATGTCATGTGCCTCCACTCCTCCATAGTCACACTTGACTGTATCACCAACAACATAGGTGGTACTATGTCTTGTATCCATAATTGCTCTCTCGCCTGCACCAATCAAACACAACATTATTAGGATTGACCATACCCAACATAAATTTTACCCAACACACCTATTACATGACATAACAATTTCCCACCACACCCTACCCAAACCTTAACCCTACTGGTTACCCATTTTTTCATAGTGTATTGTTACACCTATTCTTCCTTATCATCCTTATCTATATTACATCATTTTATCTATTTTCCACCCCAAACCATCGCCAAAATACCCTTTTCACATCTCTTCCATACATACACCTTCCCTCAACCCTTCCTTGACTATTTTTATTTCCCACTACACATTCCTTACCGCTATTTCTCATCATCCCTAATCGGCGTCGGTCACCTTAACAGTCACCAATTTTATTTGACCGATGTCGATTCAATTTCACTGGTGTCGGTCACCTAAGTCTTGACTGATACTAGCCAAGGCCAACCAATGTCGGAAAATCCCTGATGGATGTTGGTCTCTGTCGTGACATAAAAAACCAAAAACCCCTACCCTCCCTCTCAAAAATTGACAAAAACACCCTAAACACCCACCATACACTACCCAAACCTAGCCTAACATCATTTACACCCCTATTTACATTACATTGGACCTCCCCCCTCCCTCATTTCATTCCTTTTACCCAAAAATTAAAAATTCAACTCCCTATTAGTGCAAATTCATAGCACCCCCAAAATTACCTATGGATATGCTTTTCTAAGACAACGTCATTTGGTGTGAATGCACAACATTGAGCTTTCTTAAAGTGTGGGACCTTTGTAAATGGGTAAAGCTCTCCACAGAAGGCTGATTCCTCTTCCTAAACTACCTACCACAAGCTATTCTAGTGCAGGAAAGCTAATCTAATCCTAATCTAACTATTCCAAGGAGACACAGAGAGAGAAAAGAGGGAAAACTAGAGCCTACACTAAAACAATGATACACCAGAGAAGGAAAATGTTGAACATCTATCAAAACTGTTATGGAAACAAAGAGAGGTGAGCAATGGAAAGGATGAACAAGTGCATCACAAAACCAAGGATTTATTTCACACAAAAAATGTTCCAAAATCTGCAATAGACATTCAAACATGCACAAATACCTGAAATGAAGAGAGGAAAGAAGAAAACAAGCAAAAATGAGCAAGGACGGATAAATGCATCATAAAACACATTTTTTTTATTGCTCCAAAAGTTTGCACAAAACATAATTTCACTGGTAAGAGGAAAAAAATGCCATTATAGAGCAAGGGAGGAGGTTCAAACTCCATTTTTGACCCTAGCGAAGAAAAGAAGGGAGAGGCAGAGAAGAATGATGAATAAACCGTTACAAATGAGCCAAAATTGGCTTTTAACTATCGAACAGAATGAAAGAAATGTGGAAAATGTGGGAAAATCAAATTGAAAATCCAACCACCAAAAAATCCCTCCAATTTCACCTAAAAAGTGATGGGCTTCATGGAAAAAACCCATATGCAAAAGTACATTGCTTTGCAGAGAAAGAAATAGGTCCATACTTCATTAATTTTGGTGGTTGGGGGCGTTTTCTATGTTTTTTGCATGCCAGAGACGTTTTCCTATTTTTCTCCCACAAATCTCCATCAAAAATAAAAATTGAACCCTCGATCATGTATATGATTTTTAAATCTTTCCAATGATATAAAGAACGGAAAAATCTGAGCTCGGGATCGAACGTTATGCCCCTCTGAAGATTTAGGGCACAAATAGCAATTTTAGGGAAAAAATCAGGTTGGCTAGCCAAAACTTGAAAATTTTCCATTTTTTGAATTTGGGAAAATGTCCCAAAACTTCCCTGTGCCCTGCCACTCTTTTTCCATGTGGTGCTTTCCCATTCCCTGATGGAAACGTGGGCTCAAACCTCTCTTTTCCCCTTTGATTTTTTTATCGGGAAACATTCCCAAATTTTCCCCGTGCTCCGCCAATCCGGTGACACGTGTCAACTTCTAGTTGCTTAGCGGGGGCACACTTCTTTTTCTCCATTTGTGCCTCTATCACTTTGGAAAAAAAACAAATTTTCCTCCATGCCTTGGACTCCCACTACTGTCATGGACACGTGTCGCTTCCTCATTGGCCGTAGGCCTTCCACAACTTTTTCTCCATCCTCCTTTGCGAGCTTGTGGGCTGGTTTTTTTCTTTGCACCCTTTGCCCACTTTGGAAATTTTTTTAACTTTTCTCCGTTGGCCTGACCTCCACCACCACGTGGCATATTCTCATTGGATGTGGGCCAGTCAAGGGAAAATTTCCCTAAAAAACTCCACTGAGCCATAACTTTCAAAATATTTGGAGTTAGGAGGAAAATGTTACCTTTCTGGAAAGAGGAAGAAAAATCCTATTTGATGCAGCCATTTCTAGAATCCTTTGAGTTCTTTAAATGTGTAAAAATTGAATTTAAAGCACAAGGAAGGAAAGAATGAAGGCAAGTTAGCCAAAATAAGTAGGGGGCTCATTTTGGATAACACTCCCACCCAAAACCTTTTCCACCCAAACCAATTTCCACACTCTATTTTTAAACAAATGCAAAGATCAAATAAAATCCTACCTCATCTCAGTTTTGTCTTTGTGGTGGCATGTTTGGCCACTGTGTTAGTGGTCCACCTGACCCTCTCCTACCTTTGTCATCACCAAATCAACTCCTCACCTTGTAACCAATCCAACTGCTCCAATTGATCTCGTGGACCTGCCTACTGAGCACCAATCACGCGCTAGTCACTCACCAACTCAGCTCAAACACCTTGTACTGTCACTTTCTCCTCTTAATTTACCACTCTATCATTTTCCCAAATAACAAGCTAATATGAATCCATAAAATAAAGAATTTTCTTTTTATTAACCCTAACCTGACCTGATCGATGTTAGTCATATGAAACCAATGTCAGTTACTTTCTAACAGGCATCGGTTACCTACCATTACCATTTTCACCCCATTTTTTCCATTTTTGACCTTAACTCATTATTGCTCGATACCCTTTAACCTTACCCACACTTATTGTAACCTACCTACAAGCCCAAACTACCCTTGCATTTCCTTAGTTACATTTAGGGATTTGTTATTTTACCTATACCTTGGCCTTACCCGTGCCATGATCTATTTACCTAGACCTAGCCTACTTGGTGTGACCACTGACCTTGTGTACTCACTATACCTTACGATGCTATTACCCATGTTATTTTTGCCTAGCAACCATACCTTTCCTATTGACCTTTGGTGTACCGGAACATACCTAAACATTCCTATACCTGACCTACGTTGTGTTTCCGAACCATATCCTATGCCATGTATACTTGAATCACTTCACCCTTGTTTAGATAAACCTATCGACGGTAGATGATGTAGAGTTTACAAGCTCTTCAACCTAGTACTATGTTATAGTCTATACATGTGCATGCATTTGATTGCCATTACCTATTACCTGATTTGACCATTACCCATTCCCAATTTTACCCTGTCCTATTACTTATTTCTTGAGTATATCATCACCCTTTTCCATAGTACTCATCCCTTCCCCACCTACGTTCACTTCCATTAACTACACATTTATTAAACCACTCACCGATCCCGTATAACACCTCATCAACTCATGGTTTGAGGGGGATCACCTTCTCCCACACCTGGGGCAACCCCGCTCTCACCCACACATGGGACCATCACTTCCTATTTTTGTTAGCATTTCTTCCCAATATAAGCTATGTGATAAAAGGGGAAAAATGTAGACACCAAAACTAGGTCGTACCACCTGTTAGTGCAAATCTACAACACCCCCTAAATGACCTTCAAATTTGCAGTCCAGAATTGGGTCATTTAATGTGATTGCACAACATTGAGTTTTCTCCAAGGTGTGGGGCATTGCAAGGTGAGAAAAATATCTAGATTGAATCTGATTCTTACTCCTTTGTTTAGGTGTATGCATGCAATTTTACAGAGGTTCTGGTTCAAAATTCCTACTCTATAACTACCAAGGAGATAGGGTTGAGAGAAACATGGAAATGGAAACAAAACTAAGAAAAAATAGAGAGGTGATACACTAAAGGAGTACTGAACTCCTTGCTTTGCAAAAATAGACACAAATCATGAAGATTGCAGAAACAAATAATGCACAAATTACTAGAATGCAATGAAGGATCAGAAAGCAATAATAATTGTATGAGAGGATTGAAAATTGATCACAAAACATACATTATTGTGCCCAGATTTGATACAATACATTGCAATAGCAAAGAGGCAAAAAAAATGTGTTACAATCTCCATGGGAGGTCTGAAAATCCTTTAAATCCACTTGCTAAGGGGAAAAGAAGAGCTTGCAAAAGCAAGATCATCCAACCTTTTACAAATGAGCCAAATCTAGATTTTAATGGCCAAGCAGAAGAAGAGAAAGAAAAAAACGTGGGCAAAAAATGATTATGAGTTCAACTACCAAATAAATCCCTTCAATTTCACCTACAAGGTGATGGGCTTCATGGAAAAAACCCATACACTAAAGTACATTGCTATGTAGAGCAAGAAAGATGCCCATACTTCATCAATTTTGGTGGTTGGGGGCGTTTTCTATGTTTTTTTGCATGCCAGAGACGTTTTCCCCCATTTTTCTCCCCACAAATATCCATCAAAATTCAAAATTTAACCCTCCATCATGTTACCATCTTTCTAAAGATATAACAAACGTGAGAATCTAAGCTTTAGATCAAAAGATATGGCCTTATGAAGATTTAGGGAAAAAATGGCGAAAACAAGGCAAAAAAAGGGTTCACGGGCCGAAATTTGAAAATTTTCCCCTTTTTTGAAATTGGGAAAATTTCCCAGAAAATCCCCACACCCCACTGCTCTGCTACCATGTGTCACCTTCTAGTTGCTTAGTGGGGGCGCACTTTTATGTTTTGCCTTGGCACCTTTTGACCACTTTGGCAAATTTCACCAAATCTTTCCGCACCTCTGACCCCCCGCCACTGACTGGAAACGTGTCATCATTTGTTTTCTCAGTGGGGTTGCACTTCCAATTCTTCCTTTTGTGCATTTTTCAATTTTGGAAAAATTGCCAAAATTCCCCCGCGCTCCCCGATTCCGCTGCTGGTAGGACACGTGTCGTCCTCCGGTTGGCTCACGGGCCTTTGTAAATTTCCTTCATCCTCCTCCGCAGGCCTGCGGGCCAATTTTTCCCTTTACACCTCTACCAATTCCTTGGAAACTTTTCCAACCTACCTCCACCGGCCCGGCCTCCACTGCCATGTGACATCATTTCATTGGTTGCGGGCGTGTCAAGGGAAATTTTCCCCAAAAAACTCCGCCAAGCCATAACTTGAAATTTATAAGGATTTAGGAGGAAAATTTTACCTTTCTGGAAAAGGGGAAGAAAAATCCTATCTGATGGAGCCATTTCTAGAAATCCTTGAGTACTTGAAATTTGTGAAATTTGAAGTTGAAGCACAAGGAAGGGAAGAATGAAGGCAAGTTAGCCAAAATAAGCAGGGGGCTCATTTTGGATAACAATTTGGTGACTCTCAGGGGTCATCTTCCTGCTAGATGAATGATTAGTGGCCTTTGAAGCATCCATTGGGCATGGAGTCAAGCTTGATAAACTGATTTTGATCTGAACTATGAAAATATGACCTCTGAGCCACTTGGAAACCCACTGAAACTTGGAGCTGATCTTCACCAAAACCTACTGAAATGGAATGTGCAAGAGCAACCAAAACAACACCAAATAACTATGTAAAAAACTGAAAATCATACATGCTCCAAATGGAACATGTAGAGTGTGCACAAGCACTTCTTCTGATGAAATCAAACCTACCTACTCTACTCTAACTGGAAGCAAAGGTGGGTTAAACAAACCCTGTAACTAGTTGTGTAAAATAGCTTCCTTTCTTCAAAATTGGCGGCCATGCAAATGATTTGGAGCTGAGTATGGCTTCTTGATCTACAACTTGATCACCATGGTTTCTTTCATCCTCTAACATTGAGTTTGAGAGATCAAACTCTTCTTCAGCACTAGAACTCGAGAGAGATGAAGTAGAAAGAAGAACTGAAGGTTCTTGTATAGCCTGCTTTGTGCTCAAAGCTTTTGGATCTACACTTTTCTTCCCCAAATCTGGAATGTGCTCCTCTTCTTTTAGATTTGGAGCATATTCTCCTTCCTCTGCTACTTGAAGGCAATCTTGCTCTTGATTGAACTCTTCCTCTAGCATGAAGTTTGTCAAGTCAAACTCTTCAATCTGCTGCTCTAGAGGACAAGTTGGGGCTGCAATATATATTTTAGAGATTTCCTCTTCCATGGCTGATTGTGCAACTTGAATTGGATCAACATCTTCTTCAAGTAGAGTGCCAACATGGACACTACATTCTGAGCAAAGTGATTGTCGTCTGCCTCTTGTTTTTTCTCTTCTTCTACTACAACAAAAATTAGTCCTAACCACCACTTGTTCTTTAACCTTTACCTCCTCTATAGGATTCACCAACAAAGGAATTTTCTCAATCCCATATCTAAGAGCCAAACTTACTAAGCTCTTAATCATTCCTTCTTTACTTAGTCCTTCATCTTTCTATCCTTCATGATTGATTTTTACAATTTCTTCTTCCCAACATGGATTTGGGAAAGCAATAGGAGGGGTGGGTTGTGACTCAACCATTTTTTTCATTTGTTTTTGGTGGTGGAAGAGATGAAACTTCTTGTTTCCTTAGAGTGGAAGGTATTTATTTTTGCTCTTGTGGAGGGGATTTGGATTTGGAAGGGAAAAGGATAGAATAATTGAGATGAGGTGGAAAACTAGGAGATGGAGAAATGGGATCAACATTTGGGGAAGCATATGGAAAACTTGAAGCTTGACACTACTGAAATGATACAGATTGAGAAAGAGGAAAAGAAAGAGTATGAGATGGTGTGCTTACTCTTTGACAAGGTTGCTAAATACTCCTCTCATACACCACTATTCCCTTAGTCCATTTTGCAAGCAATTGTAGCATTGCAATCATGAAGTCAAGCTTCTCTTGAGGGTTGTAATACCTTGGAAAAGGTCCCACCTATGGACAAGGTGCTCCACAACCGATTCCAAATGCTTTCATTTGTGCTTTAACCCTAGATTGCACCATGCCAATCTCTATTTTTTGGATTTTCTCCAACAAATCATCATCTTGCATTTGATTGTCTTCATTGTATGCATACCTCTGCTCTTGGAAAGAACCATAGCCAAACTGATTTTGGCACTATTGCTCATATGGGTATGCATGCTGATCTTGAATCTACTCAAAATTTGGATTTGAAGGAGTTATAAAGCATGTTGGAGGTGGATTTGGATGGCATTGATGTTGTAAATGTGAATTCCATGATGGAAATGAAGTCATGATTGCACAACTTCATGGGATGAATGAAGATGGAAGAGATGGAAGGAAGAATGGATGAAAAATGAAGAAAAGGAATGAAAAGGAAGGTCTGCAACTTCAAAGATGGGTTGTTTACTAGATGGAGTCACCATATGTGTTTGTAATTGCCTCCAAAGGCTGAAATATTCACAGGAACACACCAACCTACAAAAGATGAAGTGTACGTGCTAAAACATTTAGTGCAAATCTACAACACCCCCTAAATAACCTTCATATCTGCAGTCCAGAATTGGGTCATTTAGTGTGATTGCACAACATTGAGTTTTCTCCAAGGTGTGGGGCCTTGCAAGGTGAGAAAATCCTCTAGATTGAAGATGGTTCTTACTCCTCTATTTAGGTGTATGCATGTAATTTTACAGAGGTTCTGGTTCAAAATTCCTACTCTAAAACTACCAAGGAGAAAGGGTTGAGAGAAACATGGAAATGGAAATAAAACTAAGCAAAAACAGAGAGGTGATACACCAAAGGAGTGATGAACTCCTTGCTTTGCAAAAATATATACAAATCATGCAGATTGTAGCAACAAAACATGCACAAATTACTAGAATGAAATGAAGGATCAGAAGACATTAATAACTGTATGAGAGGATTGAAAATTGATAACAAAACATACATTATCATGCGCAGATTTGATACAATATATTGCAATATCAAAGAGGTAAAAAAAACGTGTTACAATCTCCATGGGAGGTCTGAAAATCCTTCAAATCCACCTGCTAAGGGGAAAAGAAGAGCTTGCAGAAGCAAGAACATCCAACCTTTTACAAATGAGCCAAATCTGGCTTTTAATGGCCAAGCAGAAGAAGAGAAAGCAAAAAACATGGGAAAAAATGATTATGAGTTCAACTACCAATAAAATCCATTTAATTTCTCCTGCAAGGTGATGGGCTTCATGGAAAAACCCATATGCTAAACTACATTGCTCTGCAAAGCAAAAAAGAGGCCCATATTTCATTAATTTTGGTGGTTGGGGGCATTTTCTACGTTTTTTACATGCCATAGAAGTTTTCCCACTTTTATCCCATAAATCTCCATAAAAATTCAAAATTTACCCCTCCATCGTGTAGATAATTTTACCAGATTTCCAAAGATATAAAGAACGTGAGAATCTGAGCTCAGGATTAAAAGATATGGCCCTATGAAGATTTAGGGCAAAAAACAAGGCAAAAAATGGGTTCGCGGGCTGAAATTTGAAAAGTTTCCCCTTTTTTTGAATTTGGGAAAATTTCCCAAAAAATCCCCGTGCCCCGCCACTCTACTGCCACATGTCGCCTTCTGGTTTCTCAGCGGGGGCACGCTTCTATTTTTCGCCTTGGCGCCTTTTGACCACTTTGGCAAATTTCACCAAATCCTTCCACGCCTTTGACCCCCCATTGCCAACTGGACACGTGTCATCATTTATTTGCTCGAAAAGGTTGTGCTTTCAATTATTCCCTTTGCACATTTTGCAATTTTGGAAAAATTGCCAAAATTCCCCCGCGCTCCCTGATTCTGCCGCTTGTAGGACATGTGTCATCCTCTGGTTGGCTCGCGGGCCTTTGCAAATTTCCTTCATCCTCCTCTACGGGTCTATGGGCCGATTTTTACCTTTGCACCTTTGCCAATTCCTTGGAAAATTTTCCAACCTATCTCTGTCCGCCTAGCCTCCACCGCCATGTGGCATCATTTCATTGGCCGCAGGCCTGTCAAGGGAAATTTTCCCCAAAAAACTTCGCCGAGTCATAACTTGAAATTTACAAAGAGTTAGGAGGAAAATTGTACCTTTTTGGAAAGGGGAAGAAAAATCCTATCTGATGGAGCCATTTCTAGAAACCCTTGAGTACTTGAAATGTGTGAAAATTGAATTTGAAGCACAAGGAAGGGAAGAATGAAGGTAAGTTAGCAAAAATAAGCAGGGGGCTCATTTTGGATAACACCACCCTTATAGTCCCATTAATTAAATAAATCATACCTTACATATTCATATCCTATAGTACACATGATTAATTTAATTAATTTAATTAATTTCCTCACTTGACCACCTCACCTAGCCACATCACCTAGACACCTCATCATGGGCCTATACTTAGCATGTTCAGTTTAACTAGGACTCAATCTCTACCTGCCATAACTAACTAAGAATTAGGCTAACCATAAAATTAGATGCCTATCCTCTCTCTAACAACATGCCCACTTGATTAAGTAATAAAAAACCATTTTGTACCATGACCAACGAGTAGAACTGGCCAAAAAGATGGCCAAGATTTGCTATTTTAGCAAACCTAGGATTTCCCAACTTAACCAACGTCGATTAACCTTGAACCAATGCCGGTTAACCTAAACCATCATTGGTTACATTATATTCACTTTGGTAACCTTGTTCCATAGGTTGGAATAATTATTCGAGTTTGGAGAGAGAGAAATATGCATGCAAGCATGAACCAGATCCCTCTCACACATCTAAACACACCCCAATCAACACCAAGACTAATATGAAGGTTAAGCATTCACAGTAACGTTCTAGGAAGCATTGTTGTGGCACTGACCACTAGTTTCATAGATCAACCATTTCCATCACCCCCCACCAGGTCTACAAATCTAAGTAAGTATGTTTTGATTTTCATCATCCTATACTTATTTAGATCAGTTTCTTTACCTCTGCTTTTAGGTCCTAGTCTCCTTTTCATCCCATCATTCCCCACCTTCTTTTCAATCCACGCATTTGACCATCAATAAAATTTTATCTCCTCACATCTAACCCTATGCATCTTTGATAATTATCAGCTTCTTTGACAACCTATCCATCCTTCTTCCATTCTTTGTGTAATCATAGAGAACCTCCAAAACCAAATTTTATTGAGTGTCTACCAGTCTGCCTCTACTAACACAAGTTAACCTAAACAATCATCAATTTCCCTCTCAACAAGCATTGGTCATACCCGACTGACGTTGGTCTCTGTATCTGGTAATTCTTCTTGTAACAACAACCTCATAACCTTCACCCAAATAACCAAAAACTTGATCTTGACCTATTCTAGTCACCTTGGCTACCTACCCAACCTCCAAATCTGATCCTAACCTTACCTGTTAGATTAGATTTTTTTATTGTATTTGAATGAGATACCTAAATTATATCTACTATAATGGGATGTTATTTTTTTAATTTATTTATTGCATTAAATTGTATTAAATAGTGGATTTACAGCCATCTAGGAAGTATCACACTTCCTAGATCTAGCACATACTAGGCAGTCCACTGACATATATTGTTTAATATTCTTCTTGTGGTCTTGTTTTGCATTCACAAGTAGTTCCTCCTAGAAACAAGGAAGTTATTGCAATCAACATTGGATCGAGAAGTTGAAGCGTGCATATTCTTCCTCCCACCTTCATCTCATAGGTATTCCTCCTCACCTTCACCTTATATGTTTTGCTCATACATACACTACTATTCGGTGAAACAATCATCTCATAAATATTTTCTGGTGAATGCATAGAAAATTTTGAAATCAAGCCAAATATAGCAAGAGAAAACTATGGAGTTAGCTACATGTATTTAATAGATCAATTTTTTAGGAAATAGAACAAGAAAGGTGCATGACACACAAATGAAAGAAATAAAATGGGTCAATTTGCAATATAGGGAGAACTGGAAGCCAATAAGAGGGTTTCTCAGAAATAAAATAGTGCACTAGAGCTAAAGGAGTGATAGAAGAAAGCTATTGAAATGAGAATATGATGCAATAGAGCTGAAATAGAGTGACAAAAGAAAAGAGAGAGAGAAGAGAAGAGAAGATAGATGAAGTATTGAAGAATCAGATGAAAATAAAATCAGTGTCACAGATTGATTGAGAAAGAGAGATCATATCAAATGAGAAGAAGAGAATGACAGAGAGAATACAGACAAATAGAGAAAAGTGATCATGATCTATTGTGTAAGCAATTTTTGTAACTATATGATTTAAATTTGTATGTAAATTAAGTCTAAGTTGTAGCTTAGCATTTTTAGGGGGTTACAACCTACTTTTAGGTGGGTTCCTGCAAAAGATCAATTGTAGATGATTAAATTAGGGGTTGGTTCTCCTTGCAAATTGGTGCTTGCTAAAATAGCAGAGTGGGTTCTCATAAAATCTTTGAGTGGGTGCTTGAAGTTGTGAAGTGGGTGCTTCAAAGGTTGAGTGGGTACTCAACCAAAACCAGTGTAAGCTTTGGAATTTGTGTGTCTAATAAATTCATGGTTTCAAGTTGGTTTTTCCCCCAAAAGGGTTTCCCACTATAAATTTTGTGTTCATTGTTCTTTTATCTTGCATTTGCTTGTTTTAATGCTTATGATCTATTGTTGCACTCATTAAGAAATTCTGAATCAACATTATTAAAGTGAAAATTTTAATCTACATTGATTCACTCCTCCCTCTCAGTGATTGTGAATCTCTAACAATTAGTATCAGAGTGAGTCCTTATATCAAAAGCTTAAAATCTTTAAGGGTATCCTCTTTTCAAAAGCATGACAACAAATCAGGCATAAGGCAATATGTCACTGTCAAGATTATCTCTCTTCATTGGAATAAACTATGCATTATGGATAATAAGAATGAAGACATATTTAATTTCACTTGGTTTTGATATCTAGGAATGCATTGCGAAAGGATACAACCATTTATCCATGCCAATCACTTCTTCAAAAAATAAAAAAATATGAATGCAACTCTAGAGCCACGAATACCATCCTTTGTGGCCTGACTGAAATAGAATTTGTAAAATTTATGCACTACACAACAGAAAGGGAGATTTGGACCAACTACATATTATTTATGAAGGAGATGAACATGTTAAGTTGGCAAAGTTACAGACCTATAGAGCTCAGTTCAAAAATATAAAGATGAAGGATGATGAAAGTATAGTAGTCTACATGTAGAGAATAGATGAAGTCATCAACATTATCTCAGGCCTAGGTGAGAAACTAGAAGAATCAGTTATAGTCCAAAAGATTCTGAGATCTCTGATTGGCAAGTATGATGCAAAGGTTTCAGCTATAGAGGAAGCCAAAGACATGAATAATCTCACAATGGATGAATTATAGAGCATTCTTTCAACATACGAGATGAGGGAAACTAGAACAAAGTCTACCAAGAAAGAGGTAACATTTAAGGTCAAGAAATAAACCCAATCCAAACAAGATGAAGAAGAAGAATCAGATTCAAAGGATGAATTAGATGATGAAAATATTGAAGAAATGTTTGTAAGAAGACTGAAAAGAGGTTCATGTAAGTATAAAGGAAAAATCCCTTTTAAATGCTTTACATGTGGACAAGTAGGTCATTTTAGTGTTAAATGTCCAAATAAAAATAAATAATCTTAGTATGAACATGAAGAAGAAAATCATAGAAATAACAAGAAATAAAATGGGTATAAAAAGAAAAATAGCAAGAAGAAGTTCTTTAAGAACAAAAGGAAATTCTATTCAAAATAGGAATCAAGTGAATCCGATTCAAGCAACCCAAGAAACTCTAAAAATGAAAATGATGAAAATCGGTCTGAATGTTTTTTTATGGCCATGGATGCACCTAAATAATGTAGCTCCAAAGGTAAGAATACAATTTATTTTGAATAATCTGATGAAGAAGAAGATGAAGTAAATCTTGAAGCTGAACTTATATGTGCTCTTAAAGAATTGAAACTGTAGACACCCCAATTTC
This sequence comes from Taxus chinensis, assembly GCA_019776745.2. NCBI lineage: Eukaryota > Viridiplantae > Streptophyta > Pinopsida > Cupressales > Taxaceae > Taxus > Taxus chinensis. The sequence continues at coordinate 861,029,058 of CM034150.1, forward strand.
ACATCTATTCTAAATCAATTAATTCCCCTTCCTCATTTCCCACAAAAATACACTTCGAATTAATCAAATATAATTTGATTAATTATCCATTTTAAAATCTAAAAAATAACCCAATCCTTACCACATGTCATTATTCTCCATGTTTTTCTACTATTGAATTAAAAATTCAAATTCAAATCCTCACCCACCCTTCATGGTCCCCCACTCACCTAAAATCCTCCACTTATGAATTAAAAATATAATTCAAATCCTCATCCATTCTTCGTGGCCCCCACTCACCTAATCTTGCCCACATTTTCAAACCACTCTCCTAATCTTGCCCACATTTTCAAACCACCCACTTAATCTTGCCCACATTTTCAAACCATGATTACTTAAATTAATCTAAGTTAATCACTCCCTAGGCTATAAATACAACCTTACCCCCCCTCTAAACACATGGAGAATAAGCTCTCATGCCATATCTAAGTTCTTACATCCTTTGAGCAAAGAACATACTTTTGCCTCGTCCTAATGCCAAAATAGGCTCATAATCCTTTTTCCCATCCAGTGCAAAGTAAGAGGATTGTTGTTGCAGGAAGGCCTTACTCCGTATTGAAGAAAAGCACCTACATATCACACAATTAGGGCTCAATCCAAGTTTCCTATCCCATTCTAAGGTTTGCTATGGAACGCGAAGGGAGAGGTATGCTTATTGGTATTTTACTTCCTTGTTAGTAGTGTATTTTTCATAGGTTACATTCTGGCACGCCTGGTTACTTTCGATATGTTACCATTAATTTTCCAATTAGTGGTTTTATTTGTTATTTGTTTATTATTGTTCATTATTATTTCATTTTCTGTTCCTTATGGTCTTCTTTGGTTAACTTTCATGCTTTGGGTAGTGTTTTTGTTGTGTGGTGTCTTGTGGTGTATCTGCAGGTTATAGCAACAATGAAACTCTGAAGCTCATCCTGTCTTTGATCTCCTCAGTGCTTGGTGTTTAGTTCCCAGTTTTGATTTTTCTATTTACTCATCATCTGTAGAAACACATGAACTAGCCATTAGTTTATCATCTTACTGTCATGGGACAACCAATCCGAAAAATGTATTTATTTATTTACTTTTGCTAAAATAACTGCTTTATTTTAATTAATCATTTTTTGATCTAAATCTTTCTTTCTGTTTATTGTTCTTTTTTAACCTTTCTGTCAAAATTTTAGCTTCTTAGGTAAAGTATAGAAGTCAGAAAATAAAAAAAAACAATGCCCAGGACGTTTTTCTCACGTTCAAAATTTTCATTCAGAGTGCTACCGTAGCCCATCTTCCGGACGCCATAAATTTTGCTCCCGAACTCGGAATGACTTCATTTTTTTGTAACGGAAAGGTATTAAAAAGATATATGCAATGAAAAAATAATTTTTAGATTTAGACTTACGGAAAATTTTTGGTTTCATTTCTTCTAACACCTGTCTTTTTAACAAAAAACAACAAAATTATAGTTTTTTTTTGTTAAATTATTATTTTTATTTTATTTCACATAACAACCTCACACGTATGCTCTTTCCTCGCACTTCAAAAATGATTTTGGAAATCAGAAACGTGAGGGCACTCGGGCTCTGAACAACAATTTTTTTTTTTAATTTTAAATTTTTTGCCTTACATTTCAATTTTCCGCGACAACACTTCTACGTAACGTTTTCACCCTCTTCTTTCATCATTTTTATTTTTTGTGAAAATAATCATTATCGCTAATTTGCAATCATGATTAATTGCAATAATTATTAACATTTAAAAAAAACTATTCCAATTGTATCCGCGTATGCTCTTTTCTTGCGCCTTCAAGCAATCTGGAAAATCAGAAACGGTCACAATTTTTTAGTTTCTTGTTCTAACATTGCAGGATCCTCTAGCTTTGTTTTCCAACTGCCATTTTAATAATTATTTTCCTTTGTCATATTCTTAATATTTGTTTGGTCGTTGGTTGTGTATGTTCTTTTCCTGTGCCTTTGAGCGATCTGGCAAATCAAAAACAACCACGATCACTTTTCTAACATTTCATTTGCAGGATAACTACTAATTTGTTTTCTGTAGAACCGTGTTGCTGGAATATTGTCAAAAACAAAAACAAAAACAAAAACAACAAAAATCCCACAAAAATACCACTATTTAAGGACAATTGCTGAAACAAAAAAAAAGTACGCTTAGGTACGCAATTATTTTCTGCTAGTGATTTATTTCAAGTTGGAAAGAACCCTACGTTTAATCACTTTATCATATTGTTTTTACACGTAGATGAGGTGGATTTCACCACCACCAAAGCTACACTAGTGACGTGGACTTGACTACCACGCACCAACAACATTTGCATCTGCATTACACTTTGAGACCTAGTTTCATCACAGCGTTTGGTATTTACCTCGCCGATGCTCTTCACTTACAGGTAATACTGTCATGCAGTGCATGCGAGTCATGCCTAAATAGCTGTAACAACGAAGCCTGGGCATCATCCCTGTAAATCTTTGAGGAGTTATAAGGGAACCATACACATTCATCCCTCCATCACCTTCCACCTTTTCACAAGACCTGTTCTGGACGTGGTGATTTGCTTCGAAACAGGAAAGTAAGAATTGGTGAGTCTCCTCCAGTGCTCTAAGGGTTTCCCCGTACCAATTCTATCCCCGTATAGAATTAGGTATATAAGGACTATGGTATATTGGAGGACACATCTTCTTGGAGTAATAAGAGCCTGCATCCACCATTTCACAGCATACTTGTATGATTTCATGAAACAATGATCATTCCTGAAGAAGTTACCTCATAAGCCAAAACAATTGAATCCACATGATTACTTGCTGTTTGAAAACAAAATAGTTTAGCATTGTTTTATCATAAAACTTAGTTGATATCAATGTGTTAATTGTAAAAGTTCAGACCCTAATTGTGTTCCACAAAAAAATCAGTTCTCGACCAATTCAATACCAAGTGAAAACATCCAAACAATCCAACAACACAGACCAAACGATCACACCAATTTCATTAGCTTGCCTCATCCAACAATACATTTGTCATATCTTGTCTTCGGCTATATCCAACTGATATTGAGTGACTAGCATTCACTCCCCATATTGTCAATTGTCAAAACATCCTTCATAGCTTGTTTCCAGCTATATCAAACTAATATTGGGTGACTTGTTTGAGTTCACTCATTAATTTTTCCACCATCACATTTATCCAAATCACAGCCAACACAAATCCTTTCATAACTCATTTTGAGTTATATCACAACCATATCACGATTAACCTATTCAGGTTACTCTCCCCATCAACAGTCCAGATCTTGTTTAAGCCAAATCTACACAACAACAAATCCTCTAATAACTCGTCTCGAGTTACATCATCATCATATTGAGATAACTTGTTTGAGTTACTCTCCTTATTAGTCATCACGAGCTTATTCGCGATAAATCCAAAGTAATCAAGTTCTCATTTTCCTCACACCTATTCAAAATTCCTACCCACTTTTCAGCTTAATCATACACATTTTATCATGGTATTCACTCACAGTCACAATCATGAAAATGACGACGAAGAAGTCATACAACCAGAACTCACCAATGAAGAACAAGAAAAAGTCAATAAGTGATAGAACAAAACACAAATGAATATTTGTTATGCATCCTAGCCATGGGGGAAAAACTACCCCCTGACTTCAGGACGGAAAATTTAAACAAACTCATCGACAATGGTGAATCAAGTTATCACAACGAAATACCAAACAATCCAACTAGTTCTTCGGCCGAAGAATTATTCACTAAAATCCAAGACTTAACAAAGAAACTTGAGGAAGTAACAACTAGATCTGAAAGATTAAAAGACCTCAATCTATATTCCAATACTCACAACATGTTTGATAAACCGTCCCCTGCTTCCCCATTCACACAAGAATGGAAACTTATGAAAGACACCATTTAGAGACTGCAAAAACAATCCAAACAATTCAACTTTGAAGAATTATGTCCTTATCCATTTGATACAGAGATATCATGATTACCATTTCCGCCATCCTTCGAAATCCCTAAGTTTGATAAATACAAAAGAAAAGGTAACCCTCGTGAACATGTCAAGGAATTTTACATGCAATGTTAGGAAGTTACTTATTGAGACATGTACCTTTTACGATTATTCCCCAAAAGTTTAGGAGGACAAGCTTTAGACTGGTTTTTCCATCTACCCAAAGGGTCAGTCACGACATTTGCAGACTTATCGGAGAAATTTGTCAAATATTTTTCCTATAACCTAGACTTAGAAATAACCATGCTTGATCTTTGCAACACTAGGTAAAGGCCAAACGAAAAATTTACCTCCTTTTTACAATGATGGCGCGGAATTGCAAGCTGATTTCCTTGCTCAGTACCCGAGAGACAACTAGTTAGCATTTTTGTCCCTAATCTCAATGTCGAATTATCATTCCACATGTAAATGCATTGTCTGAATAGTTTTGAAGAAGTCATTGAAAAGGGGACACAAATCGAAAAAGCCCTCATTTCTAAGGGCTTACTTAAAGCACCCTTTAGAGACCAACCTTATCGAGACACTCCTCAGAACTAGGACAAATCTAAATTCTTTAACCGGAATCAAAATATCGTCAACGATGGCATTACTGATTCCTGCCATGTCTAAAATGTCTAAAACCATCCCACCAACACATTAAAATATAAACAAACCATCATTATACCTAGAAAGGAAGTTCCTTCTAGGGATCGACGAAGAGAGTTCACTCCTCTCGGAGAAAGGCTATCTAGTGTCTTTCGTCATTTGGAAAATGCTAATATGATTACATATCCCATTGTCAGAACTTTCGAAGAAGGACAACCCAAACCAAACTGGTATAAAGACAATAAATATTGTGATTACCATCGCATCAAAGGGCATTCCATAGATAGATGCATGCAACTCCACCATTACGTCCAAGACTTGATTAAACGTCGAGACATAGAAGTTGAAAATACTTCTGAGACAAAAACACCTAATGAAAAACTTCACATGTTCAAAAATATGTTCCCTAACCATGATAACAATTCAAAAGATAAGGGTCAATCATCAAGTAATGTCGAGTATGACTCAGTCATCTCGACCATAGATTATGACCAAGACTTAGTGGCAACTATAAAGATTAGAACTGACTATGCGATCACCACTAGACAGAAAAAAATGTGGGTCCCTACAACAAAAAAATCTTCCACTTCGTCCCTGACATCACCTCCTAATCCACCATCTAATTCCACCGTAAATTCCTCTCTATAACCTACACCATCATTTAATATTTTCAAAAAATTAGAGAAGACTCCCACACAAATTTCAATCATGCAACTACTTAATTCTTCTCCCACACTACAACGCATCCTTATGCAAACATTGAATAATACTCATGTCCCTGAGGACATCAATTCACAATAATTCCAGGCTTTAATAGCACATCTTACGGTCCCCAATCCTATTTTATCTTTTGGTCCTGCTGACCTACTTAATCCCAACATCACTAATAATCATTCTTTATATGTCGAGGGTTATGTAACTCATCGTAAAATTAAGTCTGTCTTAATCGACAATGGATCGGGATTAAATATTTGTTCCATGAAACTTTTACGTTGTCTAGGCTACACTGAAAATGATTTATAAAATAATATCATAACCATTCGTGGGTATGATAATAGCAAAAGAAAGTCTGAAGGCACAATCACGTTACCTCTCCAAGTTGGACCCATCACCTTAGACACGGTTTGTCATGTGGTAGATGTAGAAGTTACATATAACATTCTTGTTGGCCAATCATGGATTCATGCCATGAAAGCCATCCCATCAAAATTCCACCAATGCATTAAGTTCCTCATTTGGACAAGGAATTTACATTACGTGCAGATCCCCAACCTTTTGAGTATTGTAGATTCCTCAAAGGACGGTATCGACATGATCACTATTGTCCATCAATAGATAAATACACTCCACCTCATATAATCCCTAATGAAACACACATTGATCCTAATACACTCCCTAACAATAATCCAAAACCATCATCTCATTACCAAAACACATTTTCCAATCCATTATCATCCGCTAGTCAACCACCTTCCACCAATCCTCCTCCCACTAATCAATCATCTTCTTCCACTAATCAAGCTTCTTCTTCCAGCAACAATTATTCTTCTACCACACCATCTTCTTCTTCACCTAGCCAATCTTCTTCATCTAACCACACCTCCTCTATTAAGATACCTCCTCCTGTGAATAACCAACCTTCAACCTTCAATCCACCCCCTTCTTCTTATAACCCATTTTCTTCATCTTTTAAGATTACCAAACTAACTTCCCCACCACATGAGGTACCTATTGGTCCCCCATCTCACACATTTAAAATCATTGACATGGGATGCAGTGAATATCAATTTCAAAATATGGCAGACTCTTTTTATATCACCAAATCCCCACATAGCTATGGAAAACCTAACACTCCACATCTGAGAATCCATCCCAATTACCAAATGGGTTAGTCAGTTTGGAAAAAGTTTGGTCATCTTGACAACGAACATATTCTAAGTTCTTCAGGATCTTGGTTATATAATGATGAATTTTCTCCATGTTATGAGTCCCCTCAATTTACCAAAGCTCACCGAATAATGAAAAACATTGTGATGGGAGGGTAAAGTGACTCGGTCCAAATGAACAAGGTCGTTTAGACCCTATAAATTACACACAACATCACGGTAAACATGGTCTAGGTTTCAAGGTGTTTGATGTCACTCCAATAATAATTTCGAGTGACAATGATGACACCAGTTCTGATAATTACATTAGGTCTTCATGTAGTTTTTTTGAAGACCTCGTTAAAACACATATTGCCTTTGAACATTTCTCTATTAATGTCATCAATTTTGAGCCTACACATCCGAGTCTCATAGACCATGGCCAACCACATTATGCAGCCATGGACATGTTCCAAAATGATGAAGCCATCAAAGAATTCCTTAAAACTCGCGACCAAATACCTACTTCTGACCATAGAAAATGATTTGAAATCAATCTAAATGAATCGGCCTATTTTGGCGAAGAGATAAAATATTCAGATCCTTTACCCTTAGAAAATTGGGATCAAAAGCGCAAACAGAGGATTTCCTATAGTCAAAACCTCACCACCAACCCTATCTAATAAACATGTCAAAAAATTCCAACAAACACCCAACACTGATGACCTACATAAACCATTAGCATCGTTCTCCAAAAAGGATACATCTAAAATGCTTGTAGAAGAAACAAAAGACATAAATATTGGCACCACTGAACAGCCAAATTTTTTACAACTTGGCATTAGTCTGTCTAACCAAGAATGCATGGAATTCACAACACTCCTTATTGAATTCCAAGATATATTTAATGGACGTATAAGGACATGCCAGGCATGGACCGATCTCTTGTAGTACACCATCTTGTGGTACATCCGGATGCAAAAATTGTAAAGCAAAAACTACTCAAAATGCATCCCCAAGTTGCATTGCTTGTCAAAGCCGAACTCGAGAAACTTTTGGAAGATGACTTTATCAAACCTATTGATTATTCGGCATGGATATCTAACATAGTTCCCGTTGCCAAGAAAACTCCTGGCATCAGAATCTACACAGACTTCCATGACATCAACAAGGCTTGTCCCAAAGATGACTTTCCCTTACCAAATATATACAATGATTGTTGATTCTACGACAGGCCATGAAATTCTCTCCTTAATGGATGGATTCTCTGGTTATAATCAAATATGTATTGCTGAAGGAGATCAACATAACAATGACATTTACTACACCATGGGGCACCTTCTATTATAAGGTCATGCCTTTCAGCTTGAAAAATGCTGGTGCCACCTATCAACGAGCAATGACGGTCATCTTCCATGACATGTTACATGATATCATGGAAGATTATGTTGATGATATATTAGCAAAATATAAAACACGAATAGGGCATCCAAGTGTGTTGAGATGCATTTTTGTTAGATTAAGCGAGTATAAGGTTCATCTTAATCCAAAGAAATGTGTGTTCAGAGAGTAACCTATGGTAAATTATTAGGGTTTATTGTCTCATGAAGAGGCATAGAAGTGGATCCTGCCAAAGTCAAAGCCATTATGGAAATGCCTCCTCCTCAAAACCTAAAACAATTACGCAGTCTTCAGGGAAAGATACAATCTATTCGGTGTTTCATATCACAGTTGGCTGACAAGTGCCATCACTTTAATCAGTTTCTCAAGAAAGATGCACACTTTCACTGGAACCACGATTGCTAAGACTCTTTTGCTAAGTTAAAAGATTACCTCTCTAGTCCACCTATTCTTATGTCACCAAGGTTGCTGATAAACCTATGTTGCTTTATACATCTGCCACTGAACATGCCATAGGAGCTCTACTAGCACAACATAACGATCAAGGAAAAGTACATGTTGTATATTATCTTATTCAAACACTTATTGTGCACGAAATACGTTATTCCCAAATCAAAAAAGTATGCTTAGCGGTCGCCTTTGCATTCCATAAGTTACGTCATTACTTGCTTAATCACACAACTAAGTTGATTGCCAAAATTGATCCTCTCAAAGATTTGTTGACTAGACCCATTCTCACGGGAAGAATGTCTAGTTGGGTTGTATTACTTAGTGAATTTGATGTCGAATTTGTTCCGCAGAAAGCAATTAAAGGACAAGCCCTTGCCGACCAACTTTCCAAGGCACCCCTTCCTAGCACATAACCACTTCAGTTCTGTTTTCCTGATGAAGATATTCTACACATAGACATCGCACCAACTTGGACTCTATTTTTTGATGGATCTTGTAATCTCCATGGTTCAGGGGTTGGTATTTTGCTTATCACACCCAGCGGACATGTTATCCCCCAAATCATTTCACTTAGCATTCCCATCGTACCAACAAATATCACAGAATATGAAGCTCTCATCGTAGGATTAATACTGGCTATATCTTGGTATCTTACAGAATTAGCTATATTATGGTGATTCTTTACTTATCATCAAGCAAGTTACCAATGAATACCAGGTCAAGGACGAAAAACTTATCCCATATAAATGCATGGTGGATAGTCTTCGAAGCTATTTTCAATTAATTAGCTTTGATCAAATTCCCAAAATTCGTAATAAATTTGCTGATGCTATGGCAACCATCGGATCCCTATTAGAAATTGCATCTAGTGAACCCCATGCACATTTTCTCGTTGAACATCTCTTAATGCCTACCTATGATTCTTCTTGAAAACACTATGGTATGTGAGATCGTGGGTCTGAATAACCCTTGGTACCATGATCTTTATACCTTCATTCATGATAAAAAGTTTCCTGCCAACATGAAACCAATGCATAAACATGCTTTAGCACAATGTGCTTCTCATATACACCATTTTAGCATAAACTCTTTATAAACGAGGATATGATCACACAACTACCTCCGATGTATTAATCAAGAAGAATCCTCGAGTGTCTTATTTGAAGTCCATTCTGGTATCTAGAGCACACACGAATGGTATCGCCTTAGCCAAGAAAATCCTGCGAGTTGGATATTATTGGCCCTGCCGATGGAAAGTGACGCATGTCATTTTGTCAAACATTGTCCAGCATGTCAAAAGAATGGAAATCTTATCCACGCACCTTCTCAGGCATTACAATTGATAACCACACACCATGGCCCTTCTCTCAATGGGGACTTGACCTCATTGGTAAAATCAGACCAACATCTTACGATGGACATAAGTTCATCATTACCGCTACCGATTACTTCACTAAATGGGTAGAGGCTATGCCTCTCACTTATGTTACTGGTAGCCAAATATCAAAATTTATTTTCAATAATCTCATATGTCGATTTGGTATTCCATCTGCTCTAGTTGTAGATAATGGCAAATCATTTAAAAATCAAGATGTAAAAGACCTAGCCAAACATTTTCACATCAAACTTAAATGGTCCACTCCATACTACCCTCAGGGCAACGGTTAAGTGGAAGCAACCAATAAGACCTTAAAATCCATCATGGAAAATATTGTCAACACCCATGGACATAATTAACATAATCAAATTTACCCCGCTCTTTGGGCTTATTGTACATCTTACCGCACGCCTACCGGAGCCACCCCATTTTCCCTTGTTTATGGTTGTGAAGCCATTTTACCTATTGAAATATAACTCCCATCCTTGAGGATCTCCCTTAAATATGTAATTAATGAGGATGAATACCAACAGTCACGGCTTCAGGAGCTTGAGCTTCTCGATGAAAAACGACTTAATGCTCTCAATCATCTTCAAGTCTATCAAAACCAACTGCAACAAAGTTATCATAAAAAGGTAAGACCCAAAGAATTCGAAATTGGTGACCTTGTTTTAAAAGAAAATCAAAAGAATACTACTAAAGAACGAGAAAAACAAGGAAAATTTGAGCCTAATTGGTTAGGAACCTATGTAATCACAACTAAATTTAGCTTTGGAGCCTATAAATTGGCCACTGCAGATGGTCAAGATCTTGATGAACCAATGAATGCAGTTCATTTAAAGAAATTTTATCCTTGAGATGTTCATTATTCTAGGATACAACATGTACATTGTTCCTTTTGTCTTGCTTATCTCTGAATAATTTAAATTTATTCATTTCTATTGGTAGATATTTTATTTATCAAAATCACATCTTCATATTTATCATCATGATACAAGTGTTAGTATAAATCCTATTAAGTTTGTCAGTGTCATACTTCTTCCACTTTCAGTCGCTTTCCTCTATGGTCATACCTAGAAGCTTACTGATGGTGATATATCCCCTTCTAATACATTCTCTATTTCATAACAAAGCTCTAAACTTCGTTACCCAGTTTGTTTGGTCGTCCATCTCAGTCTTCGGTGTTGAACCCTCACGTCCTACTAGTCGTGTGGGGCTAAGATTGGGGACAGACATTTCTTCCCAAATACAAAGCACTATTGTAAAAAATCCCATCAATTCAATAACTTATGAATAATTCATTGTCACATCTTTCATCCTTCATAGTCTTTGGTGTTGAGCCCACACTTCTTATTGGTAGTGTGATACTGGGAATGGAGGAAGGTGCCCTTACTCATCTACGTCTTGTCTTCGGTGATAAACCCTTGCCTCTTACAAGTGGCATGGGGCAAAGCGTAGAGGGTCATTCTCATACAAGCATAAAAACATTGCAAAATATTCAAGAAAAATAAATAAAAAAGACAAAAAGGAAATTCACTCACCTATATTTTGCCTTTAGTGATGAGCCCTTGCTTCTCACTAGTAGCATAGGGCAAGGCATAGGGAGTCATTTCAAAAATACAAAATCTTACAATGCTTACAAATTATAGAATCCCCAAACACGTAATTTAGATGCCTAAGTGAAGAGAGAACTATCTCTTAATCTCATATCTTACCAATCAGCAGGCCACATAACTGTCTAAGTCTAGCACATGACTCATAAAGTGAAAGCCAATTTTGAAACTGGATCAGTACCGTTATGAAGAATGGAGTCACAATTTCCCAAAGGGATTGTTGTTAGCATTTGTCTCTATATTCATTATCTACCTCTTGCGTCCTTTTTGATTCTCGGTGATGAGCCCACACATCTTACTAGTTGTGTGGAGTCAAGAATGGAGCTGGAATTCTTTTCATCATATCATCACCACCATATCCTGCCAATGGAAAGAGAATTTGTGTTATTCTGAGCATAAGTTACAACACAGAACATAGTACATATGGATAATATCCATGTTTATTGCCTCTGAAAAATAAGTCTGCACTCTAGTCCATAAATTGCTAATCACAATGTAAAAATCTAAAAACATTCGAAAATCGTCAAAAATCTAAAAACAATGTAAAAATCCAAAAATCTACAAACATTTGAAAATCGTCAAAAATTCAAAAACAATGTAAAAATCTAAAAATCTAAAAATATTTGAAAATCGTCAAAAATCCAAAAACATTGTAAAATCTAAAATCCCAAAAACATTAGAAACAATCATCCAAAATCCAACAAAAACATTATAAACCATCGTCCAAAATCCAACTAAAACATTATAAACCATCGTCCAAAATCCAACAAAAAAATTAGAACTCGTCAAAAATCCAAAAACATTATATAGAATCATCAAAAATCCAAAAACATTTGAAAATCGTTAAAAAAGTTAAAAACATTTTAAAAAATTGTCAAAAATCCAAAAACATTAGAAAATATATATATATATATATACATAATAAACAAAAATAAAAATATTGTAAACTTCACAAAATCACAAAAACTCTAAAATAACCAACACAATTCAACCTTTGGACTATTATCCCCAACGAATGATCCAATCACCTTATGACTACCAAATTCAAACCACTTCTCCTTGCGTGAATCCTCGCTTGGGGCAAATCTAGCTCTCATTGCTTCCTTGTTTGAGGACAATGACCCAATATTTTACTATGTCCTCGTGCGCCTACTTGGGGGCACATCCGATCAATCCTCATTGTGGAACACGTTAGGGACATGTTTATTGGTTCTTTTGTTTCATTATTAGTTGTAAATTATTAATTACTTTCTTGCATCTTGCTATATTACAGGGGGCATCTTGATTTTATGTATCCTGGTGTTCTCTATAATATTCTTATGTTATCTGATTACATGTCGTACTGGGGCATCATACTTTCTTGATGGCCCCTGTCTATGCTCTCTTCTATTTGCATATCGTACCAGGGCATCAAACCTTTTTGATGGCCCCTGTCTATGCTATCACGCATATTACAGTCTAGTCATCCTGATCTTTTATATCATGATGCATCCTATTATGTGCTATATTAAAATTAAGATTCTCTTCATCACGTGAGTATCTTCCTGCATGATCAACATCTTACTTTGCACCCCTTCCATTCACCCATACTAATGAAGTCTCCAGTTTGGGAATACTACTTGATCACCATTGTAGTTTGCGAATCCTACTTGATGATCTTTCTCAAGTAGCATTCACTATCCAACATCTCCTTCTCCCCCAGCATGATCACCATGTATTTGATCCATTCATCCTCACTCCTCATTTTTACTCCTCCGCCGCTTATACCCATATTACCCCTCTCACCATTCCTGTCCCCTCTCACCCATTGGTATTCTTTCCTTTCACTCTTTTGCTTCCCGCTTGACAATCTTACTTAATAACCCCTTCTATGTGGAATCTTCAGTGGATGTTTACCCTCTCCCTAAGATCTTCCCGCTGTAGAAGCTTTTTCACCACCTACCCTCTCATCAAACAACCATCACCACCAAACACATCTTCTAACTCCACCTCTTCTACTTCCCATTCCCACATCATTACTCTCACCACATGGACATCCCAATTAAGGATTTCCCTCACACTCTCCACCCTCCACTACATATATTCCTTCATCCATTCATGTTACACTCCTTTGTTTCCTTTCTTCCTTATTATCACCTCATCCCATATCATATACCACTCAGGAATACCTCACTCACTCTTTTCTCATCCTTCCCCAAATCTGTCTTATGCCTGGTCATCCTACTTACATGATTTTGTAGTATGGAAAATTCACTTTAGGGTTCCCCTTTAGTCCATTTTGTCATACCCTATTCCCACCAACTCTAACATCATCCTTCTTCTTCCTCAGCTTGGCAATATTACTTAACCATTCCAGCCACATAGCAATCTTACTTAAGACTTCCACTTAAGGTTGATCTACCCTATAGCCTTCCCCCATCCCATCATATTTCCCCCATCTTATTTCTCCCACCTCTCATCGCGATCATCTTCTTCACCCTACCATTCCACCCCTATCCCCAATATCATCTTGTCTTTCTCTTTGCATATCATCCCTGTCGATTGGGTGATCATATGAAACCTCTCTAGCAGAATGACGATCTTACTTAAGCGATTCTCTTAAGCATGACATGTCATCTTACACTCTCCCATCACTCTACAATCTCACCATCCATCTTTCCTCTTCATTCCCCATCATCACATCTTTTTACCACCACTGTCACCCTCCTCTGCTTGGCAATCTTACTTAATCACTCACCTGGCATGGCGATCTCACTTAAGAGTCCCTCTTAAGGATGATTTGTCTCCTTGCCTTTCCCCATCACTACACACCCTTCACCCTTCATTTTTTCTTGGAATTCCCCATTATCACATCCTTTCACCTCCTTTTCGATTCTCACAAACACCACTTCTCGCTTGACCATTTTTCATCTCCAGTTTTTCTCACATGGCAATCTTACTTAACCACTTCCGTCACATGACAATCTTATGTCAGGTTCCTCCCTACACTTAACTTGTCATTGTGAACTTCTCCCCTGCCTCATTCTTTGTTCACTTTTTTGATCGCTTCTTCCACCTGGTATCTCCTACTACCCACTTTTTCCTCCTACTATTATCCTTTCTCCACATATCCTCTTACACCATATATCTAATCTCTTCCGCCTACAATCACATTCTTTTCCCCCATTTTCCCCTTCTTGATCCATCATCCTTCATACTATTTCTTCCCCTTATTTTCATGTCTTAGTTCTTCATCCTCACCTCATTCATCCTCATCACTCGCATCCTCTCCTCACTTTCACTTAGTCCTAACTCATCCCTCTCATCTTCTTCACTCTTTCCACTTCATCTTCTCAAATTCCCCCCACATTTCTACCCACACACACATTTGCCATTATTGTTAACACTCCTATATCATTCTTTCATCATCATCTTCTCTTCCTGAGCTAATAATTGTCAACGGGTTTTCCCTAAAAATCATCAATCCTCATTCCAAACAACCTCATTCACTTCCTTGGACCTTCTAGAGTTTCCCTTCATTCCTTCCCTCCTCTAAGCCCACCACTCATTGTCAAAGGGTTTTCCCTAATGTCCCTTTGTTGGCGTTACCCTTTCCAATCCTCATTCGCTTTCTCCTTTTCTTCATTTTTTCTCTCACCCTTCCCCACCACTCATTATAAAAGGGATTTCCCTAACATCCTTTCATTGACATTGCCTCTTATATCCCCCATTCTATTTTCTCTCCTATTATTTTCTTTCACTCCCACCCTTTCTTGTCGCTTCTTGCCCATCTCTCCATCTCCTCTTTGCACTCTTCAATATCTTTACTTTCTTCATCATACATCATTTTCCTATTTTCTCGTCATCCTAGTATCCTCATTTCATGCATCTCCACATCTTTTCCAATCGATGTTATTCCTCCCCTCTTTCTTCTTTGAACATTCCTTATATCATTCCGTTTCCACTTATTACCCCCCTTTATGTATTCCCTTCCTTCTACATCATTTTCTTTGTTATCCTCTTCTCTCTCCCACCCCTCGTCTTATTTCCCTTCCCCTGTATCATCTTCTTCCCCTTTTTCCATCATGTTTCCTCCTTACTTCCCCATCGATAACCTGGCTGTTTAGCGTTGTCCTGTCTTTTTTATCATACCACCCTCCACATGAATCTCCATACGGTCTGTTCCATATTCTTTTCCTTGGTCTTCCTTGCAATGACATGATTCCTTTAATCTTCTCCTTGTATTCATTCTATCTTCCTTTCCTCTCCCCTAATTTTCACGTTTCTTCTGACAACGTCTCCTTTTCTCTACCACCCC
Source organism: Taxus chinensis (assembly GCA_019776745.2). Lineage (NCBI taxonomy): Eukaryota > Viridiplantae > Streptophyta > Pinopsida > Cupressales > Taxaceae > Taxus > Taxus chinensis. The sequence continues at coordinate 861,044,700 of CM034150.1, forward strand.
TACCTTTTCGTTCATTCTGTATCTGTTTCTCTTCTTTTCTCTCCTTTTTTTCACACTTTCCTTGCCCCTCATAGTTTCTTTTTTTTTCTCCGTTCTACTTCTTCTTTCATCCTCTTTCCATTTTCCTCCATTTCACCCCCTACTCCCACCTCATTTTATCCTTCTTATTTATCCTTTCCCATTTCCTACTTTTCTCAGCTCTATCATTTATTTCACTTCCACGCATCCCTCTTTACTATCTCTGTTGCTTCCTTCATTTTGCACATCTCTCTATTTCATCCCTTTACCCTCTACTCTGTCATTTTCCTATTTCTGCCTTGTTTGTCCTTCATCATTCCCTTCTTCCCCTATCATCTCTCTCTCTTATTTCTACCTCTTTCATTCCTTTTTTCCCCTCCCCTATCTCCCTTACTTTTCTCGTAATCAACCCCCAATCCTATCTATTCCCTTTTATCTTTCCCACACACCCTCACACCTAGCATTCAAGGTCGATTGAATCCTTTCTCCATTTGCGTCGTGTGGTCATTCCAGTCTCTTCCACTCCATTATCGTCCTCTTCTCCACCAAATCCATTTCCATTATTTTTGAGAGTTCTGTCGTATATTTCATTCTCGTTTGTCCTCTCGAGGGGGCATCACCACATCTATCCATAATCACATCTTCTCATGACATTTTTGTCTTGGAGGATACTATAGCATCCATCACTCACCAGTTTCTGTTCGCTCTACCTTTTAAAAAGTAGATTGAATTCTTCCCCCATACCATCTACTTTCTTTGAAAGGACACTACTTTCATAGTACCCTTCCAAAGAGGGGAAAATGTAGACACCCAAATTTCACATCTATTATAAATCAATTAATTCCCCTTCCTCATTTCCCACAAAAATACACTTCGAATTAATCAAATATAATTTGATTAATTATCCATTTTAAAATCTAAAAAATAACCCAATCCTCACCACATGTCATTATTCTCCATGTTTTTCTACTATTGAATTAAAAATTTAAATTCAAATCCTCACCCACCCTTTGTGGTCTCCACTCACCTAAAATCCTCCACTTATGAATTAAAAATATAATTCAAATCCTCACCCATTCTTCGTGGCCCCCACTCACCTAATCTTGCCCACATTTTCAAACCACTCATCTAATCTTGCCCACATTTTCAAACCACCCACTTAATCTTGCCCACATTTTCAAACCATGATTACTTAAATTAATCTAAGTTAATCACTCCCCCAGGCTATAAATACAACCTTACCCCCCCCCTCTAAACACATGGAGAATAAGCCTTCATGCCATATCTAAGTTCTTGCATCCTTTGAGAAAAGAACATCCTTTTACCTCGTCCTAATGCCAAAATAGTCTCATAATCCTTTTTCCCATCCAATGCAAAGTAAGAGGATTGTTGTTGCAGGAAGGCCTTGCTCCGTCTTGAAGAAAAACACCTACATATCACATAATCAAGGCTCAATCCAGGTTTCCTAGCCCATTCTGAGGTTTGCTACGGAATGCGAAGGAGGAGGTATGATTATTGGTATTTTACTTCCTTGTTAGTAGTGTATTTTTCATAGCTTACATAAACTATGTAGAATAAAGAATCAAAAGATAAGGTGCACAATGAAATATTATGAAGAAAAAATTTGCATCTTTGAAGAAAGAAAAACTCTAAGAGAAGAAGAAGAGACTAATGAACTCAAACAACTCAAAAATTGGCTGGAAAATATTTCAAATTCCTACAAATCAAAGGAGGAAAAATTGGAGAAACTCAAAGTTGAAATGGAATAAATGAGCAGCAAGCTGATCATGTATGAAAAGGTACAAAAAATTTCAAATGTTTTGACTCGTATATTAAGTGGCCAACGTGATTCAAATGATAAGACTGCGATTGGATTCAAGGAAGAAAGCAAGACAAAGGATTCTAAAAAGAATGAACAAAACAAGGCTGCATCAATTCCAAGCACATATTTTGCTGTAAATAAAGATTTTAGAAAATCCACCAATATGAGGACTATTGTTCCCAAAATTACCTATGTTATGAGGTACAGACATTCTTTCTATGGTTATTATTATTCATGTAATCAATTTAGACATAAGGTTTCTAAGTGTAGAAAATTCTCTAGAGGCTATAGAATAAAATTTGGCACATATTACACCAAAATGAACTATAATGATGTCCATAATAGTTATTACAAGAAGAGAAATGAGGAATAAACAAGTAAACAAGAACCACCCAAATAAGAGAAATGGGTGTATGTTGTAAAGAAAAATAAGAATGAGAGGATACAATCTTGCTCAGTAGTGCAGACTGCATTTCATGTGCAAAAAAAAGATAAAATATGGTATTTTGATAGTGGATGCTCCAACCATATGACAGGTGACAAAAACACATTTACTTCACTATCAAACAATGCATCAGGTGCTGTGAGATTTGATGATAACAATTCAACAAATATAGTTGGAAAAGGAACTCTAAGTATAGATAATGGAAAGACCATAACTAAAAAAAATTAAATGTTGAGGGCCTCAAGCACAATCTGTTAAGTGTGAGTCAAACGTGCAAAATGGGATACAACTTGATCTTCCATAACAAAGGATGTGATATCATAAATGACAAAACAAGAAAGAAATTTACAAAATCCTAAAGGAAAAATAATAACATGTATGTGCTAAATGAAATAAACAATGAAAAATGCTTCACAAGTAAGGTTGATTATGGCTGGCTATGGCACAGAAGGTTGGGAATTGTGAACTTTTAGAACCTGGTAAAACTAAGTTCTAAAGGGTGTGTGAAACACATGCAAAAATTTGTAAAACTAGGATATACTCTTTACAAAACATGCCTGCATGGTAAATAAATAAGAAGATCATTCAAGTCAAATGAATACTCTATAACTACACCTATGGAGTTGATTCATACAGATCTGTGAGGTCCTACAAGAACTAACAGTATATAAGGTGCAATGTATTTCATGTTATTAATAGACAACTACACAAAAATGACGTGGGTAGTGTGTCTAAATAAAAATTCAAAATACTTAGACATATTCAAGAAATTCAAGGCACTGGTGGAAAATGAAAATAAAAAAAAGATCAAATGTCGAAGACTAGATAGAGGTGGTGAATTATGGTCTAATGAGTTCTGTTATATCCAAATCACAACACCCTATGGTTTTGACAAGTGTGTGTGCTTGAGATCATGGTGTGATTGGATAACATGGGTACTATCTCCAAGTTGTGGGATTTGCTACTTGAGATAGACCTCCAGAGAAAGATGTTTCTTGCTCTTGAACTACCTGCCACAATCTACTCTAATGCATGTAAATCTATCTTGTCCTAATCTAACTTTCTGAGGGACCAAGGACAAAGAGTGCATGAAAAAAAATCCTACACTAAAGCTGTGATACACAAGAAAAGGAGGGTGTGAGAACAATCTTCCAATGTGTGAAAAATAGAAGCAAAGTGCATACTAATAGTTCTCCACTGTCTAGAAAATACATTCACAACAATATTTCATACATACATAATGATAATGAATCCCTAAAAGATCATAAGATAGACACAATATATTTACATGAGGTTGAAGAGGAAAGAAGAATGAAAAAAAAACATAGTAGAGGAAGAGGCATCCACAAACTTGTATTTATTGCTTCATTTATATGCACAGTTCAATCTGTTACAAAATAAGGGCCTAGATCACCATACAAGGAGTCCACTACAAGGACCTACATCACATTGGCTTCACAAAACAATTTTTGACAGAGTTTTTCTACATAAAAACTATCTCCCTTTACAATGAGCCCAACACTCTAATTTATAGAATTAGGAGAGGAGAGAGAGAGAGAGAGAGAAATGAAAATCCTAAAATCTATCTTCCCACCACTTAGAAGATGTCATAAATGGATTGAGATGATGGTATTTTACTTTCAAAAGGCCCCCATACTGTCTCATAACTTGTAGTAGTGAGAAATGTCTACCCATGCTTCATTGAATGCATCCCAACTACCAATAAAATCATTGTTCTAAATTAGGCACGTTTTCTGAAAAATAACCATCGATTCCTCATCAAATTTCAGATTTCTTGATTTTTTTGGATCAGTCTTAGAATCAAAATTCCAACAGTACCAATTTTGTGCATTTTTATTGATAAATGTAAAAGATATGGTATTCTAAGTGTAGGTAGCTGGTTTGGGTTTGCTAGGGATTTCTATCATTTAATGGGAATGGGCATTTGATTGAATGGAGTTGAAGATGTTTCTTTTATTTTCATATACCTACCCTCACTAAAAATAATAATGTGTATAGAATGTCGTACTCATTCCAGAAAGTCAAATTTCATGAAAAACGAAGCTCTAGGTCAAAAGTTGTGGTCGTTTAAAGTTCGGAGGTCGGGCATCAACTTTTCCTTTGTATTGTGGCTATTGCAAGTTTTCAAGGAACTCATGTCCCACATATACTTAGATGGTATGGGCGTCCTTTCTCTGCATCGCCCAATTTGGGCTTTCCTGTCCTAACTGTCCCGCCATTGACTGGGCTGTCAAGGCCGTTGACCTTTTCTTTTTCCGCAATGCACTGACTTGTGGTGATTTTGATTTTTCGGGTCCCAACTGTCTGGATGTCCTGTGGACCACATGGGACAATTTTTTCTGTCTTAAGCGATTCCTTTGCAAATCAGCCATTTCACCTTTTCGAAGCCTGACTGTCCCAGTTGAACTTGTGCGGCCTAGGACACTTTTTTTTGAAAAATTGACAATACACTTCTTTCTTTGTAAATCAAACCCAAACTCAGTATGGCGAGCCTTGGTATGATCCGCACTGGTACCATCCACAACTTCTAAACCCGCAATGCATTAAAACAAGCCCTTGATTTCATTTTTTTGGATTTTTTCAAATTTTTACTAACTACTTGGATTTTTTCTTGGATAGGGAAGTTAGAGGAAAGTAAAGAGGTACCCAAAAATCCAAAAATTGACCCTTCACCATTTCTGCTTGCTCCATCCTAAAGGAATTATGCATGTTATCCAAATTTACCTCGAGGGGTACATTTGGGATAACAAGTTCGATGAATTTTGTGAAGAAAATGGAATTAGAAGACAAGTCTTAGCCTTCATAATACATCAGCAAAAAGGAGATGTTGAAAGGAAGAACATGATTGTGCAAGATATAGTAAAAACCATGCAAAATGAATCCAAATTTCCTAACATATATTAGAGTGAAGTGGTATGCACCACGGTGTACATTTTGAATAGAGCTCAATTGAGAGTAAATAGTGACAAAACCTTATTAATTGTGGAAAAACATGCCTACAAATGTGAAACACATAAGATTTTTTGGAAGTAAGTACTACATAAAAATAGATGAAGATAACTTAGGAAAATTTGACTCAAGATGTGATAAAGGCATATTTCTCGGCTACTCAGTAGTAAGCGTGACTTACAGGTGTTAGAATAAAAGGTTAGAGAATATTGTAAAAAGAACAAATGTAAAGGTAGATGAAACTCCTAAGTCCAACAATCAACATAATAAAAATCATGAAGAAAAAGAAGAATATGATGAAATGGATGGTTCGTGTGAAGAAAAAAATGAAGAGGAAGAAAGACCAGACACTGAGGCACCCTCAAGGCAAGTTAAAAGAGACATCCCAACAAATCAGATCATTATAAATAAAGAAGGTAACATTCTAACCATAAGAAGGCTAAGAGATCAACAAAATCATGAAGATGTAGCTCTCCTATCAATGGTAGAACCCAAAAGCATTGTAGAAGTAAGCAAGGATCAACATTAGGTAGACACAATGAATGAAGAGATTGATCAGATTGAAAAGAATGAAACATGGGAGCTTGGACTCAAACTGCAAGATAAAAATAAAATTGGAAAAAGTGGGTTTTCATAAATAAGTTGAATGAAAAAGTAGAAGTAACATGAAATAAGGCAAGACTAGTGTGCAAAGGCTATGCGCAAATGGAAGGAATTGAATTTGATGAAACATTTGCACCAATGGAAAATATGGAAGCAATAAGATTGTTCCTAGCTTATGTGGCTTATAAGAAGATAAGATAATTTTAAATGGATGTGAAATAAACCTTCCTCAATGGTTTTCTGAGTGAAGAGGTATACATTAAACAACCTGATGGCTTTTCACTAACTAAAGATAAAGATTACATGTGCAAGTTGAGAAAGGTGTTATATGGACTGAAATAAGCCCCTAGAGATTGGTACAGTAGATTGGACTCATACCTCATTAAGTAGGGATTCAAAAAAGGTGTTAATGATAGTAATCTCTACACAAAGTAAGAAGGATATCATCTTCTTATAGTCATTGTATATGTGGATGACACCATTTTTAGAGGAGATTATTAAAAGATGACATGAACTTGTTGATATGATGAAAGAAGAATTTGAAATGTCAATGCTAGGAGACTTATCATACTTTTTTGGGCTTATAAAATCAGTCAATCAGATCAAGGTATCTTCATATCCCAAACCAAGTATATTCAAAGAAATGTTGAAGGGGTTTCATGATGGAAGATTAAAGACCTATAAGAACACCAATGGAAGTGGGATGCAAATTGAGCTGAGAGGATATCTCACCAAAAAGTAGACAAAAACATTATATAGATCCATGATTGGCAAATCTACTCTATTCCATGACATCAAGACCTGAATATTATGCAGGTGGTGAGTCTAGTTGGAATATTTTCAAGAAGATCTAAGGGAAAACACACTTAAAGGTGGTCAAGAGAATTCTTAGATAACTCATGGGAAACAATTGAATATGGATTGTGGTATCCCAAGAGAAATGACTTCAACATAAAAAGGCATACACATATGCAGATTGGCCATGAAGTGTTGATGATAGGAAGAGTACAAATGATGGAGCATTATTTATTGGAAATATTTTAATATCTTGGTTGAGAAAGAATAAAATCATTAGTGGCACTCTCAACATGTGAAGAAGAATATTTTAGCTGCAACAATGTGTTGCACTCAAGTTTTATGGATGAAACAGACATTGGAAGATTACAAGGTAAAAATCTGCTAGTCTAAATACCTTGTTTTTGGAATAGCACAAGTGCAATAAGTTTCTCTAAGAACCCTGTGTTCCAATCAAATACCAAGAATATTCCAATTAGATATAATTTCTTGAGGGAAAACAAGTGTATGAGAAGAAAAAATGAGTCCTAGAATATGTGAGCACAAAAATAAGAAATTGTAGCTATTATGATCAGTTCCACTACCAAAGGCTACTTTTGAGCACTTAAGGAATGAATTATGGGTCATTCCCGATCCCAAAAAAAAAACTATAAGGTGTGAAGATAAGGTGAGGAAAGCATTCTAAGGTAATATAATCTCATAATCAGTTTCCATACAATATTTTATGATAGGGGGAGCTAGTCTATTTGCTCAATATTATCAAAGTATGCATCAACTCAGGGGGATAATTTTTCATGAGTATACCAACTAATATGGATTAGTAGCATGTTTCCTAAGGGGATATTCATGAGTTAAGAAACATGTATTATTCATCTTATATTCATTTTCATCATTATGCAACATAGATGGCCCTTTGTCATTGTTTTCAATGGGAGAGAGAAGCAGAAATTAGAAACCAATATGTCACATTGAAAGGGGGAGAGAGGCAGTAGAAAAGAGGAGAGGTGTCAAATATAGCCAAGTAATAAAAAAAAGAGGAGAGAAGATGAAAACAATACTAAGAAAAGGGTTACAGAGCATTTTTAGAAACTAGGTATGAAAATGAAAGTATCATTTTGCCATCAAAAGGTTGTAGGTTTCTATGTATTGAAGTGTTGAAGTGTTTGCATCAATGAAAAAGGGGAGATTTTTTGGACCTTTGTCATTATCATATGTGTTGTCATTGATGTCAAGTTACATTGATGGTAGAAAATATTTGATGTCAAGCGACATTAATGGCAAAAAGGATCAATTGGTAAAAATGAGCAAGCGAGAAAGATGAAGGTTGATTGGTATTTTTCAGCTCATAGAGGCCTTCATGATGATTAAGGATAAGTTATAAGGGACTTAATCAAACTTTTTGCAAGCCAAGGACATCGGGAGTCAAACAAAAGTCTTGAAGTAGCCATCGAAGTCTACAAGAAATTGTAGAAATGCTAGAAGAAGTAGCAAAATCTTGTCGAATGCCGCGGATAAAGGAATGAAGTCGCAAAGAAAAAAGAAGACAAAGGACGAGCCACAAGTGAGAAAAGGTAAAGCCATTTATGTGAAGGAAGATCCACACAAGAAAGTATGGACTGAAGGCATAAACCGCAGAAGTAAGGGCAATTTGGAGGAAGCCGAGAGTAAAAAATTAAAAAAAAACCACAGAGCAACTGTAGAAGATGCACATAAAAGAAAAATAGCTTTGGATATGAAAATAAATCCGTGTGAAAGGTAGTGGACAAGGAGAAAAATCTACATAACATTCAAAAAGTCATATTGTAAAAAGAAGAATCTGCGGATAACTGTAAAAGTTGCAACAATGGAGAAAATTCATAGAAATAAAGGAAAAGTGCCACGATACAAAGGAAATAGTTAGAGAAGCTAAGAGAAGTCACAAATTGAACAAGTATAAACTAGACAGGGCTCAAGGACAATAAAAATTAATTTGAAAAAATAGACAAGTGAGATTTTTTTCTCCAAAAATCGATAGTGATTCGATCGACAAGTGATTATGGCTAAGGACTTAAACGACTTGAGATCCATGAAGAAGAAGAAATCTACAGTTCCAACTATAAAAAATTAATGCTCTTTGACCTTGTGGAAATATAGTTGCATTTCTCTATGTGATTCCTGATTTCAAGGAAAAATAAAATATTAGAGAAGATAGCAGCTAGCTCATCTTGATCAACGTTGGAAAATTCTTGAAAAAAAGAGAAAACTATCTTTAGATATCGGATCATAAATATTTTTCTGGTGAATGCATATAAAATAGTGAAATCAAGAATAATATAGCAAGAGAAAAAATATGAAGTTAGTTGCATGCATTTAATAGCTCAATACCGCTTTTCAAGTGACAGAACAAGAAAAGGTGCACGAAAACACAAATGGAAGAAAATGGAATGGGTCTATTTGCAATATAGGGAGAATTGGAAGTCAATGGGAGCGTTGCTCAAAAAATGAAATATTACACTAGAGCTAAAGGAAACAATAGAAGAAAGCTACCGAAGTGAGAAGATGATGTAATTGATTTTAAAATAGAGCGACAAAAGTAAAAGAGAGAGAAAAAAGAAGAGCAGATAGAGGAATTATTGAAAAAATCAGATGAGAAGAGCATCAGTGCAGTAGATTGATTGAGCAAGAGAGATCATGTAAGATGAGAAGAAAGATAATGATAGAGAGAATACAGACATATATAGAAAAAGTGATCATGATATATTTTTGTAAGTAATTTTTATAACTAGATGATATAAATTTGTATATAAATTAAGTCTAAGTTGTAGCTTAGCATTTTTCAGCGGGTTGCAGCCTCCTTGTGGGTGGGTTTCCTACGTAATAAAATATCAGTTGTAGCTGACTAAATTAGGGGTTAGTGCTCCTTGAAATTTGGTTGTTTCTAAAGTAGCTGAGTGGGTGCTTAGAAAAATATTCGAGTGGGTGCTTGAAGTTATGAAGTGGGTGCTTCATAGGTTGAATGGGTGCTCAATCGAAACTAGTGCAAGCTTTGGAAATTGGTGTTTCCTAATAAATCTATGGTTTTCAAGTTGGTTTTTCTTCTGAAAGGGTTTTCCCACTATAAATTCTTTGTTTAGTGTTTCTTCTATCTTTCATGTGCTTATTTTTAATGCTTATGATCTATTGCTGTACTTATTAAGAAATTCTAAATCAACATTATTAAAGTGAAAATTTTAATCTACACTGATTCACCCCCAGTGTTTGTGAATCTATAACAAGAAATAATGGGCGAATGCGAAATGAAAAACATCTTTGTGATTCAAAAAATGGGAGGAGTTGTAGTTATGTGGTTTTGATTGAGGAGCTTGTGCTTCTTCTAAAAATCTAGGTTAGAACATTAGGATTGATGGTACACATTTAAGAAAACAATAGTGTCATCTAAAGCTTTATGATCTATATCAGAAGATGGAAAGGTGAATAATTGAAGGTCAAGGTCTATACCCAGAAGGATCAGCAGGAGCATCAACAAAGGCATGACCAAAAGCTATCAAATTGCAAGATGATTGGAGATTTAGAAGGATGATTTTTTATCCATGATAAGATTTGGGTTCAACACCAAAATGATTAAATAAAATTGGCTAAACTAATGTAATACAAGATAGTTAAATCTAGTCTAGGAGGAAAATATAAATGCGGAAAATAAGTGTACTAAGACAACATGTAAATGAGATAAGTAAATAAAACTAATGAAATTGAGAAAAAACCCTCGTATGCAAGAAAGGAAAGGAAAAGAAAATCAACTGATAATAGATGATTGTTAGACTATGTTTGTAGTGTTGCATAGAAAATAAGAAAGCAGGAACGATTGTGTAGGAGTGCCGAAAAGGATATATCTTGATGACGTGTCCTAGACTAGGGTACTTGGAAGAGGATTGAGGGCACCCATGGGCGCTTTGGTAAGGGAATTTGGGCTCCCAGGTCCTAGGAAATGTGTTTTGGAATTGGTGCTCATAGGATTAGAAGGTGGTCTGAAACTTTGAATTTCCTATTGCAGCACAATATTTTTTTATACTACATAAAAATGCTCCAAGTATTCCAAGAGGAAGAAAATAACATGAAAAAATACCAAAAGGAAGTATCAAAAACCCTAAAAAAAGAAAGATGCTTAATGAATGGGTTGGATTGACCTTAGCTGCCACAATAGTGGGCTTTGCACTATATTTTAGACCCCACACATAGTTTTTGGTCTATGTGTGTGTGTGCATGTCGTGCCCTAGGTGTTTCTTGTGCCAGTTACACTTTTTTGAAGTAGCAAGAAATAGATAAATGTAGAAGATGTAATAGAATGTGTGCATGAAATAGAATATAATCCCTCCCCCTATGAAGTGTGATGTAGATTTTCCTATCTTTTGCCTTGATGATGGAGCTATATGGATGCCAATGTAATAAAATGGAGGCAAACTCTAGATGGAGTGATAGTAGTGTATGATGCTAGGTCCCCTCATTTTTGGTCAGATAACTTTATATTTATAGGGTTCTCTTGCTCTAATTTCATAATTAACCCCTAAAAGGCTGACCCCAAGAAAGATAAATATGAAAAATGGCTAGAAGAGGCCTTAAAATCTGGGGGCAAGTGCTAAAAGGATCAGGGTACCCCCAGGTGGGGACTAGGGATTTCCTATGGGCACCCCAGTACTAAATCTGGGTGCCCCAGCCGAGGCTAAAATAACATGGGATGTACAAAAATGGCTAGGCATATGGGTAAAAATAGGTCACAAATTATGAATTAAAATAAACAATATGGCCAAATGACGAGGGTTAATTAGTACTTTCTTTACTCAAGAACCTTCTAAATAGTAGTATGAGACCAAGATAAATAAAAATGTATAAAATGCATGATTCTATGACTACAATTTTGGATCGCTTGATGTAGAGATGAGAGGTTTTGTGAAAGAGGTATGAATTCCTTCATTCTTTGTCTTATATGAAACTCTTTTAGGGGGCCATTGTGGATATGTCCCTGTAGATTGAGAAGGTGTGATAGTAGATGTAGATATCGGAATGGTAGATGCGGGAATAGTAGATGTGGACGAGTGTGATAAAGTTGATGATGTGCACATGGGTAAAAGATATGTGTGATAATTATTTCAAGACATACATGGGTGGATTTTTTGGCGTAGTAGAAAATAAGTGTAGTGATTGGTGTGTTTGGGATAGATGTGGATAATGGGGGTAGTCCATAGTAAGTTGGGGTAGGATAGGTGTGGATGAAGAAGTGGGTGTAGTCAGAGCCAATGTGGGACATGGTAAGATCTTAAAATGGATGTAGATGTGAGAAAAGTGGTGGAAGTCAAGGTGGTGGATATGGTTGATACGGGCATAGCTCTTAAAGGAGCTTTGAGCATGATATCAAGAATGGGAGTAGGTGGTGATGAGATAAGTGGGGTAGGTATGGAAGGAGGTGTTCAATGTATGGTGTTGATTGAAAATGGGTTATATTTTATTGGTGGGGGTTGATGAAGATGGGTTTTGATGGTGTAGACACCTAAATTCAACTTTTTCAATCTTATTGCCAAAATGCACACAAATCACTCTTATTCTTCCCAATTTTCATTATAATTAGTAATCTTTACTAATCAATTAACATTTCTTACCACTTTGGCTATTTAACAAGCAATTCATTGATCACCATATACATATTTCACATTTAGGATACCACTTTACAAAAAATCATAAGTCAAAAATCCTCTTCAAAAACAGGACAATTAGCATTTATTATCTATTTAAGCCTATTTTTCCCTTGATTTGGTCAATATACACTAGTATTTTGACTCAGACCCCTCTTCCAACCACTCAAAATCACGCCATTTCACCTCCACAACATCTCAACAAGCCTTTAAAAGCTTTTCCTAACCTCCTAGTTGATCCTAAGTGATTGATTAAGGCTTTAGACCTCTTAATCACTTGGTAATTCACTAATTGTGATTAGAAAGGAATAATCATGATTAGAAATTCTAATCTAATTTGGGGATTTTTCATCCCACATGCACCAAAATACAATTTTTCTTCCAAAAGGAAAACTATAAAAAGGGTGCATCTCATTCCTTTATATTTTACACCATGCTTTGATTTGCATCTCATATAATAAATATGATATATAGCCCAAGTTCAATCCTTTCTTAAAGCCTTCAATGGGTTAGTAGATGGATATTCAAAATGACCAAGTAGTCATTGGCATATTTTTTTAGTGACAACAGAATCTACTTCAATATCACTGTTGTTGACTGGGTCTTGAATATAGTGCTTTAATCTTAAAAAACTTGTCATTTTTGTGACCCTTTACATGGTGGAACCCACATAATTAATTATTTCTAAACCATGATGGTTTGGGTGTATCATCCCCATAGGGTTTGTGTTTTTAGGGTACTTAATCATATTAATGGCCTTCAACTATTTTAGTATAGATGATATGGATTTCAGATAGAGGAGTAAAAAATTCAGCGTTTTATACTTGATAGGTGGATTACCCTTTTGCAAGTTTTCAATGGTGTGTGGTTTTTGCATGGATTGCTTTTAGAGTCTACTATCCCATCACTAACGACATTTTTTGTTTTCTATTAGGAAACAAAATTTGTTTTTATTGTTAGATTTTATAATCTTTGTGTTCATGAGAGAAAGGTTTTAGAGTCCCCCCTAGCTAACAATGACTTTTTTAATTTGAATCCCTTTTTTCTATTACCTCTTCGAACATGTTACCATAAATGCATTTGCAAGTGGAATGTAATGTCTGGATGGAGGTTGGGAAAAAAATATTCCTATCAGATTATTTTCGGGTAGGGAGTAAGGAAAGTGGACTAGCTAACCCTAATCCATCTTTGTAAAAATGCAGTGAAGTTTTTTGTTGTTTCATTGTTTTGGCATTGCAGATATCTAACATGGAAAACACCATTTCTATGTTGAAAGATAAGTGTCCATACAAAAACTCTCTGCTAGATCTATCCATGTTGATATGGATCCCTTAGGGATATGCACAAAACCAATCTAGTGCTATTTTCCCCTAAACTTTGTGGAAAACAATTGCATAAGATAATTGTCGTTGAATGGCCACCTCTTGACATGCCATATAAAAATTCCTTTATATGATCATGAGGGTCACTTTTTTCCCTTATATTTATCAAATTTTTGAAAAATAAAAATGTCTTGGGAAAGGTACCTGCAACATGGGCTTTGTCAAATGGATAAAGACATAAACTCATCAAACTGATACTTCTTGTTATTGCTACTATTTTGGCCCTCTTCTAACGCTTGAAGGGCGTTCTTCGTTATTGACCAATATTGATTAAAAAAGTGGATCTTGCATGGATGGGTGGTGTAGGTATATACAAAATGGCTAATCCTAGGTGTATGCCCACCCCGATTTGTTGCGAGAATATCTTTATAAGTATCTCTTTGTGCCTCTTGTCGAGGAGTGTTTTATTGGGAAACTCGTAAAATGAAGCTTTAGGTTTTCAATTTTGGTATAAAACTTATTTCACAACTTTTGGTTGTTTCCTTTTTGTATATGTGAATCCAAAATTGCTAATTAATGAGTGAGGGCTTGAAACATATTGGTCTAATGTAACCTCTTTAATAGGTATTTCATGACGATCTTCATTAGGAGGAGGTTGTGCATGATGAAAATGTTTCTTCATGGTCTTCACAAAAAAGTTTTAATATGAGGGCAAAACGATAGTCCTCCATCATTTTCAAATGGGCATCTCCTCATTATTATTCTATGCAAAAGTAGAGGCATGACTTTGGATTTAAAATTTTGTTTAAGAGTACGATGAGGGAGGTCTATTTATTCTTCTCCCCAAAACCATACTAACAATAAGAGAAGGGTCTAAGAAGGGTCTATGGAAGGTAATTTTTTCTCCTAGTTTCCACAACCCGCATAAGGACTTCATGTTTTGTTATGAAAAAAATATACTCATCAAAATGGGCAGAATGAAGCTCTACATCAACATTGGGAGACTCTTCCTCTCCACCACTATGGTTGACCATGAGATTATCCTCCATAAGAGGGTTGTCACCTCCAAAGATATTGGCTGTCAAATTTTTGTGATGCCATTCTCATAGTAGGCATTACATAGAATAGAAGGTACAACGTGAAATATTTCCACTAAGGTTTATTAACAAGGGACCCTAGTCAAATTTTTGTAGCGTAACTATCCTAATTTTTTTGAAATAATGTGACTATAGAATAACCACAAAAGTGATAGGTCAAAGTGATTGTATGAACTAAAGAATAACGAACAAGCTACCCTAGTAAGATAATGTACAACACAAGTTTTCCTTAGAATAATATAATGACATACAACGCTCAAAATTTATTTTACACCAAATAGTTTATTCTCTAAGATTCCATCTAGATAGGTTCACAACAAAATACTGACAACACAACATCACCAATTAGGTTGAGTTTGTAACAAACAGGGCCTGAATGATAATATAATGTTGACGCAATCTTCTAACAAGATATTGTTAGTACAAATCCATAGCACCCCTGGATGTTTCCTCAGATTTCTAGTTTGATAATGGGCATCTAGTGTGATTGCACAACATGGAATATTTTCCCCAAGTGTGGGACTTGCAAAAATGGGAAAAAACTCTCCAGATTAAAGGTTGGTTCCTCTACTCATCTGATCATATGTATGCATGAAATTTGCAAGGGTTTAACTCAAAATCCTACTCTAATTCTACCAAGGAGACAAGGATAGAAGAGAGAAAATAAGATAAAACTAAACTAACAAGGTGATACACCAAAGGAATGTTGAACATCTATTTCTAAAAATTGACATAGATTATGAAAAATGCAACAAAAATCATGCGCAAATTGCTAAAATTGTAATGAAGGATAAGGATAGAGCAAACAACACAAGAAAATATTGAAAATTCATTCATAGAGCCTGCATTGTTATTTCCATTTTTAAATACAGTGCATTACAACAGTAAAGAGGTAGAAAACATGTTGTAGTCCTAAAAAAGGTCTGATATTCCCCAAATTCACTTGCCAGGGTGAAGGAGGGAGCTTGCAGAACATAAAAAACATCCAACCCTTTACAAATGAGCCAAAAATGGCTTTTAACAATGAAAACCCAAGCCAAGAAGGAGAAACGCGGGAAAATGAAATGAATGATTCAACCACTGACTAGATCCATCAAAAATAGGATGGGTACCCTTAAAATTTCATTCCCCAAGATTTTAGACCATTTTGGAGAAGAATGGAAGCCATACTACATTAAAAATGGTGGTTGAATGTTGGTTCTGCTCTTTTCCCCATGCCAAAGGTGTTTTCTCATTTTTTCCTCACTAAACTCCACCAAAAAACAAAATTGAAGATTCCATCATGTAGAGGACTTCAATAGCTTTCCAATGACAGCAAAATAGAGAAAATACAAGCTTTGGATCGAAAGATATGCCCCTCTAAAGATTTAGGGAAAAACTAGGGAAAAAATCGGGTCGGCGGGCCGAAACCTACAAATTTTCCCCTTTTTGAATTTGGGAAAAATTCCCCAAAAATCTCTGCACGCCACTACTCCGCTACCACGTGGCACATTCCCATTGGTTCACAGATTTAAATGGCCATTTTACACTTTTTTGAATTTTGGAAAAAATTCCAAAACTCCTATGTGCCCCGCCGCTCTGGGACACGTGTCATCCTCCCATTCACTGCGGGCGCATGCTCCAAATTTTTCCTTTGCATTACCGACCACTTTGGAAAAATTTCCAAATTCTCCTTGCACCTCTGACCTCCACCACAAATAGGACATGTGGCATCTTCTGGTTGGTCCACGGGCCTTCGCAAATTTCTTCTCCTCCTCCTTGGCAGGCCTGTGGGCCAATTTTTTCCCTTTCGCCCTTTGCTATTTTAGAAAAAAGCTAAAACTTTCTCCACCCCTCTGACTCCTGCCGACCTCATAGACACATGTCATCTTCCCATTCACATGGGGTCTTGGGTTAAAATTTTCATTGCGTCATTTTCTGGAAATTTTCTTAACTTACCTCCACTGGTCCAACCTTCGCCGCCACGTGGTGCCTCCTCATTCGCGCGGGCCTTAAGCCATTTTTTCCCTTTGCGGGCCAGTAGGCAAAATTTTTTAGTTGCACCATTTTCCCACTCCTTGGTGATTTTTCCAACTTACCTCCACCGACCCGCCATTCTGTCACCACATGGCACATTCCTATTGGTTGCGGACCTTCCCAGGGAAAATTTCTCTCAAAAACTCCACCGAGCCATAACTTGCAAAATACAAGGAGTTAGAAGGAAAAATTTACCTTTCTAGAAAGGTGAGAAAATTATCTATCTGATGAAGCCATTTCTAGATAATTTTGAGTGCCTGAAAAGTGGAAATTTTTGACTGAGGCACAAGGAAGGAAGGAATGAAATAAAGTTAGCCAAAAATAAGCAAGGGGCTTATTTTGGATAACAATTTTGGTGACTTAGAGGGGTCATCTACCTGCTAGATGAAGTGAACATCTTCCTGAAGCAATCTATTAGGCATGGAGTCATCACGTTAACTGCTTGGTACTCTCAACTCATTAGAAAATTTCTAGGAAGAAGATTGTGAGAGTGGAACATCACTTGATCTGGAACATAGCTTGCAAAGATGCATCCTCGGGACAACAAAGCTTATGCCAAAGCACTTAGGGAAATGTAAAACTAAGATAAAACAAAACAATGTGCACAAGAACTTGAAGGAATGAAAATCTAAGCTAATATGTACAAGGTGAGGAGTTTCCCTTCTAGTAGCAATGCTTTAGATGGATTCCATTAACTGGAATCTACAATTCTTCACCATCCAATGTAGACAATTGGAAGGCATTGTTATTCTTACATTTTTTGACCATGTAGGGGCCACTCCAAATGGCATCAAAATTTGAATACCTTCTTGGCTTTTCTTGATCTACATCCCATTTCAACACTAAATCTCTAACTTGGAAGGTTCTAGCCTTAGATTTCCTATCAAAGGTTCTCTTGATCAAGGCTTGGTCCTTCTCCATTGTTTGGGCCGCATGCTCTCTAATTTCTTGGAGTTCCATCAATTCTGCATATCTAACCTCCATGGGTTCAAACTCCAACAATTCCAATTGCTTCATGAGTTCCAATGTTGGCAACTCAAGTGACATAGGCAAGATTACCTCTCTTCCATAAACAAGTCTGAATGGAGAGCTACCGGTGGATCTCTTGGGAGTTATCCTATCAGCCCATAAGGCTGATTTAAGTTTAGTGTGCCAAGTCCTCTTATTTTCATCAAGATTCCTCTTGATGGTCTTTAATAAGTTCTTGTTGGTAGACTCATCTTGGCCATTACCTTGAGGGTAATAATTTGATGAAGTGCTTAGATAGATCCCATTCTTAACAGCCCATTCAGTTACCTTTGATCCTATGAATGCCAATGCATTATCTAATATTAGAGTGGTAGGTATGCCAAATCTAGTTACTATCCCTTCATAGAAGTCTAGAATGCTAGATTCATTTGCCTCTTTGAGTGCCACCACCTCAGTCCATTTGGTGAAGTAGTCTGTTGCTGTTAGAATCCACTTGTATCCTTGTCTTGAGTTTGGGTTAATGACTCCAATGAAGTCTAAACCGCATTGTATGAGTGGTTGGTCAACTAAAATTGGGTGCAATGGAAGGGTTGCTAATCTTTCCTTGCCTGTGAAGAATGCACAATTTTTGCACCTCTTGATCCATGCATAACAATCACTAAACACCTTGGGCCAATAATAACCAGCCTTCATAATCTTGAGGGTTATCACTCTTGGAGAAAAATGACCCCCAGCTGATCCACCATGGAACTCTTATAACATTCTCTTAATTTGATTTGTCCCAATGCATCTCAACAACACTCCATTTATATCCCTTTTGAACAAGACACCATCAACAAGTGCATATGGGATAGCCTACAATCTGAAGTCTCTTCTATTATTTTTTTCATCTTTGGAGGGCATAGGCTTGTTTTTAAGAAGTGCATTATTTCTTAGGTCCAGCAAGGAGTGATCATACCACCATTATCTTCTTGAACACCTCTTTGTTCTTGGTTGTCTTGCAACACCAAAACAACATCCTTCCCATTACTTGCTTCCATTGATTTTCTCAATACCAATTGCTCACACAATCCATTTCCTTATACCAACTTGGTGAGTTTGATCTCAATGTCATACTCCATGACACGAGTAATCCACCCTGCACGTTTTTCATTTAGATCTTTGTTGAGGAGGAAGTCCTTAACTCCCACATGAGAAACCAACAGTTGAACCTTGTTGTTTGAAACTAGATGCTTAAATTTATTCAAGCTCCTAATCACTACAAGAACATACTTCTCAATGAATGAATACCTCACCTCATATTCCTCCAAGCCTTGGCTAAAGAAGGAAATTGGCTACTCTACATTTTCTTTGTTTTGTTGTACTAAAATTGCAGAAATTGTATCATCACCTCCAAATGCATAAAGGATAAAATCTTTAGAGAAATCTAGGTTAATGAGAGTTGGAGCTTGTGAGATAGCCTCTTTGATTTCCTCAAAACTTGCCTTACCTTCAGCTGTTCATTTGAAAGCCATACTTTTCTTCAACATCATAGTTATTGGCTTGACAAGGGTTGTAAAGTCTGGAACAAACCTTCAAACAAAATTGATTCTTCTCAAGAAACTTTGAAGGGCCTTCTTGTGACTTGGTAATGGCAGTGATTTTATTGCTTTAACCCTCTTTGGATCAATTTCTAATCCTTCTTTGGAAATAATGTGGCTTAGGAGCTTTCCTTCATGAGCTAGGAAAATACATTTTTTGGGATTCAAGGATACCCCAAATCTTCTACATCTTTGGAACACTTGTCTCAAATGAAAGAGATGATCTGCTGCACTTTTAGAAAATATAGTAATATCATCTAGGTATATCAGCACTATTTTGTTGATCAATCCCTTGAACACCATATCCATTGCCCTTTGGAAGGTAGCTCCAGTGTTAGACAACCCAAATGACATTTTCCTTTATGAATAGGTTCCCCATTTGGTGGTGAAGGCTGTTTTGAACTGATCATCCTCCTTCACCATGATCTGATTATACCATGAATAACCATCTAGCAATGAAAACCTCTCAAAGCCAACAACAACTTGCAAACTCTACTCCATAAAAGGAAGTGGGTAATGATCCTTGAGGGATACTCTATTCAAATCTCTAAAGTGTACAAACAATCTGATTTCTCCACTCTTCTTTCTAACTGGAACCAATTTTGTAACCCATCTTGAATGCTTGATGGGAAATATGATACTTGCATCTATTAAATTATTCAATTCCTTCTTCATGAGAGGCTCCATGTGTGGATTGACCGGTCTTTGTTTTTGCTTGATGGGTTTATCACTTGGATCTAATTCAATTGTGTGTTGAGATAGCTTGGGATTTAAACACATCAAGTCTTCATAGCTATAAGAAAATATATCCAGGAACTCTTGGAAAAGTTACACGAACTCATGCCTTTCTTGCTAGGTTGTCACTTTACCAATTTGAAGTGATTTTCCTTCTCCCACCGAGATGGGCACTAAATATTCTCCCTTGACTTAGATGTTTGATTTCTCCTTCCTAAATTGATCATTAGGATTAAAGATGGAATCCAAAGTGTCAAGTCCTTTTGGCAGTTTGTTGGTTCTCAGCTATACCACTTGATTACCATACTGTTGTTCTAACTTTTCCTAATTTTTGGCTAAGAACTCAGCTTCTTCTTGTAAGAAATTGATTATTTGTTGGTCACTCTCAAACACTTTCCAACTTACATTATTTTCTGGCACTGATGGCCTAACAATCGCATGAATGTTTGGCTACACCTTATCTTCCTTGATACTCTCCACAACATCAAAGGCTGCTCCAACTACTGCAAGCCTATCAACAGCTTGGTTTTCTTTCCTAGGGATGGAGTTGATGCCAAAGCCTTCAAAATCCTCAATGAGGTCCCACACCCTATTCTTATAACTCTTGAGTATGTCATTCTTGGTAGTATGTTGTCCTTTAACTTGATTAACAATCAGCTCACTATCCCCAAAGACTTGTAAGTTTTTTATACCTCTCTTTCTTGACCAATGCAATCCTTGTATCAAAGCTTCATATTCAGCAGTGTTGTTAGAACATGCAAACTAAAATCTAAAAGCTGAATAATAATTAATGCCTTGAGGTGAAATAGCTACCATACCTCATTGTCATCTTTATGGTCTGGCTTGGTGATGCTAGGAATAGGCTGATTTTCTTCATGTATGTAATAAAATCCTAGTTCAGATTCCTCTATTTCATTGTAGGGATCAAAATCATGTACCTTGCTTGCCCATTCATCAAGAGTCAAATCTGGGATGCTTCTAACTTTGCTGTCAGCTTTATCTGTTCCTGGATAATCATCTTGATCAAATGCTAAACAGTTGGCATTTATTGGGCTTGGAGTATGAGGCTCAATGTGAGATTTTGCAATAGGTTCAGACCTGATTGTGGCCTTAGTTCCATATCTGGTCTGGAACAACATGTGTGACCAATCAACAGATAAATAGCCTCCAATTCTAACTATGAAATCCCTTGACAAACATAGGGCAATAGTGGTGGTAAATCTATCACTAACACATCTTGCAAAACAGTGACATTGGGGCATGTATGCAAAGTGAGGCTCAAATCTTTAATTACCCCCACTGTTGCTACTACTGTCCCATCTAGTTGTACCACCCCTTTGGATATGACTTCATATTGGAGGCCCAGCTGATCAACTATTTGCTTGGGCATCACAAAAATACTTGCCCCAGGATCAATCATACAATTGTGTACTAGTTTATCCCCAATGATCAATGAAACATATAATGGAGGGGGCTTCAAAACTTTACCTTTTTTTCCTCAAAGCTTCCCCTCAGGCTAATCAGCATTTGTGAGTACCTTCTCTTGCATATGAGCTTGCTGATTTGAAGTTGACCAATTCTTCATGGCATCTTGTAGTAGATCCCTTTGGCATGGGATGGATAGTGATTCCCATATAGATATATTCAAATTTGTCTTCTTCAGTTTTTCAATGATGTTAAATGGGGATGAAACATTTCTTTTCTGCCCCTTATCCTGCACACTCTTTTCTTGTACATGGGCTGCAACAGCTGGTATTTGAGTTGGTCTAGAAGATGGCTTGGGCTGTCCTTGCACATTTGGAACTACATTTTGCTTGCCAACACTTTGTGGAGTGATGGAAGGTTGTGGATCACCTAGAGCTAATGACTGCCCTTCACCAATATTCCTCTTCTTTGAATGTGTGTTAGTTGTTACATTATGAGAAATGGTTTGATTCATACCACAAAAATCTTCAGCCTGCCAATTCACAAGTGTAGTCTCATTTGGAGTTGTATTTTGCTGAGATGTTCCTTGTTGTTGGTTTGTTTCTTGACTCACCTCACTCTCTACGCCAATTGTTGTCACCATCAAAGCTTGGTTCAAAGCACCATTGAAACACATAGACTGGTTGTGAGGCTTATTGCGTGGGAAACACCAATCATACTCTTGAGCTATATTATTTTTCACTAACACTAAGGCTTTAGAGGTAGATGCAACATTGGGGTTATAGGGCAGAAACGGTCTATTGGCAGGAGGCCTTACTTGATTTTGATTTACAGCTAGATTGGGTGGTCTATTAGGTTGATATGGTTGCCTATTAGGTTGAGTTTGAGACTGATAAGGTCTAAAAATTTAAGCTTGCTGCCTCTTGAGTGTAACCAGCTCATTGCCTAAATTTTATAATTATTTCATGACTTCTTGAAGTTCATTTGAGGCACTAGAGGATGAAGTAGAAGTTTCATCTGAACTCTGATTTCTAGGAATGGGAATAGGAGCTAAAGTAGGTGCTTGACTAGTGCTTAGGCTTTCCAAGTTTGGATATAAGGGCACGGGAGGCCTAGGCACCAGTTTACCATCTTTGATCAAACAATTATTAGACCTAATGGCAATGTTATAAGCTGCAGGTATATTTTCACCTCCCATGGATTGGATTAACATAAAAATATCATAATTTAAAGATTTGAGATAGTATAAGAAAGCACCTTCAGTTGTTGGCCTTACTGTCACTGGGATTCTATCCCAGGTCCTTTGAAATCTGAAATTGAAGTCTATTAGCTACTCATTGGGAGCTCTCTTGATAGTTGTCAGTTGTTCCAATAGAGACAAATTATCTCCCTTTTCTCCAAACTGCTCATGGAGAGCTATGCACAACTAGTTCCAATTTTGTATAGAGCCTACCCCAAGGCTCCTGAACCATTGCAAGGCTTTCCCTTTGAATGAATATGTCAATAATTTGACACCAATTTACATCTCAACAATCTCATGGATTACACAAACATTAGCAATGTCTTTGACATGATCACCGGGAGTGGTATGATTTTCCCCAGTAAAGTATGAAATGTTCTTCAATGCTGCAACTGGAACTGGGTTTTGTGCATTGAGAGAAAGTGGGATGCTACTAGTGAAGTTGACATAAGGGTTGTGCTGTGCCATTCTGATTGCCCTGAGAACCATTGTTAATTGGGTGAAATGTCTACCACATGGAGGAGTTGATAGAGTTCTATTTGGTGGAGATGGAGACCTTTGAATTCCTTTTCCCCTCTCTCTTCTTCTTGGGGATAGCTATAGATATTCAAACAATCCCTCTTCTCTAGCCCTTGACCTTGTTTGGATCCTTCTCATGAATCTCCAGACTTGGACTGCTAAAACCAGTTGATTTTATCTCTTTGGAGTCGCTAGATGTGCCAAGGCTCTTTTTAAGAAATAAACTTATAACAAATGCACATCAAAGTTGTTGTAATGAAGACAAAGACTTCTAAGGTTCCACCAGGTGTGCCAAAATTGTTAGTACAAATGCACAACATCCTTGAATGTTTTCTCAAATTTCTAGTTTAATAATTGGCATCCAGTGTGAATGCACAACATGGAATCTTTTCCCCAAGTGTGGGACTTGCAAAAATGGGAAAAAAATATCCAGATTAAAGGCTAGTTCCTCTACTCCTTTGATCAAATGTATGCATGAAATTTGCAAAGGTTTAACTCAAAATCCTACTCTAATTCTACCAAGGAGACAAGGATAGAAGAGAGAAAAGAAGATAAAACTAAACTAACAAGGTGATACACCAAAGGAGTGGTGAACATATATTTCTACAAATTGACATAGATAATGAAAAATGTAACAAAAATCATGCACAAATTACTAAAATTGTAATGAAGGATCATGATAGAGCAAACAACACAAGAAAGGATTGAAAATTCATTCATAGAGCCTGCATTGTCATTTCCATTTTTAAATACAGTGCATTAAAATAGCAAAGAGGTAGAAAACATGTTGTAGTCCTAAAAAAGGTTTTATATTCCACAAATTCACTTGCCAGGGTGAAGGAGGGAACTTGCAGAACATAAAAAACGTCCAACCCTTTACAAATGAGCCAAAAAATGGCTTTTAACAATGAAAACCCAAGCCAAGAAGGAGAAACACAGGAAAATGAAATGAATGATTCAACCACTGACTAGATCCATCAAAAATAGGATGGGTACCCTTAAAATTTCATTCCCTAAGATTTTTGACCATGCTAGAGAATAATAGAAGCCATACTGCATTAAAAATGGTTGTTGAATGTCGGTTCTGCTCTTTTCCCCATGCTAGAGGCGTTTTCTTATTTTTATCTCACTAAAATCCACCAAAAAACAAAATTGAAGATTCCAACGTGTAGAGGACTTCAATATCTTTCCAATGACACCAAAATCGAGAATAACCGAGCTCTGGATCAAAATATATGCCCCTATGAAGATTTAGGGAAAAACTAAGGCAAAAATCGGGTCGGCGGGCTGAAACCTAAAATTTTTCCCCTTTTTGAATTTGGTAAAAATTTCCCAAAAATATCCATGCCCCATTGCTCCATTACCAAGTGGTGCATTCCCATTGGTCCATGGATTAAAATGGCCATTTTACGCTTTTTTGAATTTTAGAAAAAAATCCAAAATTCCTCCGCACCCCGTCGCTCCGAAACATGTGTCATCCTCCCATTCGCTGCGGGTGCGCACTCAAAAATTTTCCTTTGCACTACCGACCACTTTGGAAAAATTACCAAATTCTCCCTATGCCTCTGACCTCCACCACGAATAGGACACGTGGCATCTTCTAGTTGGTCCACGGGCCTTCACAAATTTCTTCTCCTCCTCCTTGGCGGGCCTGCGGGCCGATTTTTTCCCTTTCGCTCTTTGCTATTTTGGAAAAAAGATAAAATTTTCTCCACCCCTCCGACTCCCACTGACCTCATGGAAATGTGTCATCCTCCCATTCACGCGGGGTCTTGGGCCAAAATTTTCATTGCACCATTTTTTAGAAATTTTCTTAACTTACCTCCACTTGTCCAACCTCTGCCGCCATGTGGCACCTCCTCTTTTGCACGGGCCTCAAGCCATTTTTTCCCTTTATGGGCCGGCGGGAAATTTTTTTCTTTGCACCATTTTCCCACTCCTTGGTGATTTTTCCAACTTACCTCCGCTAACCCGCCATCTACCACCACGTGGCACATTCCTATTGGTTACGGACCTTCCAAGGGAAATTTTCCCTCAAAAACTCCACCCAGCCATAACTTGCAAAATATAAGAAGTTAGAAGGAAAAATTTACCTTTCTGGAAAGGTAAGAAAATTCTGTATCTGATGAAGACATTTCTAGATATTTTCAAGTGCCTAAAAAGTGGGAAAATTTGACTGAGGCACAAAGAAGGAAGAAATGAAAGAAAGTTAGCCAAAAATAAGCAAGGGGCTTTTTTTGGATATCAGATATACTAAAAACCAATTTCTAAACACTAACAAAGTCCAAGTCTCATAAAATGGATGATAAAAAAGTGAGTAGTGTAATGACACTATTTAGACATGTGAACCTAGCTTTCAGGAAAGCTAGATTTCTAGCGTCAAAATGATGTTATCACGATGCTAACAATGTATCCTCAACACTCACAAAATTCAAGAAAATTTTTGGATGTAAAAACTATGTCTAAGCATAACAAGAAATTTCTATGTGTGCAAATAACATAACTCTACAATATAGAGATTTAGGCATGATTTCACAATGGAAATAAGAGATATATATCTCAATTTTACGGCTACAATGTGGGCATAAAAACAACTAAAATGAAGACAAGGATGAAAACACCTAACTATGATGATAATAAGTCTCAAATATGGGTTTTTGAGACAAGGGGGCCTACTAGATCGTGATTACATACCATGCACACTTTCAACACTTGTGCTCTAGCATTGCAACATAGTCACGGAAGTAGAATATAAAAGTGGTGGACATGTGATATCTAGTGGTATCCATATATATGATTTCCTTTGTCCAAAAATGGGCAATAAGAAAACAAGGGTGTAGACCAAGTGGTGTTGAAATAAACTTGGTGTCATTTTATTAGAGTTTCACCTTGTCTTAAGAAAAAAGAAAATCTAGGACAAAATGACACTAAGTAGATTTCACAATGAAATGTCACACGGTTTCAACTTTAAGAGATTATTTCCCTTGTTTAAAAAACAAGAGTTTGAATCTAAAAAATTTGGCACTTTGTGAGAGCTCTCAAGTATACTATCTAAGACAAAAAAATGGCTCCAAGCTGAAAATTTTCCTAGGTGGTTCTCTCTCTAGGTGTCACAAGATATCTAGGAGCAAGATCGATTTACCCAAAAATTCACACTAACTAATTTGGGAGTATCTCATCTTTACTTTACCCCTTTCAATATAATGAGCACCAAAGTGTGTTTAGTTATACTTTTACTGGGGTCATGATACGGATTTCTTTGACGCTAATCTCACCAAGGTGTACTAGACAAGTCGGCAGTGTGGAGAAATTTCCTATTTCATTCACAAGGTTCCCTCTTGTGTGAAATACTTTAGGGTTCCTATGACCACTCCCATTATTGTAGCTTAATGATTATGCCAAAGGGGTTATGTCCTAGTTGAGAAGATGAGCCATAGCTCTTAAATGAAACATGTAAATACAATGTGATGATTGTGGTGTATTTTTTTATCTTTTAGACTTAATTTGGTTTTTTCGTAATCCTTTTGGAAACCTACAATGACACCTGTAGTTAGAAAAATTGTTTAGGTCCTCCTTTCTTGACTAGCGTTAGGTCCTTCAAAAAATGGTTAGTAGTTTCAAAATAGATTCACAATATCATAAGAAAATAACCATAAAAATTCTTGTAAATAAACTAACTACCATCAAAATTTTCAAAAACAAGGTTTATTCCCAATTCATCCAAGTTCTTTTTAATGAAAAGACTAAAATTTATTTTGATTCCCAAGATCACACTAGGTGCAAGGGAAGAGCATACCAAAATTCTAGCCTACGTTATTTAGCAAGTGAAAAAGCATTAAACAAAAAGATGATTAACAAAGTTTCCCACTTACTCTAATGATAGCAAAAGAAATTTTAAGAGTGATTTTGATTCTCTAGATCACACGAAGTGCAAGAGAAGAACATACACACCTTAACCTAAACTCTTACAAAGCATGAAAAATATTAATTCCTTCAAACCCTAAGTGATTTTATGAGAAAACTTACTCTAAATATATGAAATTGAAAAAAATGGAATCTAAAAACCTCTGAAAAAGTAACAAAAATCCTTTAAAAAATGGAAACTTTAAGTTTACAGGAAAAATTTATACAAACACACCTGCGTGCCCCTGTCGACGTGAGTGCTCTTGTTTCGACATCTGCACTCACAGTTCAAGGCCTGCGCTTCCCTTTGTAAAAAAGAAAGATAGTCAAAAAATACAAGATGACGTGTGCACTTCTAGAGCAACATGTGCACTCACAGTTTGATGCCTGCACTCATAGTTTAATTCCTATGCTCCCCTTTGTAAAAAATGATAGAGTTGAAAAATACAAGCTAACGCCTGTACTCACAATTTGACGCCTACGCTCCCTTTTGTAAAAATGACAGTTGAAAAATAAAAGCTAATGTGTGTGGTCAGGAAAGGGTTGTCTAAATATGTTGGGGAGTGGTGAAGATCGTATTGGTTAAGGGGATGTAAGATGTTGGGGAGGAGAAACATGATAAGATGGGAAAATTTGATACATGAGGAATGGGGATGTCACCAGATGGGATAGACATGGTGATGCCAGATAAAGTAGGGGTGGTCTAAGGTGGTGGGATAGATTCTACTAGCTGGCGTGATCTATGGAGAAAGAAGTCATGGATGGGGATATAAGAAGGCATCATGAGATATCAATCGTAGTTCGTGCAAAATTGTTATGGGTAGAATTACGTTCCATTTAAATCAATTAAGTCAAACAACTAGTCCTTTTTTATTTTTTTAATTAATAAATGTGAAAAATAAAAAGGGATGGTTAATGAGGTACCTAAGAGAAGGAAGTCTATGTCTTGTTTCAGGTTTGTTCTAGCTTGGAAGAATCTCAGGCAGCTTCCTGTTGGGTGATGAAATCCAAATCATTCTACTGGGTAAGATTTTTTTTAGATGTGTTGATTGGTTTGTGAGTTTTAGGTTGTGTGTGATGGTTGTGAAGTGCATCAAGTCAACCTACTACTTAAACTATGTGAGAAAGCAAGATGTAGAAAAGAAAGGTTCTTTTTACAACCAAATCAAAGTGTGATATTTCGATAAGGAAACACACAGGAAAAGGAAGTACGAAGTAGAAAAGAGAAAATAATGAAAAAGAGGAAAACCTAAATAAATATTTTCCCTTTTATCTAAACTTTAGTGAAGAGAAGTCCAACAGCCAAAAAAACATGAGTAATTAAAAATCAGGGTCTCACACTGCAGTGTTAGTAGAAGACATAAGAACCAAGAAAATAGAAAAGAAAGGGATCATTAAAGGGTGGTCCCACTGGGCATGCTATAAATTTTGGACAATTTTATTTGTTCCTAATCAAATGAATGAAATATCTACTGAAAGAAACTAGCAACTCATAACATGGAGGGTTTATAGTACCTCTAACGGGATGTGATAGATGAACATGCACAAAGTGATGAAAGATCCTCACTTTAGTTGATGACCTATAAGTAAGATAACTTGAAATGAGATTTATTATATAGATTTATATGGGGGTGTCCCGACGATGTGAACCTAAGAAGTGATTAACCTCTTTGGTGGATGTCAACCCATGTTTTAAAGAAAGATTGAAATAAAGGATAAAATAATAGATAGTATGCAAAAACATAATTTTTTCTAAATCTGAGAATAATTAAGATCTGATCTAAAATTTGATTTGATTGAAATAATTGTAAATGAAAGGTTACCTCATATGGGTCAACGATGAACAAAACTGTGTACAGGAAGGTCGACAATGACATGGGAGAGTGGATCTAAAAAAGTGAGTGAAGTATAAATACATGTAAGGTCTGAATGTAAGATGGTGGATGAAAGAGGCCTATGGATGCTAGAGGATGACCTACATAATGATCTATGATATAAAAAGATAGAGAAAAGGATAGAAAGAAATGATTTGGGTAGGTTGTTGGATGAACATGACCCCTGGTCAATGGAAACTAGGGGGGATCAATGACAACTTTAGAAAGCTGTGATAAGGCCGAGGATAAATGGATGGAAAAAAGGCAACCTACAAGAAAAGGATCTGAAATGGAAGGCTGTAGAGGGAGCTCTGAGTATTGTAGAAACTACTTTATACCTGAAAAATGTTAGCTACAAGAATATAAATGATAATATGATAAAAAAAATTTATCAAACAATACAAACTAAGTGATAATATCAAAAAGGATGATCATGAGTGATGCAAACATGTTCAATGGAAGTCTAGGAGGTATGTGGCTGTTACAGGAACACTCAGGCACAAGGGAGAGTTTTAAAGTGATGAGGAAGCTCCAAAATTTGCATGCATTTGATTTATAATCCCTTTTTCAAAGGATTTAACTTGGTTTTATAGGGTCGATAGCAACTAGGTTGTGTCGCCGCTGACCACAGGGAAAGTTTCCCCAATGGGAAATATTTTTGTGTTTTTGGTGTGATTTTGTGTTTTTAAGAGTTGGAAGGTTTCTTTAAAGCATTATGTGGAATTATATTGTTTAGGGAAAAATTATGGGTAGTTGGGGAATAAAAATAGATAGGAAAAAAGCTAGGAAAAATCATAAGATGTGGATTTAGGATAAAATTATCCTAAACAAAAAGAAGATTAGGGAATGATATGATGTGGATACCAATTGATTAATTAATAGGGGTTAATTAATTAAATTAATTAAAGGTGATGGGATGGGAATTTTAATTAAAAGGAGACCTATATAGGATCATAATAAAAATATTCTCATGCAGGTAGATAAGGGTAGAGATATTGATTTTAGGTGTCTATAGATAGTTGCAAAATGGACGACCTTGATATTTTGCAAGATGATAAGGAGGATAACAATGAGTATGTGGAAAAGTTATCAATTGATGACTAATGAGTTTCGTAAGTATGTCATGTGGCTTAGTATTACACTCAAATATGAGAGGCTCAGGCAATGTCATGACCTAAGGTTCAACTACATGACATGTTGTAAACATAGATGGAAAATGAGAACAAACATACACTTGAGAAGCATCCTTAAGATGTTGAATTTCAGATATGGGAGATGTAATCATGGATCACATAGCTATAAACTTGTCTTGAAATAAAGAATGTCAAGCTTAAATTGATTCCAATAGGGCTTGATTATATACAGGATCACTAGGGTCGTTATATAGATGAAAGAATATAGGACTTATTTCATGTGAAGAAATATTATCCTCAAGATACAAGGTGACTAGGGATTTTTACAAAATATCTTGGGAATTTGGATATCTCTTAAGTAGATCAGATAAAGAAACTTAACCCATGATAGAGGGAAAATGAGGATCCTAAGCATGAAGATAGAGTTTAGGTTTGATTAACTAAAATGAGGGTTTTATTAAGTTAATCTAATTAGGAACAATAGTAAATAACAATATATTGGGTTGATGAATTACAGCCTGAGAAACAAAGGTGCATTAGGTTGGGGCGCTAGACATAGGGCATGTAGGTATGCACATAGATGTAGTAGAAGAAGGTACACTTAAGAAATTATGACTTTGAGACCTAGCTATTTTGGTTACAATGGGATAAATATAGATGTTGAGTGTGGGACACACAAAGATATGAAGACTTGGAAGATAACTAAAGGATATTTTGGGATGATTGAAAGATTACGTGACATGCAGTGTTTTGAGCTAATAATAGGATCTGAAATAGGATTTAACTATAGGATATCTATTATTAGAAGAGCATGTATGGTTTTGTATTTATCTTGTAGTGGTTCATGGCTAATCTTAGCATGCAACCTCTTTAAGGATGCTTAGGCGGTGAAGGGAAAGTCCCAACTCCTATAAGTATGTATTGATTTACACGGTTGAGGAATCCACATTTTTTTAGAGTTATGTTGTTGGTTTATGAGTGTGCATGACTTACGGTGATAATTTTATGTATGTATTCAGCTTATGTGTTTTACAGTAATTAATAAAATGGATTATGTGGTTGGATATTGGTTATTGACATTTTTTTTTTGAATCTTGCATCGTAGATATAATCTTGACTCTTGTTTAATCATTCTTGCATATGATTATGATATAGATCTACTTTATCTTGTGCTCTATATTTGATTACTTATTATGGATTTGGAACATTTGTGTGATCATGCTAACACCTTGAAAAATATTCCATAAAAGAGGAACCCAGTACCCTTACGTGCTTCTGGCAAGCGCTCAAGTCTACCTAAGTGATGTGTTAACATGCCTTGGGATGTTTGGAAAAATAAAAGACTACATTTGGCTCCTTTTTTGGGACCTCTTTTCAAGATATTTGCAAGGATGTTGCATGATGAAGATGTTCTGGTTGACTTTGGCCAACATTGAGGATTGGGTAGAGAATTTAGAGGAAGAGTTTTCTCACATATTTAACACTGGACCTAAATTTGATGCACACATGTGGGTTGAAAAAATATGTATTATGAGCTATATGAGACATTCTTTTCATATTTCCCTATAGAGCTATACGAGTGGCTGGTAGCATATGCATAAAAGAGGAATTAGAGGTATAGAGGACTTGTTTCAATGTAAGAATATTAACAAAATTTATATGATGCCGATTTGATTTGGATGTGCACTGTAGACCATTAGTGGAGTGGTGTTTTACATAGTTACACCTTGTAGTATGTTGTTTCTACTTATTCCTGTCCAGAGGGTTTTGAGTTATAGTTCTTGCGCAAACCTAGAGGATCTTATTTGCGTGTTATCCCTTTAGCAATTAAGATCTTGATTGTAACTATGGATTTAGAGGTGCGACCTATGACTAGATAAACCCCACCATGCATGGGGGAATGAAAAGGTGTGGTGAAATATGGAAGACATGGCATTAAAGAGATAGAGAGAATAAATGTAGATTAAGTTTAATGAATTGTGGGAGAGGGACTTGGAAAAGCTTCATGATGTTGCAGAATGAATGTTATTGCAGAGAGAGATGGTTGGTGAAGGATTTTGGGTTCATGTAGAATATGTGGAGCTAGATCATTTGGAACCTCCCCATTTGGGTAAGCATGGAAAAGAACCCTCTTTATTTTTAGATAAGAGTGCGCTGACTGAAACTACAAGGACCATGGGTGCACATCTTATCCCTCCTAGCAACCTAGCCCTTGTGCTTGATTTTAAATTTTCTGTGACAAGCATTGATAATCAATCTAGTGTGCATGGTAGAGTAGCGATAGATACATTTAATTTTCTATTAAGTTTAGGAGTTAATCAGATAACACATTCATCTATGGTGGCTTAGACGTCATTTGTGTTATTTGGGAGTCCGGTTGAATGTATATTTTCTTGTGTGTCATTAGCAGAGAGTGTGGGCATGTAGAACATTGGTATAATGTCTAGGAGTACCACAACTATTGGAAAATAAGGTAGTACATCCTTTGGTTAGGTACCTGCTACGGGAGGAGGATTGATTTGATTAGGTGGCTTGGGATCTAGTGAATCTAGTGGTTCTGGAGGTAGAGGGAATATAAGAGGTAATACAAGTTCTGGATCTGGTGGGCATGGATCATACAAACCAAAATAAATTTATTACGAGATGTCTCTTTTCCAATTAGAATAAAGAGGAATTTAAGATGTAGTTGAGCACGTGCATATGTGTGAGATACTATGGTGCACTAAGGAGACTACGACTCTTGAGAATAAAGCAAGTTAGTTTGCTACTACTTTGCAATGATGCGCACATAGTTAGTACAAGAAGTATGATCTGAACTAGAATTGTGTAGAATATACCATGATGCATGATGATTTATTAACAGAGTTCCATTTACCTTCGTTTGAAGAGAAGAGCATCAATGTGCTGAAGGACATTAAGCATGGCATGGTTGAAAGCGTAAGGGAGTATGATGCATGCTTTAAAACTTTTCTATCAAATTTGTCTTATGATATTCACCCCAGGCATCATGTTCAATGGTTCATTAGAGGTTTGATCACACCTTTCAGAAGGGATCTCTCATAAAAAAAATTTACAGATCTGCGTGAGGCACTAGAGGTAGCTTTGTGCACTGATGGAGTTGGGAGCACAGACACTAGAGTTAGCCTATTTTCTGAAGCCCAAATTACATCTATGGAAAATGTGTCATCTAATTCAGTGCATGAGACATGTAATGGTATTTGTTGCATAGATTGTGAATTAGGACATACTAAGGATAGTTTTCCTCATAAATCGGTGCACGCGATGTTGTTGGATTGTGAGATCTATCATTTGGATCATGATTCAAGTAGGTTCCCTTTATTGTAGCATGCGATAAGGAAGAACATGTCTTGTTACTGGAATATTTGTAAGTCTACCACTCATGATATAGAGAATTGTAGATTGATTGATCAGATTAGTGATGTCATTGAAATTGGTGTATGTTAGACTAGTGATGTAAACAATTATAAGCAACATGATGAACATAAAAATCATAATCACAATAAAGGGAGCTCTGATGGAGGTGGTAAAGGAAGAGGTTTCTGTGGAGGACTCAGATGCCGAGGTCACGGTGGTGGAAGAAGTGAGTTCCCATGAGGAACCTGTTACACATGCAAATCACCTGATCATTATAAGCGTGAATGCCCTCAAAGTAGTATTTTATCCTAGTGTAAAAAGGGACATAAGTGTTACCGATTTAATCTACCTTGAGAAGAAAACTTTGAAATCGATCAGGAAGTTTTTTTTTAAAATTCTTCACACAAAAGATCTCTACATCTTGAAATTTCTCCAAGTCCTAAAGATTGAAAATTTGGATTTCATACTTTAGGGATTTTCCCTTTTGGGGTTTAATTCACTTAAATTTGAAACTATGTTTCTTCAAGTTCCAAAGTCTGAAACCCTAAAAGTATGAACTTTAGGAATTTAGGGCTTTCAGGTTTTGGAACTCTAAGTCACAATTTTTATAAAATTCCCTTTAGAATTCCGAAGTCTAAAACCATGAAAGTCTGAAATATTGGAATTTCGGGCTTTCGGGTTTCAGAACTCTAGGTTGTGCTTTTTGAAAAAAATCTTTCAGAAATTTGAAGTCTGAAAGTCTGAAATTTTAGACATTTGGGATTTCAGGTTTCAGAGTTCTCTAGATCATTTTTGAGTCATTATCTTTTGGACTTCTGAAGTCTAAAAGTCTGAAAGTCTGAAATTTTTGAATTTTAGGCTTCCGAGTTTTAGAACTCTTCCAAGTCATTCCATGATTTTCATCCCTTGATCTCCAAAGTCCAAAACCCTGAAATTCCAAAATTTTGGAATTTCAGGCTTTCAGGTTTTGAACTTTCAGAGCTCTCTACACATTTAATTCCCACCTACTTCTGTACGGATTAGAATTTTGCAATTAATATTGGGGTTTTCTATTTGAATCGCATTTTCATCTGACACTTTGCTCTGAAAAACTGATTTTTACTATGTTTCATACTTTTCGACGCCATTCTCAAAGTATGTTTTAGTTTGGTCTTTTTTTTTTGGTTTAAGATCTTTTGTTTTGTTTCCTCATTTATTTTCTTTGTTCCTCCTCTACATACCTTAGGAAATAAAAAATTCATTACCCATCATGTTTCCACGATATGAGTTTCTATAGGCACTCATAGTTTTCAAGGATCCTCTTGAGTTCTCCAATTTTCCCTCTTGGTACCTTTTGTTTTTTACATTTTAGAGATCAACATTTTTAGAGAAATATCTTTTCAGTAGTCGAAGATTTGAGTTGTTCAGTGCATCTCGTTATTGGGGATTGTGCCATTCAAAATTTAGAGTTCTCTTTTTCAGTATTTCAGAAGTCCTTTCCATGAAGGTTTCCACTTCTTTGGGTTTTTAGACTTCTCCATTTTGGAATTTTCCAATTCGAGATTTTGGAATTCTCCATTTTGAAGGTTTGCACTTCGGGTTTTCGAAGGTCTGCACTTTGGGTTTTTAGAACCTGTCATTTCAGACTTCTCCATTTCGGGATTTCAGACTTCTTCTCTTCAGGTTTCTAATTTTTTGGGTTTTCGGAGGTTGGAAATTTTCAGGTTTCCAGACTTCTCCATTTCAGAAGTTTCCATTTTGGGATTTTATACTTCTCCTCTTCTGGTTAGGATTTTCAGGTTTTCAGAGGTTGGAGATTTTCAGGTTTTCAGACTTATCCATTTTGGAAGTTTCCATTTCGGGATTTCAGACTTCTCCTCTTCGGGTTCCTAATTCTCAGGTTTTCAGAGGTTGGGATTTTCAAGTTTTCAGACTTCTCTTCTTCGAAATTTTAGAGCACAAAATTTTATGTCTACTTCCACTTCCAAGGGCAAGGAAAAAATGAAATAATCATTCCTCAGGGTTTCCCATCACTCTTGCTTATCTTCTGACCTGGGAAACATAGGGGACACCGACCGTAGATAAATTGATTTTCCAGACTTCTGAGCAAGGGTGAAGGCTACAAATAAGAAAACTTGGATGCAGGACATATATGATAGTGGGCTTGCACTTGCTGCTGGTTTTCACACATCCATGTATTGCCCAAAATTTGTTTTGGCTGTAACAACCCACTATGATGAAGAATCTATTTCAATTAAAGATTCCGATGGCAGAGTTGGGATCCACCTGGATCCATATTTCTTTGAATATTTTCTCAAACTCCCTGACATTGAATATTATGTAATAATTTCACCAGAGTTAGCAGTGGAACATTGGGACAAAGAATCATAATTGTACACGAGGGTCATGTTGAAAACCTATCTGGCAAAGAGCATTGCCAAATTTCCAAAGAACATGTATCGATCAAATTTCATTCAGGAGGTCAGTGACCTTATTGTGCTACTAAGCAGAGTCTCAGGTCTTCCCTTTGCGAAGGAATTTCAAGAGTGGATGTTCCTATATATCTCTACTGTCAAGAAGAATAAGGAATTTATCAGATGGGGGGAGAATATCCGTAGCTCTATTTTCTATCAATTGAGTAGAGTGCATTCCTCTAAGATTTTCTATATGAAATCCTTCTTGGTTTATGGTGCAGCTGCTATGGGAGATTTCACTGGGTTGAATACCAAGGGTATTCGAAGCAAATCTCAAATATATGATTTCTATCCTCAACTCACACTGGACAAGGGAAGAAAACACTTCCGCATGATCAATGATGCCTTCTTTGTTTTTATCCTCTACTGTTTTGATAAGGAGCTACATAATCAGAGGATTTCTGATGAATCCTTCAAGGAAGTGCATGAGTGGGGAGCTATCTACATTCAGCTCCCCACATTTACTTACATTCGGATCCCCAGCTTTGTGGGTGCTCCCAGCAAGTTGCCTAGATGTCCCAATGACAAGTGGGTTGTGTTAGAATTGGTTCAAAAATTTCTAGATTACCACAAGATCTAGAATAAAATGTACAAAGTGGGAATGCAATTCCCTATTTCAATTGGCAGATACAATTTCCCAAATATTTACAAGGCTAAAAATGTAGATGCAGAAATGGTAGCGGTAACCTTAAGAACTTTCCATCCACAAACCAATTTTGACTATTGGGGGAAATTAATTGAAACAGGTCAGTCTAGTTCCCATGTGCCCCAGTTAGAAGACATCTGGATCCATTGTTGGGATGAATTCATCATCCGATCGAGAGACTATGAAAGGCTAACTTTGGATGAGGTTCGACAATTTGGAATAGTCGAATCAAAAGATATGCAGGACAATGATGAAGTTTTGGATGAATTGTATAAAAATAATATTATTGCCAATCAACCATTATCATGGATTGATTGGTATGAGGAAGAATGTCACAACACAAAGGAAAGAGTGGGACCCATTATGCAAAGAACTCATTGCTAGTTGGCTACCTCGGGAGTCCCACCCAAGTGGTTAGAGTAACCTACAAATATAGGGGCCCCATCAACCATGATCCAATCAACACCCACAAAGGGGAAAAGGTCGACCCAAAAGACCCATACGGTTCTAAAAAATATTTCATT
Source organism: Taxus chinensis (assembly GCA_019776745.2). Lineage (NCBI taxonomy): Eukaryota > Viridiplantae > Streptophyta > Pinopsida > Cupressales > Taxaceae > Taxus > Taxus chinensis. The sequence continues at coordinate 861,081,827 of CM034150.1, forward strand.
TGTTGTTGGGAACTCATCTCTTTCCAAGGCTCCTGTTCTTAAAGTCATGCCTCCTACAACACTTGTGGCAAAAATAGTTAAATTCAGTGATTCTCCTAGTGTCCCACAAGACCCATCATTTCCCTCTTCTCTTCCATTCTCCCTTCCTACATCAGTTCCTTCCAGTTCTACAAACATTTCTTCTTTCCCATCACCTTCCATGGCCCAAGTATTCTCATCCCTTCTAGTTATCTCAGTTGGAGGAACTATTGGGTCATCCATTTCTACTTCACTTCCCCTAACACTTCCATTTTCCTCCATCTCATCCCCTAACATTATTGTATCAACTCCTATAGAATTCCTCACACCCATCCCATCCATCACTACCACTACCATTCAAATTCCAACTAATGTTGTTGGTACTCTTGTGGTGGCTAATGTGTGAGGTACCGAGTCAACTATTCTATCTTCATCAACATCATCCATTCCAGAATGGTTATTCCAAAAAAATCCAAAGAAAAAGAAGAAAGTGCCTCTGAGAGATGCAATAGATCTAAGAATATTGGAACATACCCCAAATACATAGGCCAAGAGGCCAAAGATTGTTCCAAGCCGTATATTGAATGCATATGGGGAACAAGTTGTGGAGGTTGCCACTCCTGTTGAGGGAAAAACTAAGGAGATCATTATAGCTACTAATTATTAGATTTCTAGATTCTCATTAGGAAAAGCCACTCATGAAGGAGAAAAACAAGATGTACACACTACTCTTGGAAATCTACTGGAAAAATATGATAAGGATAAAGCTTCCAAGGATGAGCTTAAGGCCAAGGTCATGTAGCTCACTACATTTCTACGGAAAGTAACAAAGCCAACTCCATCTACTGAAGTCGTAACTACTACGACTATAATAGTTTCATCTACTGTTGATGATATTTCTTATCATGAGATCGAAAAGATAGGAAAAAAAGGGAGATTAGTAGAAGGATGAATGGAACCTGTACCGTAGATTGCTAATCCTTTAATTAAAGAAGCTGTTGACATATATAACGATTTTCAGGTTGGAAAAACTACTATTTACAAAATGAATGAAGTTTTTCCAAAAGACAATAACAACCTAAATTTGAATTTGGAAACATGGAGTGAAATAAAAAAAAGATTATATAGATCTACTCCTTCAGGATGATGTAATCGATGATTCTACAAAGTTGTTTAAATATCAGAAGGCCATGGAATTCCAGTGTCAATTGCTACAAGATTTAATTAATAAGCTGGACGATAAATGAGTGAAGATTACAGATGCTTTGAATGACATATTAGAAGAATTTGATATTGCTAATTCTAAATTCTTCAATGAAAAATATCGATTCTCTTCCAGAGGATTTGATCAAGTAGAATTTCAAAGATTTGATGAAATGTGATGATGAAGCTACTAAAAATTTCGGCAGTGAATCTATTGATAGGTTAGTTTTATGCCAAAATTTCACAAGAAGATTGAAGAAAAATTTTAGTAAGCTTAGAAGAGTTCCAGCTTAAATCACGAGGGAAATTAAGACAACAAATGTGGTAAATCACTACGCATGTGGGCCAGGGGATGAGGAAATTAAAGGAATCATTAAACACTTCATCAAGTATAAACATCGAATGGCTGCATGAGAGGAAACATAACAAAAACCCACAGAGAAAGAAGGTGTTGCAGAACCAGGGCAAAGCTAAGCGTCCATGAGAGGATATATCCAAGCTCTGGATCAGTCAAAGTTGTAGGGTTGATTGAGTCAAACCTTTGCAAAAAATTTGTTATTTTTATGGGAGCATGTTCCCTTGAATTAATGACATTTCTATTTTTAGTAAATGTTAGTTGAAGGCCCAGCTGTAATGGCTTAGCTTGTATGTAATGGAAAGTTGCAAAAGCTATGGAATGAGGATAAAGAACCTCAAAGCTTTGCTAACTCATCCATGCATCATGAGATGAGTGCTAAACAACATAACTTCTACAATAATGAATTGAACTAAAACACTATCATTTTATCTCTAACCACTCTATGATTACTTAAAACATAAATTGAACCTAGTTAAACCTATGAGCAATCAAATTAGATTTTTTGTTTCTTCAATGTAGGTCAAGAGGTCTCTCTAAAATGGCTACAAGACCAAGTTAGATACCCTCCTACTAACCTACTATGAATTTATGGATGTCAGATGGAGGAGCTTCAACAATGGAGGATATCCAACATCAAATGCCTATTAGCTTAGCTAATGAAAATGAGGTCTAATGCCAATATCTCCAAATGTGAGAGAGATTTGTTATGAAAACAAAGTGTAAGGTTGAGAGGGAGAGGTGACTCTTCTATTTATAGTTTTCCAAGTTGAAGAGTTTGAAGTTTGGGTGCATGTGGGACTAAAGTCTAAAAAGCAATTTAGGATTAGATTAGGATAAACATGTTTTAGGCTTAGTTAAGTTTGGTTTAGGCTAGTTAACTAGGGTTTAGGCTAGTTAAACTTGATTAGCAAGTGATTAGAGACTCATTGAGAGTTGGGAGGGGTCTGAATAACCAATTGTGACTGATAGATAGCCTACGAATCCAATAAAAGTGGTTTAGAGAGAACTAGGGAGGTTCTGAATGGTCGAAAGGAGGAATTTTTAGCTAATAAGAGAGATATTAGCCAAATAAACTTATTTATAGGAGGAATATGACCAAGAAGTTGTCGTGAATGGGCATCCGAGAATGGAGCAAAGATGGGTTGATTAACGAAGTGTCGTTAATTGCCTGGATTGGATGAAATGCTAAGTGTAAGCATATTTTAGGCGTCTACATAGCCTAAGGAACTTATAAATAGTTTGGTTTGTGGAGTCATTTGGGAGACAGATAGATCATATTTTGGTGAAGTTACTGTTCAATCTTGGAAGGGTGCTTCATAGATTTAAAGAGATTTATAATTATATTCAAAGAGATATCTTGCCTTGAATAACTTGATTTATTGTGCTAAATGGTTGATCTATGTATGCTTTTTGAATGTCTGATTCCTTAGTATAGATGGTTAGCTTGCCTTTATTTCAGATTTTTTTGTTTCATGTTATGGAAAATTGATATAACATATTTTATGTCAATTGCGGAAAGAGTATTTTCCTTCTGTTATCTAAAGTTATATTGTCATTATCCATCATCAGCGAAATGAATGTTTGACATGTGCATGTGTTTTATCCTCGTGGTTAGTTAATTGTGTGTCCAATCCTATTTGGTCCCTCTATTTTGTATGATTCAAGTTTTAACAAAGGAACATATGCTTCTGGTTTGTGGTATGTTGTCCCATTTCTAGGTTGCACTAGGTGAAGGTGACTACTGATGTTCACATCCTACTCACATTAACCCTTCTTGAGATTCAATGTATCATTTTATTCGATGCATTTTCATCCCTAGTATACTTTCCTTTTGAAAATATCTTTCCATAAAACCCAGGAAAATGTTAGCCTAGGATTAGATAGTCATTTTATTACACTAGGAAAAGTATAACACTTAGTTTAGGAAAAGGAATCCGGAATTCTTCGGAGTTTCACTTCGAGCCCAAGTCCCATAGCTTGAGAGGTGATTACATGTGTCCCAATGACACCCAATGACCTACTTATAGCTTGGCCATTCGGGGGGTGCAGTGATTTGGTGACAATAATAAGTTTGAGGAATGCCATATTTGTATGAGCACATGAGAAAGTAGCACAAGTAGGATAAGGGCGTATGAATGGTTAGATTACAATGTGCTATGGAAGATCAATGGATGCTAATGTTATCACTTGACTCTGAGATAATCACGGTATTGGTTACTACACGCACTGAGGTAGTGCGTGTGTGGGACTCTAAATCAGAAACTTATCATTACAAATAGGAAGTATTACATGCAAAGTATCTAGATCCTTCCCATTAGAAGGAAGTCTATCAGGAAACTATAGAGGTTATTAGAAACTTGCAGGGTGAGATACAATTCTTGAAGGATAAGTCGTAGAAGATGGAGTAGGAAAAAGTGATTGAACTTCCTTAGAAAGGTGTTGATAACTTGAAGGAGGTTTGTAAGTTGTTTCACTAAGAGAACATCATTCCTTTGTTAGGAGAGGTTAAAGGAGAAGATACAATGCACTGGATTTGAGTGTGAGAGACAAATATTACATACAAACTTACCTCCTCACAGTCTTGATTATGATAAAAAGATCACTTTGAATGCAGTTGTTAATGGATGGTTATTGAGTAAAATTTAGATTGATACAGGTGCAGAAGTGAATTCAATCACCTTGGACATTGATGAGGGTCGTCAATCCTTGCCATTAATAATGTCAATCTGATTTGGTGTCCAAAGGCTGTATGCATTAAGAAAAGAAAATCTTGGAAAGTAACTCCTTTAAACACAAACCATACTTGCATAAAATAAATCACACTTGCGGAAATTGAAACGCACACTTATAAAAATAAAGTTTGAATGAAAGAAACACACTTGCATGAATTAAAAGGAACACTTGCATAAATGAAATTTTCATGAAAGAAACTCATTTGCATGAATTAAAAGGCACACTTGCATAAATGAAATTGTTTAATTAAAAATAAACACAATTGAATGAAACACCTACAAGTTTACAATAGACTGAATTTTCACAATACAAAGATAAAAACAATACAACAGAATGAATTAAAGACAAATCAATAAACATAACATAAATACACAGATCCATCTTCCTTGGAATGAGTGGCCAACTCATTCCTTGGAAGAGGATTTAAATTATACTTCTGAGATCTTAAAACTACAAAATATTTGAGAGGAAAGAATAGATCTTTATTTCTTTGGAGAAAAGTATTACATATCTAAGTGTGGAAGGTTGCATTTATAATTTATGCATGTAAGCAAATCCTTATTTTAGGAAATACAATTTTATCTTATTTTTATTCCAATCCTAATAACTGAGATCTCCATCTCCACAAAATATGGAGAGAGATATATTATTGAAGTCAAATCTTATCTTGCTTATTTTAGGAAGATTTTCTCCCAAATCTTCTCCTTACTTTTTGGTAATAAGAATCATAATGATTTTATTCCTCTACATTATTGGAAGAAGTATTTTCTGTAAAATATGATTGTGACCAAATACCTTCTCAGATTTTCCATTTGACTTTGCTATTTTTGATTGTGGAACTTTTATCACTTGTCAAATATGCTTTTTCCTCAGATTGCAATTCACTAAAAGTTAGATTTATCTTGATTGGTAAAACCTGTAGAAAATATGAATGATTTTTTAGTTAAACACATTTCTATAAACAAAAACCTCTCTCATATTTTCCATTTGAATTTTCTATTTCTGTTTATGGAACTTTTAGTGCTTGTCTAATACACTTTTCCTTGGACTACAGGTTACTAAAAGTTAGATATCTCTTCATTAGTAAAACATGTAACAAATTTAAATGATATTTTTACTAAACACATTGCTATGAACAAAAACCTCTCTCATAGTTTTCATTTTATTTTTCTATTTTTGTTTATGGAACTTTTAGTGCTCGTGTGATACACTTTTCCTCAGACTGTAGCTCACTAAAAGTTAGATCTCTCTTCATTGGTAAAACCTGTAGCAAATATGAATGAGGTTTTTATTAAAAAAAAATCTATGAACAAAAATCTCTCTCATATTTTTCGTTGGAATCTCTGAGTTTTCACAATCCCTCAAAACCTATCATTCCATTGATCAGGGTTCATTTTAAGAGACCTCTTGGAAATCGGAGGTGGAGAATACCTGGCGAATATCCCCGGAACTGGTTTCGTGGGAAGGCAAATTTTTTGGGGGTTGTATGAAATTTTTTTACCTGATTGTCAAGTGGCGCGACAGAAGGCTGCAGACGCGCGATAGGAGATTTTTCTGTTGCGCGTCAAGAAAATGAAGTGACGCTCGTCAATAGACCTCAGTGACGCGCGTCAACAAGGTTGTTGACGCATGTCACTAAGGTCTATTGATGCGCGTCACTTCATTTTCTTGATGCGCGATAGCAAAATCTCCTGTCGCGCGTCTGCAGCCTCTGACCTCTGCTTTCTCATAAAAAATCTTCGTGTCTGAGGTCTTTGTCACGTGTCAACTTTGCACTTGTCTCACATCAACAACCCATTTCCTATCGCATGTCCACTATCTGAATATACTGTCGTGCATCAACACTACCCTTGTCGCGCGTCAATACATCCTATGTCGCGCATCACCACTGCGCATGTCGCGCGTCACCACTACCCATGTCGCGCGTCACCACTGCCCATGTCACGCGTCAATACCTCCTCTGTCGCGCGTCACCACTGCCTATGTCACGCGTCAATACCTCCTCTGTCGTACGTCACCACTCCCTATGTCACGCGTCAATACCTCCTCTATCGCACGTCACCACTACCCATGTCGCACGTCAATACCTCCTCTGTCGTGCGTCACCACTGCCCATGTCGCATGTTAATACCTCCTCTGTCACGCGTCACCACTGCCCATGTTGCACGTCATTACCTCCTCTGTCACGCGTCACCACTGCCCATGTGTCGCGCATCACCACTGCCTCTGTCGCACATCACCACTGCCCAAGTCGCGCGTCAACACTTCCTCTGTCACGCGTCAACACTTCCTATGTCGCGCGTCAACACTGCCCAAGTCACGCGTCAACACTTCCTCTGTCACGCATCAATACAGCTATTGTCACACATCAACAATCATAGGCTAACAGTAATCTGAATCTCTGGTGCTTAAGGGTATGCGAATTAAAATTTCACAGTATTGGTAATTTGTTAAGCTACTTGAGGTATACTACCCGGCGAATTAGCTAGGTTTTTATAGGAGATGTTTTCAAATGAAGGCGAAGCCGACCCCCCAGAAAAAATATACTATATATTTTAGGTGAACAGGACACCGACCCACTCCGAATAGTTTGCATTTTCAAATTTTCATAAAATGAAATTTTCACCATATTACGAATATTCGCCGCTAAAATTATCCCTGCCATTGATGCAAGTTCTAGAACTAAAGTTGTCATTCCCTTTATGCAAGTTCCAGAAATAAATCTGCAAGTTCTGAAACTAAATATGATTTTTCCACAAATTGAAAGTTTTGGAAATAACTTTCATTTAATCGATACAAGTTCTGGAACTAAATCTGTGAGTTTTGGAACTAAACCTACAAGTTTCGGAACTCACTCTGTGAGTTCCGCAGCTAACTTAAAACATCTATAACTTTTGCATGCAACCTCGGATTGAGATGATTATTTTTTTAAACTTGTATAATTTTTTGAGAGGAATCTAAATATGAAATCAGATATTATTTTAAATGTACTATTCATGATCAATTCCACTTTTCCCAAAACTAGCATTATCTTTCCTTTATGGCTTGCATACATAAGACTTTGCATATTTTCCCAAATAATCAATAGGATTAGTCAAAAAAATAGATAAAAATAGATTTCTAAAGAATGAACAAGATATATATCCTATATTCTATTTTTAAAAAACTATAAGTTCCTAGATTACATTTAAATCCAGTTTCACAGGTATCTTGGAAGGACAAAATAAAGGTAATTTATGGCCAATTTATGGCCTCATCATTGCCCCACACTTAATCTTATGCATGTCCTCATGTATTACATTATTATCTCCTCTTCTTATATTATTCTCTGTGTTGAGGACACATTCTTGTGGATCTCCTACTACTTTTTATTTATTTCTTTTACAAAAGGTTCTTGTGTGGATCTTCTTCTGTTGCTTTTGATATTTTTTCTTTTACAACATGTTCTTGTGTGGATCTCCTTCTGATGCTTTTTATTTATTTCTTTTACAAAAATTTCTTGTGTGGATATCCTTCTGTTGCTTTTGATATTCTTTCTTTCACAACAGGTTCTTGTTTGGTTCTCTTTCTACTGCTTTTGATTTCTTTCTTTTATAGTAGGTTTTTGTGTGGATCTCCTTTTGTTGCTTTTGATATTCTTTCTTTTACAATAGGTTCTTGTGTGGATCTCCTTCTGTTGTTTTTGATATTCTTTCTTTTACAATAGGTTCTTGTGTGGATCTTCTTCTGCTGCTTTTGATCTCTTTTATTTTACAACAGGTTCTTGTGTGGATCTCCTTTTGCTACTTTTGATCACTTTTATTTTAAAGCAGGTTCTTGTGTGGATCTCCTTTTATTGTGTCTCATATTTAAAATCAAAATGCATAGCTCATGCATGTTGTTTATTTATGGCTTCCCATAAATTAGACTAAAAAATTTTGATTGCAAAGAGCTGCACATATTTTTCATATAAGTAGGTGAGATATGAATTTTATCTTTCCTTCTTTAGAAATATTTAAAAATGAATCTAGCTGTAGTAAAAAAACTTACAAGAAAGCTTAAAAATAAAATAGTAGAACAAAATAACTTGATCATACCTCTATTTTTCTTTGTTATCCTATTGTTAACATGATCAAATAGTGCCAAGAAGAAAGCCACCAGGTAACATTTGATTTCCTTTGAAGAATATCCACCTCATTTTTCCTTTGATTGGCCAGCAAGCTGGTTTTCCAATCAATTTTTTTTTTTCCTTTGATTACCCAACAAGCTAGTTTTCCAATCAAAGTTAGTTTTATTTACCTTTAATTGGCCAGCAAGATTGTTTTGTAAGTGCAACAACAAATTTACACAGGAAATAGCACACAATAATATTATATTTCTCTATATCTGCACAACATGTTTGGATAATATATAGCCAATACAATAGAAGAACTACTTCCTAGAAAATAGGAAGTCAACAAACAACTTACCCATTTATAATTTTACGGGTACAAAATATTCTATAATAATATATTGTTGAAATAATATATTATAACAATATGAGTTGTAATACCAACTCAATTACATCACATAATTATAATATAACTTTAATAATAATGTGAGCACTAATAATATGAAATCCTAATGTTCCCCTCCTTAGTGCGAACATGGGAGAAAAACAATTACACTTCCTTCTACAGCGTACCGCCCGTGCGTGCTTATGATCTGGATGGTTTTACAGGACAGCCAACAACCTCAATATGGATGGTTTTATAGGACAACCAACAACCTCAACATGGATGGTTTTACAGGACAACCAACAACCTCAATATCATGATGTTGCTTTTCTTTTGTGCTTTCATCTATCCACTATGCTTTTACATCAGGGAATTATGTAGGAAACACAACTGGCATATTACAAAACCACAAATAGAAGATATATTGAAAATTTTTATCATTACTTCCTATAAGAATCGTAATGTTCTTAATCGTAGTCTCTGTCATTGATCGTTGCCACTCGATCTCGAACAACATAGAAAATTGCCACTACCACTAGAAGCTTTCCTTGACTAATTCATTTTGGGTATAGAATGGGAATGGAACATTGATATGTATTCCCCCCCACAATGTGAAATTCCACTCATATAGATATTGAGAAGCAAAATGCATTGAAGAACATACTCCTGAATGGATCTTGCTACTTAGGTCTTGTTGCACATGGTCACTAATGCTAGTGAACGTATTCTTCTAGCTGACCATCTTCCAAAGAAGTACAGAAATCAGAGGACCAAGTCAGTCAGAGGATCACTGACAGTCATCTACGCTCCAACACAAATCTCTTTCCAACATCCATCAAATACCACACAAAACAGGAACACTGCAAACTGAAGCACATTGAAAAAATGGAAACCACACTGAAAAATTATATACTCACACCATAAATATGCCACCACAACTTCTGCGCGGCCCCGTCGTTGGTGACTAATGAGAGGTCGTTATTCGACCACCTTCCTCCGATGCCTCCTTCCTCCATTCTCATGCAGCTAGTTCAACCGTATGTGATCATGAAGCTCAAAATGCCTTCAACAATATGGACGTCGCGTACAAGCGAAAATGCGTCCATGATTTTTTTATTTTTATTTTTTACAAATGTTGATAATGACTCATGACACTTATTAAATTTTTTTGACTTTGACAATAAGATTATCCACAAAAACAACACCAACTTAGACTCTAGTCCTAACAATCTTATTATAACTTAATATCAAGGACCTTAGGAAAATACTAAACTAAAAAATAACTATGTGAACCTATAATAGAAGACTAAGACTAATTTAAATAAATGTTGTAAATACATAACAATGACATTTGACACTTGTTAAACCATGAACTCACATTAATTTGACACTACAAATTTAAATACAAGACGTTGATCTCTTTAGAACGGGGTATATACAAACTGAATAAAACTAATATGACATGACAAATGTATACTAAACATCCTAAACACTAAACATATAATAAATAAAAATAAAACTCTTTGATGAAGAACCTGGAAATTTGGACTGGGTAATTTAGAGATCCTTGTGTTCATGGCAGCAGGTAGAGCTTTGGATGTACACTGAAAGTTAGAGAGAAAAAATAGTTGCGTACATGGAACTTTGAAAATAGCAATGAGGACTGAGTCAAACCTAACAATCTAGACCGAACTCTCAAATGATAAATGAAAGATCTGTACATGTATCTCCACCTATCTTGCATGTGTCCTATAGTGACAAATCTCCACATGGCTTTATAAAAGAGTTTACTTCGCCAAGCTTGATCTAAAACCGTCCTTCAGTAAAATACTCCTAACTTTTTCATTTCTTAACTAAATTGAGAATTTCAAAGTGTTTCAAAAAGCTTGCGACGCAAGGAATAAAACCCAAAAATCGTTTTGGAAAATTAATTTTGATAAATGAGTAGTTCTGTGTAGAAATGTGGAAATTGTATTCCCGGGAGTCGTTGATGCAAATCTCTACCAATTCATGTCTTCCCAATCATCTAAAAGCAAACCGATTCAATTCTTCAATGTAAATGCAGCTGTGGAGAAATCTGTGTAAATTGTGAATGCCAGATCCAAGAAAATAAATAATGCAAAATTTTATTCCTCCAATGTTAAATGTAGAATACACAGTCAACGTCAAGAGTATGACTTGGGAATATGTGTTGATAATGCACTCCAACAGTGGGTATAAATTCTGTTCTAAATATCTATGCCTTGCATTTGAGATATGTCAACATAGACACTGCATATGAACTCTATTAATCAACAAACAAAAAGACTTACATGTGTGCATGTGCCAGCTAGATCTACAAATTTGCAGGGCTCAAAAATTAATCAACAACATGCCCAAAAATTTTCCACAAAACCTTCTTTAGGCTGTGCATGTGCCTAGATCACACCAAGATGTTCTATAACGCATTTCCATTATAGAAATATCATAGTTTACCAAACAAATAATTCAGATGTGATATGCAGGAACAGTTCAAAATGACCAATATGATAAACACGAACTGATCTCTAGGAGGAATGACCAGATCGAATAAATCCAAAATCTTTCTTTTTGGTTGAGCTTTTAACCGCTGAATATAATATTTTCAGCTATTCCTCATAATTGAACGCAGACAATACATCTACAGTATCAATGTAATACTAAATGTAACTAGTTGGAGAATCTTGAGCATAGATAGAAGACAACTATCTATATGGAAAAAAAAACTTCTAATATCAACACATAAATAAATTCTTTTCTCAAAGGATTTAATGGCTCAGGGTAAGAAAGGAATTTAAAAAATGCCCTTTCACATATTAACAGACCATTACTCCTCCCATGACCTACTCTGATGCCAAATGTAAGTGCAGCAACAAATTTACACAGGAAATAACACACAATAATATTATATTTCTCTATATCTGCACAACATGTTTGGAAAATATATAGCCAATACAATAGAAGAACTGCTTCCTAGAAAATAGGAATTAAACAAACAACTTACCCGTTTATAATTTTACGGGTACAAAAAAACTCTATAATAATATATTGTTGAAACAATATATTATAACAATATGAGTTGTAATACCAACTCAATTACATCACATAATTATAATCTAACTTTAATAATAATGTGAGCACTAATAATATAAAATCCTAACAGGTTTTCCAATCAAAGTTTGTTGATTTTTTTTGCCTTTGATTGGCCAACAAGTTGGTTTTCCAATCAAAGCTTTTTGATTTTTTTTCTTTTTTTATTTTTATTTTTTCTGAAATGATAGTATGATAAGGATTAGAAAAAAAATTGATCCATCATTAGACTATATTCATCAAAGTACAATTTGTGTAAAATAGGAAGCAATGTTTGAGATCTCATAAACACCTTTTTGCATACTTGGTAACTCCAAGAAGATTTCCAAAAATTGTGTAGACAATTTCTAGGTCTTCAAAGCCCATCTTGAATTGTGCATTATCAGAATCACTATAGTAATCTTCAAAGCCCGGACTAGTGATCTTAGGAGATGGATAGTTGTTAAAAGAGAGAGTGAAGGTATCTGTGTGTCCCTTCAAAATCTACATACTCCTTGGTTGATATTGTTGGTGCTCCAAAATCTGTATGCTAATATCAAGAACAACTCTGGAAATTCCTATAGATCTAGTTCTCAGATGTTAGTACACAAAAATTTCTTTCCTTGATATTCACCATAGTTGCTTCTTAACGTTATACAAGGATATACAAAAATGAAGAAATTGAAAGACATGAAAACAATTTTTTCTAATGGATATGGTTCAGGGATTGAATTTTATTATAGGATGAAAACTAATTTGGATGGGTGGATTTATGAATGGGTTTTTATTTTGGCTCTAATGAAATCCCTGAATATGGATGAAGTTAATTAGAAATGCTACCAATTCATTATTAAAAACTTGATAAGCCAGTTTTTTACTGAGGTTATGTGTAATAAGATCACTGAAATGTTAGTTGATATAAGGGGAAATGGTGGTGGTTATCAAAAATGGCATATGATATTTCATCAACTGGATCTACTTCCAAATTCAATATCATATTATACCATTTCTAGATCTAAATTATTTGTTCATACCATTATACCTCTTGATCAAACATCACATTCATTTTTCTTATACACAGAGTTAGTTTGTGAGGATATATTTATAATCTAATATTCCTAATTATAGAAATGAAATTTTAATCTACTTGCAGGAAATAAAAGATTAAATAAACTACTTACCAAATTCTTTCTATCATATAATTGCTAAAATATATTCTACTGTCACTAGACTATTCTCTTAGAGAACTCTAAATCCCCTAATAACACCGTGTTCCCTGGCAACGGTGCCATAATGATGAGGGTCGGCAATCCTTGCTAGTAATAATGTCAATCTTGGTTGGTGTCCAAAGGTTGTATGCATTAAGAGAAGAAAATATTGGAAAGTAACTCCTTTAAACACAAACCAAACTTGCATAAAATAAATCACACTTGTAGAAATTGAAAGGCACACTTGCAAAAATAAAGTTTGCATGAAAGAAACACACTTGCATAAATGAAATTGCTGAATTAAAAATAAACACAATTTAATGTAACACCTATAGGTTTACAACAGACTGAATTTTCACAATACAAAGATAAAAACAATACAACATAATGAATTAAAAAAAATGAATAAACATAAACATAAATACACAAATCCATCTTCATTAGAATGAGGGGTCAAATCATTCCTTGGAAGAGGATTTAAATCATACTTCTGAGATCTTAAAACTACATAATATTTGAGAGGAAAGAATAAATCTTTATTTCTTTGGAGAAAAGCATTACATATCTAAGTGTGGAAGGTTGTATTTATAATTTATGCATCCAACCAACTCCTTATTTTAGGAAATACAATCTGATTTGATCTTTATTCCAATCCTAATAACTAAAATTTCCATCTCCACAAAATATGGAGATAGATATATTATTGAAGTCAAATCTAATCTTGCTTATTTTAGGAAGATTTGCTCCCAAATCTTCTCCTTGCTTTTGGTAATAAGAATCATAATGATTTTATTCCTCTACATTATTGGAAGAAGGATTTTCATCAAAATATGATTTTGACCAAACATATTTCTCAGATTTTCCATTTGACTTTGTTTTTTTTTATTGTGGAACTTTTGCCGCTAGTCAAATACGCTTTTTCCTTAGACTGCAGTTCACTAAAAGTTAGATTTCTCTTGATTGTTAAAACCTGTAGAAAATATGAATGAGTTTTTTGTTAAAAATATTTCTATGAACAAAAAAATCTCTTAGATTTTCCATTTGACTTTTCTATTTCTGTTTATAGAGCTTTTAGTGCTCATCTGATACACTTTTCCTCGGACTACAACTTACTAAAAGTTAGATCTATCTTCATTGGTAAAACCTGTAACAAATCTGAATGAGGTTTTTTTCAAACAAATTTCTATAAACAAAAACATCTCTCATATTTTTCATTTTACTTTTCCATTTCTATTTATGGAACTTTTAGTGCTCGTCTGATACACTTTTCCTCGGACTGCAACTCACTAAAAGTTAGATCTCTCTTCATTGGTAAAACTTGTAGCAAATATTAATGAGTTTTTTGTTAAACACATTGCTATGAACAAAAAACTCTCTCATATTTTCCATTAGAATCTCTAAGTTTTCATAATCCCTCAAAATTTGTCATTCTGTTAATGCAAGTTCTGAAACTAAAGTTGTCATTCTTTTTATGCAAGTTTCGGAACTAAATATGCAAGTTCCGGAACTAAATCTTATTTGTCCATGAATTGAAAGTTCTGGAACTAACTCTCATTCAATTGATACAAGTTTTGGAACTAAATCTTTGTGTTCTAGAACTAAACCTGCAAGTTTTGGAATTAACTCTGTGAGTTCTGGAACTAACTTAAAACAACTATAACTTTTGCATGCAACCTTGGATTGAGATTATTCTTGTTTTGAACTTGCATAATTTTTTCAGAGGAATCTGAATATAAAATCAAATTTGATTTTAAATGTACTGTTCATGATCAATTCCACTTTTCTATATACTAGCATTATCTTTCCTTTATGGCATGCATACACAAGACTTTCCATATTTTCCCAAATAATTAATAGGATTAGTAAAAAAAATATGTAAAAAAATATTTCTAAAGGATGAACAAGATATATATCCTATATTCTATCTTAAGAAAACTATAAGTCCCTAGATCACATTTAAATCCACTTTCAAAGGTAACTTGGAAGGACAAAATAATGGTAATTTATGGCCAATTTATGGCCTCATCAGACATGTGGAATCAGATGGGGAGACCACCATTACAACCATCTTCAAACATGTTTCATATGGAGAACAAAACTAAAGCCACACCCATTAGAGTTTTGAAGGATGTTGTTATTACTATAAAAGGGGCCAAGTTTACTAGGGACTTTGAGGTTTTGGTGCTTGCTAAAGAAGATAGCTTTCTAGCTTTACTTGGGTGCCTCTAGTTTAACGCAAATAATGCTTATTTGTTCTTTAATAAGGGTTACATTAGTTTGAGAAAAAAGAGGAGCATGTGATTACCCCTTTAACAGACAAAAAAACTACACCTTATGTAGAGCCCTTGAGTGAAGAAGATTTGAAAAAAATTTATGTATGCACCATAAGATATCCTAAAGTGCTTGAGCCATCAAAGGAATGAGTTATTCAATGGGATGATGCACATTCCATGAGTGATAAAATAATAATTTCTTATGATAAGTGGACACATGGGACTTATGAAATGGTTAGGCATGAGATGAAGAGTGCAGTTACTTGTGTATGAAGGTCACATCATGTTAGGCATTTAAGTAGTAACAAGGTACTAAGGTATACTGGCGAAGGAAATCCTAATGTATTTTTTTGCTCTATGGAATCCCAGTGGATATATGAAGTGGAAAGAAGGAATATGCTGATATATACCTTACATGGGACAACAACGCGCTAGTGTACTGCACACGGGGATAGTCTTTTAGAATGGTGAGAGGTGAGAATCACCTTCTCTACTATATTTCTTCAGACCAATGTGCCTACAAAGACATGTGAATTTCATGGGAAGGATTTTGATTTTCACTACATTCAAAAGTGTGAGAGACTCTAGAAAGAGGGGAAAGAGGCCTTACAACCTTCACTTTGGGTGCACAAGTTCTACTTCACTTTGAGTGGCTATGTGAGTGCCTAGTATTTTTATGTGGAATTGAATAGAGAAATAGGGAATTGGCAAGAATTGGCTACAGGTATGATTCAAACCTTTGAATATTATTCTATTAAACCTCTAGTGAATGAGGCCTTACAAATTATGAAGTGTTTGACTATAGGAGATAGTGGAAAGGCTGAGGAGCTTGTTCAGAAATTACTAGGTGAGTCAGATTTGTAGGCAAGTTTTGAATAAGAAGAGATAGATGAAGAATAGATTCGATACATCTACCTCGAAAAAGAAAAGGGAAATTTGGTTTATATGATTAATGATGAGGAAGTGGAAAATATGGATGTTGATCATACTTTGGGTATGTGTTTGGTATTAGACAGTGCAGATGAGAAGGCACACGCATATCTTGAGCCTATGAAGACAAATAAGGTCAACACTGGGACATATATAAAATCTAAGGAGGCCATCATTGGTGATTATTGGTCTGACTCAAAGGTTGTAAAGATAATTGAGCTATTGCATAACTTCTAGGACTTATTTCCTAGAGGTCACCAAGAGTTGAAAGGGGTACATCACTCTTTAAGTGAGATGTGTATCAAGTTAAACGAATGTGTGTGCCCATTTAGGAAGAGGACTTATATGATGAATCCTAATTTATGTGTCAAGGTAAAGGAAGAGATTGATAAAATGTTGAATTCTGGAATCATTGAGCCCATTGAGGAGTCCAAATGGTTATTCCTATGGTGATTAGTATAAAGAAATATGGAAGGATAATAATATGTGTGGATTATAGGGATTTAAATGTTGCATGTGTAATAGATCCCTTTCCTACACCATTTATTGTGGAAATATTGGAAGGTGTTGCAAGGCATGAAACCTAATTCTTCACTGATGGATTTTCTGGATATCATTAGGTGTAAATTGCTAAAGAAGATTAGGAAAAGAAAACTTTCACCATTGAGTGAGGAAGTTTTGCATACACATTTATGTTTTTTGGATTGAAGAATATTCCTCTAGTCTTTTTGTGCATTGTTGTGCAAGCATTCCGGAACTTTATTCATAATTTTTTGTACGTTTACTTGGATGATTAGACAATTTATGGGCTTGTAAAATATCATTGTGATAATTTAAGACTTATGTTTGAGAGGTGATGAAAGTTGAGCATCTCTCTAAACATTAAGAAGTGCATTTTTACTACACCCTTTAGGACTCAGTTGGGACATATTATCTATAAAGAAGGCTTGTTGGTAGACCCTACTAAGGTTGTTGTTATTTTAGGATTAGAGGAACCTGATTATATTATTTTGTTATGACTCTTTTGTTAAGTATTTTTTCCCTAGACTCTAGATGCCCTTGGTTTCTCAAAGCTAGTAATGACTAAGTATGAAATGCTCATGGAAGTCTCCGCATGTCTCATAGGTGCATCCCCAAGTTTGATCATTCAAGCGGGTTCTCAAACTCACGCAGATGCTCCATGTGTCTATCTAACACATGTTTGATATATAGTCCAAAAGGAAGGAGGACCCTAAGTGAGCGTGAGCCCTCCACGTGGCCCAAATGAGGAGTCTAATCATACAAGGACTTAGTGGCAATACTAAGAAGGGAGTAGATGCATGAATTTCTATAAAGGGATGAAATATTTATTCCAAAACCATGAAGGTCAAATATCTGAATTAATAGGGAAAACACTAGTGGTGCTGCATTTAAAATACTAGGGGCAAGAGCTAGAAGGATAAGTGCAAGGAAATGTTTCCTATAAAAGGAAGTGAGATACAAGAAGATAAAAAAATGGAAGAAGCTTAGAGAGGAGGAAAAGAAAGAAGAAGAGAGTTTTGCATATTCTATAAGAGTATAGCCTTAGTAAGTATTTATCGTAAAAGAGAAGTCTAATATGTGCTTTTCAAAATCCTTATGTACCCATTCTCTATATGAATAAAGAGTTCTTATTATGTGCAATTGGATTTTTATGTATGTGTTAAAGCTTTATTCTTTTATAAGTAGCTATAAATGAATCAAAGAAATTGATCGTGCGTAGTGCCCTTAAAATTTCTTTACTTCATTTATTATCTAAAGCTCAATATTTTAGGTGTTGGTATTTATGTTATTGAAATAATGGATCGTGTTTTGTATCCCTTCAACTCTTTTAATACAGGTTCCAAGAATTCTATAGTTTTCCTCTCTTTTAAATTTGTTGCATCACCTATTTATTTCATTAATTTACATGCTTTCTCTAAACCTACTCCTAAAAACTAGAGAAGATCAAGCTTCTTTAAAACTTGGAGGTCACCTTAGGGCGTACGTCTCACCAACCTAACGTTTCCTACGACTCTGACAGTTCATCTGTAAGGATCACCATCAACAATTTTCCTCGCATGTCTGGTGGGACATTAATCTTTCCTATAGGTTAAAGCATTACCCAAGATTTATCAATGAATGCAAACAAGATCAAGAGTGAGGGAAGAATGTCTCATTGACTATTTACAGCTATCCCCTCCATGACACAGAAGAGGAAGAAAGGTTCAGAGGTCTCCTTTCCCCCCCGGACCAGACTCTCTCAACCCCTCCACTAGGTAGACCCTTCACTCAGTCAACAAGGACCCTTAGACCTATCACTATGGTGCACCTTTAGCCTCCATTTCCAAGACCGTTTATTTCATGGGATCAGGGAAGCCCACTCATTTTTCCTGCACCCTCAGTGGTATGGAATCCTATTCCATCCAATGCATTGAAAGAGTTGCCCAAGTTTAGCGGTGAAGAATTCAAAACCCGCGAGGAACATCTCTAAGACGTAGTGGAGATATGTGCGGTACATTATATAAGGGAGTAGGATGTTGCCTTACGATTACTAGCCACCTCTTTTAAGGGGAGGGCCCTGGAATGGTACCGAGCCTTGACATCTAACACTATCGGTACTTGGGACCAATTGGGAACACCATTTGTAGCAAGGTTCAGCGAGAAAGGAGATTGATCATAACTCTTATAATAATTAATTCATATAAAAAAGTGTCGGAAAGAGTTGATGATAGATTTCAACACCCAGTTCCACAAAACTTGGCAAAGGATTCTAGTCTTGGCTAGACCACCTGCAGGTATGGTTATTTTTTCTACTTAAAAGCCTTAAATTTAGATATTTTGGTAATGATTCAATCATTAGGAGGGGATTATTTTTCATAAGCCTATAGCCTTGCAGTACAAGATGAGAACAATCTAATAGATGTAGGGACCTAAGGGAATGCAAGCTTGTTCTACGCACAACCCTTCTCTCAATGTCTAATTTCACACTCTTTACACCTCAACACGATTTCTTGGCTCATTCACACTTAGCCCTTTTCAAATTCTTTCAATTACAACTGTAAAAATAAACTCGTATTCCATATTTACATATAATTTCAAAAAAATAGTAAATTTATTTCTCGTCCACCTACCAATAATCCTCTCATTAATTGACCATTTCTATTATTTCCATGCAGTACATCTTTGCGCCAAAGTTATAACCTTCCAGTGTACCCTCCTACCTTTTAGATGAAAACTTCTCTTTAGCACATTTCCATGCACCTGAGTACCTCGTCACTACACCTTCCACTGGTATTCTTCACGGCCTCTGCTTACCTCACATTATAATTGTTTCTTCATTCCTCTCTATCTATGGTCCTTGTGTCTAGAAGAAATCTCTTTTCGTTTTTTTTCTTCAATTCTCCAACTTTGAATAGCACCCGTATATAAGGGAGAGGATCCAATAGTGGAGCATGGACCAGTAATGGTGAGGGTATTTGTGAAGTGAGTGACTAGTACATGTACATTTGTCATTCAACATTTGAAAAAAAAGTAACTAATAAAATGTGTCACATCAAATCACATAAAAAAATCACCCAATCACATGATGCCACATAAGTGGAAAAAAATGCATGACATAATTCCCTACTAATGGTCCACCCTTTTTTCCTTTGTATGGAAAACTACTTAATTTAAATCCATTTAAAAACCACTTTCCATAAAATAAAAATGCTAAAAAAAAAATCAGATTAAGAAAAAAAATCTTTTAAAGGGTGTTTTTTTTTCAAAATTTGACCTATTTAAATGTGTGTTGTACACCCCTCAACTTAGGTGCACAACTACTAGCTCCTCTCCCTTAGTTCCTTTCATGTGTACTTATTTCCATCATTCTTGTATCTAGATATCAATAACCTACCCCACACTAAGGGTATGTGCAGTCCTCTGCGCATAAAAATTCTTCAAATAGTAATTAGCTTCTGGTGCATAAACACATTTATTACAAAAACACACTAACCAAATTGACAAAGCATAGTGACAAAGAAAGAAACACATTAAGGAAATGTAGAATTGAAAACCTAATCTAAATGGAAACACTACTTATTACAAACACCAAGAATACTTATTTATAGTAGGGATTCAGCCTACTCCTGTTGAAGTAACCGGGTAACCGTATTCCATCAAGTGCCTATAATTGACAAGCACCTGATTCAAGTATGTGAGTGATAACATACAGCCCGAACCAATGTACCTTGAGTTTTCCTGGATGGCACAAAAATTTAGAATCATAAAGGAGCACCATTTGTCCTATCTCAATCTCTCTATCCTTGATGTGACTGTCATGCCATCCTTTTTTCCCAACCTTCTCTTGTTTTTGACTCCAACATGCTATGGCTCATCACTCATCTAGCTTAAGTAACTTTTCAATCTATTCTTTTAATGCTTGATCATCAGCTAGACCTCTTACGTATGCAATACGCAAATAAGGTAACATAAATTCCATAGGAAGAATTGCTTATGTGCCAAACACTCACTGAAATGGTGTGGCTTTATTCAACCTTTTATATGTTTTTTGATATGTCCAAAGTACTGCAGATACTTTATCATCCCAATCCTTTCTTCCAACATAAATTTTTTTTTTCAATGTCTGGATTAGAATTTATTGAAAGGCTCAGCAGTTCCATTTTCCTGAGGATGATAGGGTGTAGTATTATGTTGTGCAATCATGAATTCATCTAATAGAATTTTGATTGTCTCATTAAGAAAATGTGTGCCCCTATCATTGGTCAAACTTAAAGGACATCCATACCTGGTAATAATATTTTCCCATAGAAACCTGGATGTAGTAGCTACTTTAAAATCCTTTATAGGTGCTACTTCTACCCACATTTTCAGATAATATATGCGAGTTATGATGTAGCGTGATCTAGTTCTATGCGTAGCTAGTGAAAAAGGACCCAAAAAATCTATAGCCCATTTCTCAAATGGTTATGCACTAGTAATAGGTCTTAGAGGCATTTGATCTCATTGACTTGGTTTCCCAAGACATTGAAAATGATCACAAGCCTTACAAAATTCCTCGCAATCTTTATAAAGGCTCTCCCACCATAATCTAGTGAGTATAACCTTGTGCGTAGTGGCATCACCTGCATTGTGGCCACCTACAAAACCACCATGAGATTCTTCTATAATATCTATGTGTTCATGTTCCATTACACAATGGTATAGTACTTCATCCTAACCTAACTTGTATAGGTCACCGCTAATCAATATGTAGGGGGATGCATGTATAGCAAGTTATTTCTTCTCCTAGGATTACATTCCTTCTAGTGCCATACATGTTCATAGATAGAAAACAACGTCTTTTAGTTCTGATGTGCTCGTTGTAACCTGTATAACTATGCATCTAGTATGGTATCTTCAATTTCCTATGTTTCTTCTCTTGACTATATTCTAGATAAATGTTCTGGTCTTGAATTACTTTTCCCTAGTTTTACCACAACTGTGAAATCAAATTCTTGAAATAAGAGTACCCATCTACATATGTGCCCTTGTAGAATGGGCTTGTTTACCAAATACTTCAATGCCATGTGATTTTTATAAAATAAAAATGGTGTAGCTAATAGGTACTATCAGAATTTATGTAGCACATAGGTCATTGACAAAGCTTCGCTCTTTGTAGTTGTGTAATTTTGTTATGTAGGAGTCATCTTTCTAATAGCAAAATAGATAGGATGATCTATAATACCTTCTCCAGTTTGAGCCAACACCACGCAGATGGTCATGCCAGAGGCATCCACATGTACATGAAGTGGTTGCTCCCACAAAGGAAAATGCAGAATAGGTGTGAATAATTTTATCCTTTAATGTCTTAAATGCACACTACTATGGTTCTCCCCAATAGAACGTACCTTTCCTTTTCAATAACTCCTCCAAGGGTGCAGATGCTTTAGTATATCCTTTGATAAACTTTCTGTAATATCCTGTATGACCCAAAAATCTGTGCACCTCACTCTGACTGGTAGGATCTCTTAGGCCTATAATAACAGTAACCTTGGCTAGATCAACCAACAAACCTTCCTTGCATATTATGTGTCCTAAAAATATTCCAAATGGTGTAACAAATATGTACTTCTTGATGTTCAAAGAGATACTCAATTGTCTACATCTTTCACGCATTAAACACAAATTTTCACAATGATCCTTAACTAATCCATACACCATCCAATCATCCAAATAAACTTGCAATAAGTTGTGAATAAATTCCTTGAACACTTAAACAATTATGTGTGAAAATACAACAAGCGCATTTTTCAAACCAAAAGGCATTATAGTATAGGTGAAGCTACCCCATTTAGTAGTAAAATCAGTATTTTCTTGATCCTCCTAGGAAATTTGAACCTGATGATAGACAAAGAACCCATCTCTAAATGAGTAGATTCCACACCCTGCAACGCCTTCTAGTATTTCCTCTATGAATGGCGTAGGAAAGGGATCAGTCACACATGTAGCATTCAGTTCCCTATAGCCCACACAGATCTTAATATGTCCATCCTTCTTGATACTGATCACCATTATACTAACCCATTATAACTCGTCAAGGGGCTTGATAATCCCATATTTCAACATTTTTTCAATCTCTTCTTTTACCTTTCTTGTCCCACAATCATGCCCTTTAGATACTGCATTTCTGAGAAATTACTCTCGGGAGCAATTTCTTCTTCCACTTCAACCTTCTTCTTCCCTTTTTCTCCTGCTACAGGTGCTTTCTTCAGTGTCATCTAAAAAATATCTCTTTTTTTCCCTCTATAATCGAGTAAGCCAAAACCATAGTTCAAATCTCCTTACCCTAGTGGAAATCGCTGGCCCTAACTTGTTTGCAACACATATGCTTTGCTCAAACCCTTCACCTATGGGAATGGAAGCTCCTATGGACAAACCTTCTCTCCACATTTGTTTTCACACTCTTTACACCTCAACATGATTGCTTGGCTTGTTCACACTTATCCCTTTTCAAATTCTCTCAACTGCAATGGTAAAAATGAACTCACATCCCGTCCTTATATAGAATTTCAAAAAGTTAGTGCATTTATTTCTCCTCCGCCTACCAACAATCCTCTCATTAATCGACCATTTGTGTTCTTTCCACGCGGTACATCTTCACACCAAAACTATAACCTTCTAGTGTGTCCTCCTACCTTTTGGCTACAAACTTCTCTTCAACACACTTCAATGCGGTTAAGTACCTCATCACTGCACCTTCCACTGGTAGTCTACATGGCCTCTACTTACCTTATGTTATACTTTTTACAATATATTGTGACATTATTAATAAATTATAATATAATTAATATTGAGTTAATACAACTCATATTAAAAATATAGTTAATAGTTGTGTGTGAGTGAAGTTGTTGAATAAACAAATCATGTAGCTATTTTGGTGTGTGAGATAATAAAGGGATATGAGAGATATCCTAGGGATAGGTTTGAGATATTCATGGAAAGAGATATGAGGGATTTAAGATGAGTGTTGACTCCATCATTGTAGGAGATCAAACACTATATAGGTAACCTCTATCAATATTGATAATTATCCCGAATGAATTTAATTTCCATATTTTATTATTCGGTGTTTTTATATTATATTATAATTCTTATCAGTGGTATCAGAGCAGGAATATCATAGGCATGTAATGGAAGTTTAATTTCTATGTAAGGGCAATGCCAAATTTGTATTCTTGCCCCTGAATGCATGTGTAAATTCTCAATTCAGAGTGATTTTGTATGAATAGTTTTTTGAGAGCATATTACAATTTTAAGGTACATGTTTTGGTTTTTGAGAGTATCCTAAGAGGCTGGAGGATGTTGGAAGGAGAATAGTGCCATATAGTACATCAAATTTTTTTATTGCATCAATTTCATTCAATATTACATTGACCACTGTTGTGAGGAAATTTGAAGGCTTGATATATTTATCTTGGTAGCATCTCTAAGTTCATATATGAATGAATGAATAAAGGCGTGGATTCTTTAAGGAGAAGGCATTTCTATTTTTTTTAATCAGAACTGTTGAAGTCTGATTGCATCAAATGTCTATCCTGATTGCTATGATTGAGTTTTGAAAGGTTTCAATAATACATTAAAGATATTAAATGACAAGCTACAGCTACATTTTGTGGATATAAGATCAATTGAAACCATGTTGGAATCATCTCAAATTAATGCGAAGCAAAATGAAGAAGATCCAATTTACTGGTAGCTATTCAATTGCTTGTTACGTGGACGATCCATGTTTTCTACTAGAGCATGGACCCATTTTTTATTGTGATTTACATTGAAATATACCTATTTTTATGTCCCCAATACATGTTTGGGTGGATAATCTATAAGAAAAGGCTGAGTTGTATTGTATTATCATCTACAATGACCTCAATTTTTAATTCGACTCCATGCAAAAAAATGACCTCTTCAAACACTAGTTTTCCACTTGTTATCTTGGGATTAGGTCATGTGTTTTTTAATATGTGTAAATTTGATAAACTCTCGGTCTAAAATCTATTATTTTAAAGTTTTTTTTAGTCGATTTGTTCCATCAAGTGAAATCCCTTTGATTCATATGCGATTTTATTCAAAATTTTGCAGTCATGTATTGTAAAAGTCACTTGGCATTTAAAATCATATTACAATTTTTGTAGGTTGTTTCATATGAGAAAAGATCAGTCAAAATTATTTTATAGGTCATGACATTAGAATTGATATTAGAGTCTAAGTGTTTTTTTTGGGTTAAAATTCATTGTATCGTCAAATAATTGTGGATTCATAGTCATAAGTCTACAAAACATGTAATGTTATTATTTTTTTAAATAAATGAGTCTTTAAGTTTTGATGGTTTGGGCATATAGATTATTGTCATATTGAGTCAAATTTTAAATTCTTTTAATAGAGATGACTATAGTCAATAGTTATTATTAGAAGAATTTGTCAAAATCTCTGCGTCATTTTTAAAAAATTGTCATTCTTGTCCAATTAAGTGCCATGAGTCGAAGTCGAAAGTTCAAAAAAAAATTTTGGCTTACAGATGCATTTTTGGTGTTACCTGACGTCCAATGTTTGTGGAGAATGAGGTGAATAATATTGTATTTTTGATGATAGTTTTTCTGACTTCAAAGAAGAAAAATTTTATTGGCTTTGGAGGCTCTGCACCTCGACCCCGCCCTATACTGTGATAGGGAGCATTCCTAGGGAATTTACCCTTGACCCCACTGGGGACGGCCACCCTCAAACCCTCACTTTGGAATTTTAGAACCAAAGCGAAGATTTGTGGGGAAGATGCATTGACAAAAGGTGGTGCAAAATTGAGCTTCAATGTGTAATTTGTTGAGTAAGCAACATGATCATTAGAGGATGGAGGAAACGGAGGCTGGAGGTCAATCAATGACCTCTTGTCAGTCACCATCGATGGGGCTGCATGAAGTTGTGGTGGCAGTGTGTGTATTTTTGTTTTATTTTAGATTTACATTTTAGTTCAGTTGTATGTAGTATGATTTTAGATTTCATGTTTGAATAAGTGAAATGTTCACATTGAGGGGGGGAACTAGAACATGGTCTCAATGTTCAATTTTCCCTCTATTCAGTGTATATTTAGTAAGAAGTGGTTCCTTTATATTCCATGAAGGAAAGACATAATGGATAGACGAAAGCACAATGGAAACACAACAACATGATATTTAGGTTGTTGGTTATCCTATAAAATCATCCTTTGTTTAAGGTTATTGGTTGTCCTGTAAAACCATCCTTTGTTTCAGGTTGTTGGTTGTCCTGTAAAACCATCCTTGTTGAGGTTTTTGGTTGTCCTACAAAACCATCTAGATCGTGAGCATGCATAGGCGGCAAGCTGCAAAAGGAAGTGTGATTGTTGTTTCTATAATGTCCACATTAGGGGAGTGTATATTGGGAATTAATAATGTTAACAATAGGGGAGTGAATGTTACAAATACGTTGCGAAATTATTAATAAATTGTAATATTATTAATAGTGAGTTAATATAACTCATATTATTAATATAGTTAATAGTTGTGTGTGAGTTAATTTGTTGAATAAACAACTCACGTAGCTATTTTGGTGTGTGAGATAATAAAGGGATGTGAGAGATATCCTAGGGATAGGTTTGAGAGATCCATGGAGAGAGATATGAGGGATTGAAGATGAGTGTTGACTCCACCATTGTAGGAGATCAAACACTATATATGTAACCTATATCAATATCAATAACTATCCCGAATGAATTTAATTTCCATATTTTATTATTTGGTGCTTTTATATTATATTGCAGTGTTTATCAATACTTGTTTCTACATTCCTCTCTATCTATGGTCCTTGTGTCCAGAAGTAATCTTTTTTTAATTCTCCAACCTTGAATAGCACCCGTAGATATTTCCTTTCATGTGTACTTATTTCCATCAATCATGTACCTGGATATCAATAACCTACCCCACACTAAGGGTATGTGTAGTCCTCTGCGCATAAAAATTTCTCCAACTAGCAATTATCTTCTGGTGTGTAATCGCACTTATTACACAAAAACACCAACTAAATTGATAAAGCATAGCGATAAAGAAGGAAACACATCAAGGAAATACAGAAGTGAAAACCTAATCTAAATGAAAATACTGCCTTATTTATAGTATGGCTTCAGCCTACTCTCGTTGAAGTATCTGGGTAACTGTATTCCATTAAGCACCTCTAATTGACAAGCGCCTGATTCACGTATGTGAGTGATAACATACAGCCCCAAATAATGCACCTTGATTTTTCTTGGATAGCGTAAAAACTTAGAATCATAAAGGAGCACCATTTGTCCTATCTCAAGCTTTTTATCCCTGATGTTCCTGTCATGCCATGATTTCTTCCTGGCCTTCTCTTGTTTTTGAATCCAACGTGTTATGCCTCATCACTCATCCAACTTGATTAACTTTTCAATTTTTTCTTCTAATTCTTTCTCATCAGCAAGACCTCCAACATGTGCAATATGCAAAGAAGGTAACATAAATTTCATAGGAAGAACTACTTCTGCACCAAACACTAACTGAAATGGTGTGGATTTGTTCAACCTTTTATATGTTGTTCGATATCCCCAAAGTACTGTAGATACTTTATCATCCTAATCCTTTCTTCCAACATCACATATTTTTGTCAGTGTCTAGCTCATAATTTTGTTGAATGCCTCAGCAGTTCTATTTTCCTAAGGATGATAGGGTGTAGTCTTATGGTGTGTAATCATAAATTCATCCAATAAAATTCTGATTGTCTCATTCACAAAGTGTGTGCCCCTATCACTGGTCAAACTTAAAGGACATCAATACCTAGTAATAATATTTTCCCATAGAAACCTACCTATTGTAGCTGATGTAAAATCCTTTGTAGGTGTTTCTTCTTCCCACCTTGTTAGATAGTCTATGCAAGTGATGATATATTGCGATCCAATTCTATGCATGGATGGTGAAATAGGACCCTCAAAATATATATCCCATTTCTCAAATGGTTCTGCACTAGGAATAGGCCTTAATGGCATATCATCTCATTGACCTGGTTTCCCAAGACGCTGATAGTGATCACAAGCCTTGCAATAATCCTTATAATTTTTATATATGGTCTCCCACCATAATCCAGTGAGTAGAATCTTGTGTGCAGTAACATCACCTGCATAGTGGCCACCTACAATACCACCATGAGCTTCCTCCATGATATATGTGTGCTCATGTTCGAGGGCACAATTACGTAATACTTCATCCTATCCTAACTTGTACATGTCACCACTAATATACATATAAGGTGTCATGCATATAGTAAGTTGTTTCTTCTCCAAGGATTTCATTCCTTCTAGTGTCATACATGTTCGTAGAAAGACAACAATGTCTTCTAGTTCTGATGGTGCTCGTTGTAACCTGTATAACTATGCATCTGGTATGGTATCTTCAATTACATGTGCTTCTTCTCCTGACTGTATTATGGATAAATGGTCTGGTCCATAATTACTTTTCCTTGGTTTTACCACAACTGTGAAATAAAATTCTTGAAATAAGAGTACCCACCTGTATATGCTCCCTTGTAGAATGGGCTTGTTTACCAAATACTTAAATGCCATGTGATCTATATAAAAGAAGAATTGTGTAGCTAGTAGGTACTGTCAGAATTTATGTAGCGCAAAGATCATTGGCAAAGCTTAGTTCTTTGAAATTGTGTAATTCTGTTCTACAGGAGTCATCTTTCTACTAGTAAAACATATAGGATGATCTATAATACCTTCTCCAGGTTGAGCCAACACTGTGCCAATGGTCATGCCAGAGGTGTCCACATGTACATGAAGTGGTTGGTCCCATGAAGGAAAACATAGAATAGGTGTGGTCATAAGTTTCTCCTTTAATGTCTCGAATGCACGTTGTTGTGGTTATCCCCAATAGAACATACCTTTCCCTTTCAGTAAATCCTCTAATGGTGTGGAAAATTTATTATATCCTTTGATAAAATTTCTATAATATCTTGTATGACCCAAAAATTTGTGCACCTCACTCTAACTAGTAGGATACTTTAAGCCTATAATGACTACAACATTAGCTGGATCAACCAACAAACCTTCCTTGCATATTAGGTGTCCTAATAGTATTCCAAATGGTGTCGAAAATATGCACTTCTTGATGTTTAAAGAGATACTCAACTGTCTACATCTTTCAAACATTAAGCAAAAATTGTCACAATGATCTTTAACTAATCCATACACCATCCAATCATCCAAATACACTTGCAAGAAGTTGTGAATAAATTTCTTGAATGCTTGAACAACTATGCGTGAAAATACAATAGGCACATTTTTCAGACCAAAAGGCATTATAGTATAGGAAAAGCTATCCCATTCAGTATTAAAAGTAGTCTTTTTCTGATCTTTCTGGGCAATCCTAGCCTAATGATACCCAGAGAACCCATCTGTAAACAAATATATTTTGTGCCCTACAACACCTTCTAGTATTTCCTCAATGAATGGCGTAGGAAAGGGATCAGTCACACACGTAACATTCAGCTCCCTGTAGTCCACACAGATCCTAATCTGTCAATCCTTCTTGATACTAATCACCATTAGACTAACCTATTCTGACTCATCAAGTGGCTTGATAATCCCAAAATTCAACATTTTGTCAATCTTTTCTTTGACCTTTTCACACAAGTTGGAGTTCATCCTATAGGGTCTCTTTCTAACTGGGCATGCACCCTCTTTAAGATTTATGTTCATCTCCCCTAATTATTCATGCATGCCTTTAAGTTCATGGTAATCCCTTAGTAACTCTATGATTTTTTCCACTTCAGAGTCTGACCAATAGTCTCCAATTATGGCTTCCTTAGGCTTAGCATTTGACCCAATATTCACATTCTTTCTCTTCATAGGCTCATGATAGACACGTGTTGTCTTATCTACACTATCTAACACCTCACACCTACTTGTTGAATGGCTTACATCCATATTTTCTACTTCTTCATCATCCACTAAGTAGACCATTTTTCATTTTTCTTTCTCAAAGAAAGTGCATTGAAGTAGTGTGGCATCAGCCTCTGTCTCTTTAAAAAACCACACTCTTGAGTTTCCTTCATCCAATAACTCCTGAAGGAGTTCTTCTTCCTTGGCACTATCTCCCATAGTTAAATGCTTTATGACTCTTAATGCTTCTTGAACCAAAGGTTTAGTAGAGAAGAATTCAAACATCTAGGCCATTCCTGTAAGTAAATCCTGTCAATTTCCAGTCTCTCTATAGAGCTCTGCATATACATACCAAGCACGCACATAGCCTTATAAAATGGAACAAAACTTGTGCACCCATAGCGAGGGTGGTAAATCTTCCTACCCCTCTGTCCAGAGTCTCTCACACTTCTGAACGTTGTGTTGAACAGATTGATTACCATGATTACCATGAAGAACCTAGTAGTAAGAGAAATCCTAATTTCATTCCATCCTACAAGATTATCCTTGTGGGATACCCATCATCGTGTTGTTGTCCCACGTAGTGTATATGCTAGCATATTTCTTCTTTCTATTGGGTCTATTCATTTTTCCTCCATGGCACGTAAGAATATCATAGGATCTCCTTCTCTAGTGTAACCAGGTACTGATTTTTTACCTATCCTCTTGACATAATGTGATTTTCTAGCTTTAGGAAATATTCTCTTTACTTCGCGCCCTACCAACTCATAAGTGCTAAGATACCAATTATCAGAAGCAACACTTATAGTATCTTTAATAGACTGTGCATCCTCCCATTGATTTATTCATTATTTAGATGGCTCAAGAATCTTTGGATCTCAGATGGTGCATACATAAATCCTATTCAAATCTTCTTCACTTAAGGGCTCAACATAGGGCACAAATTTTCCATCTGTTAAAGGGATAATAACTCTTTCCTTCTTGTTTTCAAAACTTATATAACCCTTTTTGAACCAAAGATCAGCATTATTTACATAGCACTAAGGACCCCCTAATAGAGCTAGCAAACTATCTAATTTTGCCAGTGCTAAAACCTCAAAGTCTCCAATGAACTTGGCTCCTTGTATAGTAATGGATGCATCTTTCAAAACTCCAACGAGAGTGTCCTTAGCCTGATTAGCCATAAACAATACATTAGAGGATGGGTATAATAGGGGTATTCCCATTTGTACCCATACATCTAAGGTAAGAACATTGACATTCGCACCTGTATCAATCAATATATTACTCAATAGCCACCCATCCAAAATAACATTCAGAGTTACTTCCTTGACATAATCTAGGCTATGAGGGGGAATATTTGCATGCAGTATCTTCCGTTCAGTCTCAACACTTACACATGGATTGTTTCCTTTTAACCAATTCCCCAACAGTGGAATGATATTCTCCTGGCGCAACAATTTGCACACTTCTCTCAAGTCATCCATACCAGTTTGAACTATCTCTAATGTTTTTCATTTGCTCCATCTTCTATGATTGCTCCTTTAAATAATGTATTTCACCCTGAAAATTCCTGAGTACCTCCACGGTTTCCTAGTAACACTCCTTCTGATGGGCAGGTTTGGGGTACTGTGCATAAAGAAACTCCTCCTTAGTGATGGTAGGATTTTGTTGTAATGCTTCTCTAGCATGTGTTGCCTCAGTTTGGGTCATGATATTTACTTGCAATGCCTCAAAATTTTCTTCCAACTTAGGCATTCACTAATTTTCCAGAGTGCATTGTATCCTAACCATCCTTGTGCCTTTTTATCTTCTTTATATTGCTTGCTAAGATGCTCATACAAGTTTGAGCACTCCTCATACCTATGACTCTTTCCATAGAAAGAACATGTAATATTATAGGCACATTCACGCCTGTAGTGGTCAAAATATCCGCAAGTATAACATGTTCCATGAGGGAACACACTTCTTCCATCACCATGGCCTCGTCCTCTAAATCCACCACGGTATCCTTGACCTCTAACACGACTAGCTTCAAATCACCCTTTATTCTGATCATAGCACACCTAATTGTGATCCCAGTCCTGATTCTCATTCTTTCCTTTAGAGTTATTTAAGACTTATGTCTGTTGTATACCAATATCTACAGCATCATGGATCTGACCAATTAGCTGATAGTCTTCCATGTCATGAGTCGTGGACCTGCAGATTTTACAATATCTTGAAATGTTCTTCCTTATCACGTGTTGTAGTAAGGGGCAATGCCTAACATCATGGTTTAAATGGAATATTTCACAATCAAACAAAAAAGAGTACACCAATCTGTAGGGACAACTAT
Source organism: Taxus chinensis (assembly GCA_019776745.2). Lineage (NCBI taxonomy): Eukaryota > Viridiplantae > Streptophyta > Pinopsida > Cupressales > Taxaceae > Taxus > Taxus chinensis. The sequence goes on from CM034150.1 coordinate 861,113,894, forward strand.
CCCTTTTGTGACCTTCTACTTCACAATCTATGTACCAAATCCTTGTGCACATCTCATGTGTTGAATTTGCTGATAGTTTCTCCAACTATTTTTCCATAGCTGTGATCTGTGCTTCTAAAAATGGGCTCACCCCAATGTCTATGCTTACAAATTCCTTAGTGTATAAGGTTTTTTCAAGTGCTTCACATATATTATTGTATGTCTTATGTGATAACATCCTCCTAAAAGGCTTAGTTACACCTCCAACAAACCATTGTGAATGCTAGCTTGCGTGGATATCATACGAGAGCTTAGACAACAATGTTTTAAAATGGGCATCATACTCTCTAACACTTTCAGTAGTGCCTTGATTAATATCCTTGAGTTCACTTATACTCTTCTACTCAAACTCAGGGATGTGAAACTCTTTAAGGAATGCATCTGTTAAAGTTGTATAGTCTAAGAAAGTCTGATCAGGGTAAAACTTTTTATACTAGCTATGTGCGTGTCCTTGTAACGTAGTATCAAATTGGATTACCCTACGCTTAGAAGCCATGATTCATTTTTTGTGCCATAGTATTTCATACATATGCACATGTTAAACAGCGCCTTCTATACCCCTATACTCTGGAAGACGAAGAGACATCTCCATGTAAATATTTTGGGGTTGGTGCAGACCTTGCCCACCTAATCCAGAACCTCCTTTGTTTCCTCTTCCTCTAGAATTTCCAAATCCACCTGAGCTAGAGCTACCTATACATCCTAATCCCGAACTTGTAGTTGGGGTCAGACCAAAAGATGTTCTTCCCTGTGTCCCGACAGTAGAACTAAATTGTACCCCGACAGTCTGTGAAGCATTACTACTTCAAGAAGATAGTACAAAAATCTGTGTGCCTAAATTCTATGCAGATGATACACCCGAAAATTTACTCCCATATAACAATGAAGTTGTTTATGATGCCATCATCATGCCTCTTATAAGACTCGCTCCTACTCTCCCACTTCTTAAATTAGCTTGCTTACTGTTTGTTATACTGGATGTTGGAAAACCAAGCATAAGGGTGAGGTTTCTAGGTGGATTCAAATGTGCACCTACGGCCCAGGTCATCTTTGTTGGCATGCTTCCACATGAGGTTGAGGAGGGTTCCCTGTCATTTTTTCCTCTAAAGTAGGATGTTAAGCCCTTAACGTAGAAGCAAAGACCCTATGATCCAAAGATTGCTGATGTTATCAAGGAAGAAGTGAACAAGATGTTGAATGCCAGAATCATTTTCCCCATTCACCACTCAACATGGGTGGCCAACATTGTACCAGTCAGAAAGAAAAATGGGGAGATCATAATATGTGTAGATTTCAAGAAATCTAAATCAGGCATCTCTCAAGGACAATTACCCTCTTCCGATCATGGATCATATCCTACAAGAAGTTATTGGATCTGAGATTAGTCTCTTTGCTTGATGACTTCTCAGGGTATAATCAAATTAAAGTGGCCGAAGAAGATTGTAGCAAGATGGCTTTCACAACTCCTTGGGGCACTTTTGCTTACAACAGGATGCCTTTTGGCCTGATCAATGTGGGAGCCACCTTCCAAAGAGCCATGGACCTGGCTTTCAATGATCTCAAGCATTACATTGTCATATACCTTGATGACTTAACCATGTTTTAAAAGAAGAGAAGTGAGCATATCTTCCACTTGGAGCAGATTCTTGCAAGATGTAGAAAACATGGCATTTCTCTAAATCCCAAGAAGTGTATCTTTGGAGTCACAGAAGGCAAGCTATTGGGACACATCATGAATAAGCATGGAGCACATATTGAACCTGAGAGGGTAAGTGCTATTCAAGCACTATCTCTTCCCACCAGCAAGAAAGGAGTGCACTCATTCTTTGGGAAGGTAAATTTTCTTTGCCATTTTGTCCCCAAATTTGCTGAACTAAAAAAGCATATCACCTCTATGATGAAGCCTCAAATAGGTTTCAAATGGAGTAGTGAAGGAAAATCAGCATTTGAAGAAATCAAGAAGGCCATTACCAAAGCTCCAACGCTCGTATCTCCAATATTTCAGCAAGGAATTCATCATGTACTATTATGCCTCGGAGCACACTCTTTCTGTTGTCCTAGTTCAAAAGAATGATGAAGGATTGGAAGCACCTATTGCTTTCATGAGCTGCCCTTTGAAGAAGCATGAACTAAATTATAGTCAATTGGAGAACCATGCATATGCAGTGGTCAAGGCCATGAAGAATTTCAGATTTTACATACTCAACTCTCACACCGTGGTGATGGTCCCCGATAAATGCAATCGAGTCCATTTTGACACAACAAGATCCCGGAGCCAAAAGAGGAAATTGGATTGCAAGGATCCAAGAGTATGACCTGGAGATTAAGCCCTCTAATTTGGTTAGAGGAAATGGTTTGTGCAAGTTGATTGTTAAAGATGAATCTCTCAAAGTTCATTTTAGAGAAAGAGATGACACTTGCCCAACCTACTTAGAAGATTTCCCACAAGTTCTCTTTGTGAACACTACAGAGGAATGGTATGCAGACATCGCTTTCTTTCTTACCTATGGGGACTGCCCTCCTCATTTAGATTACAAGCAGTGAAGAACTCTCAGGCTGAAAGTAGCCAAATATGTGATTTGGAATCATGCACTCTACAAGAAAGGGATGGACAGATGGTTTGTTTTCTCAAGTGTGTTGACAAGGAACAACAAGAAAAACTCCTCAAATCCTATCATGATCAAGCTTGTGGTGGACACTTTTCAGCCATGGTGACTGCCCACAAAATTCTCAGAGGTAGGTACTATTGGCCTTCTCTTTTTGCTGATACTCAGAGATGGGTTTCTAAATGCAAAGCATGCCAGCAATTTGTTGGAAAGCCTCAGCTAGCTACCTTGCCTCTCAAGACCCTGTGATTATTGAAGAACCATTTCAACAATGGGGGATGGACTTCATTGGCATGTTGAATCCTCATTCAAGTGTTAGGCATACTTATGTGCTCACTTGCCACAGACTACTTCACCAAATGGGTGGAGGCCATTCCAACCAAACAGGCTAGCTCTAAAGTTAGTCTATAATTTCATAAAAGAGAATATCATTGTTCGTTTTGGAGCTCCTCAGAAGATTGTAGTAGACAACGCTACTTATTTCTCTTCGAAGGAATTGACAGAATTCTGTTATGGCTTTGGGATTTCTCTTGCTCATTCTTCTGACTACTATCCTAAAGGGAATGGTCAAGACTGAGTCAAGAAGCAAAAATATTGTGACCATTATCCACAAGCTTGTTGATGAGAATCATAAAGAATTGGCACAAAAAATTATATGATGCATTGTGGGCTGATAGGATCACTCCTAAGAAGGCAATATACATGTCACCTTTTCAGCTGCTATATGGAGTTGAAGCATAGAGATTCCTATTATAATTGAAATGCTAGCTCTCAAGCTACTTCAAATAATGGAAGACAACCAATACATAGATTCAATTGACAAGAGGATCCTTTTCCTTGAGAAGCTAGAAGAGAGAATATCCTAGGTAGTGGACAGAATCAAAGAACATTAGCTGAAAGTGAAGAAGCTCTTTGACAGAAGAGCCAAAGCAAGGGAGTTCAGAGCTGGAGATTTGGTCCTACTTTGGGACAAGAGGAGAGAGCCAAAGGGACAGTCATGGTAAGTTATATTCTTTGTGGTTGGGTCCATTTCAAATTCAGGAAGCTTGTGGTGAGAATACCTTTCTCTTATCATACATTGGATGGAACTCCATTGGGATTGCCTAGAAGTGGGCAATATTTGAAGCTGTACCATTAGTGAAAGTGAGTTGTCCCTCACCCTGTACCATAGTTTTTGTTGTTTCCCCTTTTCTTTTGTGTGTGTTTTGGTTTGTCTTCTGTTTTGGTGTGATTTTGGTTTGTTGTGTTTTCCCCTCCTTCCTTCTTCCTTCCTTCAGTATTGTACATGACTCTTCAAGGCCCAATGGATAAGGCACTGGTCAACGTTATATGTTTTGAAACCTATGATTCTGGATGCTCATGTCATGTCTTCACCTTGCTCAATCCATGCCATGTCCCCAAGCTAGAGCCATAGTTGTTGTCTTGAAAATGTGTAAAGGGTAAAATTGTAAGTTTTCAAGCAAGACAACTTTCTCCTATCTCAAAGTTTCCATGTTTTGATCATACTTGTTAACCAAAATAAGCTCCCTCTTATTTTGGGTTAACTAGATTCCTTTTGTGCCTCTGTCAAATTTTTACACATCTTAGGAACTCAAAATTTTTTGGGTATTACTTCATTAGATAGATAATTATTTCCCCTTTCCATAAAGGTAAAAAAGTCCTCCTAACTCCTTTTATTTTGCAAGTTATGGCTCGATGGAGTTTGGAGGGGAAATTTTCCCTAGGCAGGCCCACGGAGCTTGGGAAAGTTTTGTGCTAGGAAGGCTCAACCCAGTGGAGTGGAGTTGGAAAATTTACCAAGGAAATTGGTGGGTTGGTGGAGGCAGTGGAGATAATTTTTGCACTTATCCCTTTTGGGTCAAAAGGGTTAAAGTCAAAATCTGGCCCGCAAGCCCGTAAAGGAAAATGGAAGGAAAATGATTAAGGCCCTGCACCAATCATAAGGTGCCATGTGTCTAGTCCACATCAGTAGCACTGCGGCGGGGTTCAAGAATATTTTTTTTTTTGCCTTTTTGGTCAAAAAGGTTAAAGGCAAGAAATGAGCTTGCGATCCCATCAGTGAATTTGGCAATGCCACATGTCTCGGAGCGGTGGGGCAGCGGAGAAGTTTGGGAAAATTTCCCATTTTTGTGAAAGGGGCAAAATGTTATTTTGAAGCCCATGGATGAACCAAAAAGCACCATGTGTCATCAAGTTAGCAGGGGCACAGATATTTTGGGGAAAAATTTCTCAATTTGAAAAAAAAGGGAAAAGGGTCAAACTTTGGCCCGCAAACCCGAATTTTGCCCTAATTTTTCCAGTTTTTCCCTAAATCTCCAGCAGACCATGTCTTTCGATCTAGAGCTCAGATATTTGTCATTTTTGTATAAATGGAAAGCTGGTGAAATTATCCACGCGATGGACACTTCAATTTTAAATTTTGATGGAGTTTGACGAGAGAAAATGGAGAAAACATCTCTGGCATGCAAAAAATGCAGAAAACTTTCCCTCGACTCTACTCCAATGTTCTCCTACCATGTGGATGGCCCGATTTCAAATTAATTAGGGAAAAGGATCAAACGGTTCATATGTGAACTAGCAAATTGAAATATAAAATGTATTTTTGCACGCAGAAGCTCTTTTTGGGCTCGTCAGAAGCATTTTCTTTGCGGCAGAGGAATCTAGAAGAGGAAAAATGATCAAATTTGTTTGTAACAACTTTAGGTCGAATGATTTAATGGTTTTTTGAAGTCTTTGTGAAGGGGAAATCAAATTTGGAAACTGGAAGCACGTTTTTGCGAACAGAGGACAAAAAATGATTGTTAGTTTTCTTTTATTCTCCTCCTCTACATTTTTTCTTCTATTCCCACTTGTTGTACAAGTTTCAACTCTGAGATCAATAAAAAAGGAAGGAATTTTATGTCACCCTCGATGGAAAAATTGATTGGTGCTTTTGTGACCAGCGTGTTTTATTCTATCTTGTGCTCAGAAATTGCAAATTTGTCTTTCTTCTATTAATTAATGCATGTAATGAAACTTCCAGTTGATGTGTGTGGGCATCTGACACTCTACCCACAACATTGATTTCCCCCTCCTTCATTCTCACTCCCTCCCCTTTCTCAGATCAATTTCTGGCTATAGCAAGGAGTTTCTATTATTGCCATAGGGACAGTGGAGTGTTCCTATGGATCTCTGGTTGAAAAACCACTATAAATCCACTTTGGTTTTACATGCTAAATAATGGGAGCTGCACCATTCAAATGTAGAGGGACTTAGATTCCCATAGCGTTGGCCTGAAATCCACAAATTTTTCCACGAGACAAATTTTCTCACCAATAGTTTTTGGTGCCCTACCGTGGGGTAGAGTTGCAGCATCTGCACCCAAAAATGACCACAAGGTTTTTAAAATATCATTAAGTTTTCCTTTCAAGTCCGAAATTCCTTGTGATCCAAAACTACCAAAAGATTCAAATAGAAGAGTTCTGCAGATTGAGCAGCCATATGAACTGCATGGATGTAACTCAAAATTCTTGCAAATCCTTCTAGAAAACCCTCTTTGCTCTGTCATATCCAAAGGAAATCATTTAAGACTTGAAAGAGGTTACTTGGCATATTTGGCAAAGTGTAAATCATCTCACCATTGCTACAAAATTATGGGTTGTGAAAGAGAAGACAATAAAATTTCAAGATGGATGATAGAAGGTATACTCGCTAGCTGAGGAAAGGAGGAGTGATTGACCCTACTTTTGAGGATTTTGAGAGAGAAGAAGAAGAGGTTATAGCTTGGTTTGACAGGGAGGAAGAGATTAGAGATCAACTTAAAGAAATTTCAAGACTCCAAGCTGTAGCAGAGGAGAGAGAGGCAAGCCTTAGCTGACTAAAGAAACCAAAAATAGAAACAAAATGGGTGACCATGAATCATGAAGCATGTAGGCCTATTGTGCCATGGGGAGGAAACACAGGGCCGATTTCCCTCCAACAACCTCTTCATGATCTGTGAAGAGGCTCTAGAAATAATTTTCCCAAATTCAGGGGAGATGGTTCTCAACTCCCTGAAGAACATGTAGTAAGCATTCATCACTGCTTGTGGTGTATTAGGAGTTGAGAATGAAGATGTGTCAGTCATACTATTTATGGAATCACTTCAGGAAAAGGCTGCTGAATGGTTTTACATGCTTCCTGTAAGATCTATTACTAGTTGGGAAGATATTAGAAGAGCATTTGAAAACAGATTCAAGAGCACTGAAGATGGGTCAAGAGCTGCTGGTGCAATTAGTCCAAATAAAGAAAGAAAACTCTGAATCCATGAGGGAATTTGTAGCAAGGTTTGACAGATTGACAAGAAGAATCCCTGAAGATGTGCTACCTCCTAAGAACCACCTGAGAAGATTCTTCATCAGTGCCTTGCCATCAGAAGTTGGTTTCTTCCTCAGAAGAGCCCAACCAAACACACTGAGGGAAGCTCAAGACTTTTCCATTGAAACTGATGATGACTTAATCCTCTCTAGAAAGGTGAAAGGGTGAAATGGGAAGTATAAGGGTCAAAGTTTGGCTTCAGTAACTACAAATCCTATGTTCTAGAAAATGGAAAATGATCTAGGTTGCCTTGAAGAAACAGCTATCCCAAATGACAACAAGAAATGCTCCAAGGAGGCCAAACTTCCCTGATAGACAAAGAATTACACCACCTCCTCGCCAACTTTCCCTTGAAGCACCTCCTATCAATGTTATCTGTGACACCATAGAATCAAGATGAGGATGCTGAAATTGATGAACTTGAAGGAGAAATAGCAAAGGATTATGAAGGCTACCTCGAAATTGAAGAAGTTGATATGCACAATGGCTTGTTTGAGTTTGTTGATGATGGGGAAGAAGAAGAGGAAGCCCCAAGCTTCTCATGTGTTGTCTTCACTCAAGCTCAATCCAAGAAAGATGATCTACCCTTCCTGGCTCAAAAGGAAAATAAAACTAAAGAAGATCCCACTCCAGTAGCCACACAAAAGAAGATCATTAGCAGAGGCTCACCATTACCACCCTCAATGGATTCAAGCCAAAATGAAACCAGGCCAAATGGCTGCTAGAGATCAGGCTGTTATATCTAGTAAGTCACCTTTTCCTTCTTCTAGCTCACAAGTTATTAAAAACACTCCTCCCTCCAATGAAGTCTATCCTAAGTCAGCTAAAATTCAGACCATAGCTTCACCTTTACCTCCTTCTAAGATGATGGCCTCACCCTCAGAAGACAATCCAATTTCCAAGTCAGCCAAAGTTCCTCAAAGACCCTTACCATGTAAACCTTCCCTCACTCCAGGGAACTTCCATCTCATCCAACATTATCCCATTTGATTTTGTGGAACATGCAAGTAATACCAAAGTGTAGCTCTCAAAGATTGAATACTTGCAAACACACCCTGCTCAGTTTGATAGACTAATCAATGCTATTCAGAGTAGCATTTCTATACCCTCAAATTCAAATTCTAAAGGTCTACTTCTGACACCATCTACACCACCTACTCAAACCATGCTGGCCCTAAGTGCTTCCAAAATAGATAAGGTAGAACCCTTCTACTTGTCTCTTCTCATGAATGGTTTTGAGCTCAAAAATTGCATCATTGACTCTGGAGCTTCTGATAATGTAATACCACTCAAATTTTCCAATGCTCTCAGCCTGACACTAACCATAGTTAACGAAGCTTGTTTCTCAATGGAATCTAAGCAAGTACCACTAGTAGGAAGGATAAATATGCGCAAGTGGCTTTGGCTGAATACCCTGATAAGAAATTACTTCTAACCATCTTAGTGGCAGACATTCCAGCATCTTTTGGCATGATCTTTAGTAGAAGTATTTGTAGAGACCTTGGTGGGGAGATAAAGATAGATTGGACCTCTGCAACTATTTCAGTAAATGGTGAGATGAAGAAGCTACTTTTGGTAAGGAAAATGAAGTTTACAGTAAGATGTTCCAGTGACCCAAGAGCTAATATCCTTTTTCAAGATTGTGGATTAGGAAACTATTTCCTTACTTCACAACAAGAAGAAGACTTGCCACTTTCCTTGGAATCAAAAAATTATCAGGTCTAGACTATGGAGTTTGATGGAATCCATTCCAAAGTAGGCTCAGGGGCTGGTGTTGTGTTGTACTCTCCTTCCAATGTGATGCATCCTTTTACATACAAACTATAGTTTGAAAACACCAACAATACAGTAGAATATGAAGCTCTCCTCTTGGGCATAAGTGTAGTGGAAGACATGGGAATCAAAAATTTGAGATTCCTTGGTGATGCAGAAGTGAGAGTGAAGAAAATTCACCAACAATACCAGGTGAAGAACCCCAAGTCTCAGGCATTACAGAAATAGAGTGTGGGATTGCACTGAATTCTTTGATGCATTCTCTATTGAAGCCATCCCAAGACAACAAAATGAAAGAGTTGATTCTCTTGTAGTATCAGCATCCCTATTGACTCCTCATCCTTATTTTGGCAAGGAAAAAATAACCATTGAGATGGTTTTCAGACCAAGTGTACCTGATAACGCAGATCACTAGTAAGTTTTTAATGATGAAAATCAGATTTTAGCCTTCTTAGAGCAAAGAGAGAACTTCAATAATATCTTCTTTGAGGGAAGTGTTAATCCACATATAGAAGTTGTGTCAAAAGATGCATCAGATAAAATTAAAAGAGTGGATGATGAAGGCATGATCATACTGAAAGGTAATAAGATCCCCGAAGGTCTAGTCTCTCTGGAGGACCTATTTGAAAAGCATGATAGATTTATTCATGAAAAAGAAAAACTATCTTCTCGCTATCCATCTAATTTTGACAAGGAAAATGTTGGGACTTCTGAAGATGCAAGGATGGTCAACATTGGAAAATGTTTCTCACCTAAAGAGAAAAGGAAGTTTGTTGCTTTAGTTAAAAAGTACTTTGATGTGTTGGCTTACTCTAATGACGAGCTCAAATATTTCAATTGAAGGAAATGCATCATTCCATTCCTCTGAAGCCGGATGTTAAGCCCTTCAGGTAGAAGCAAAGACCCTATAATCCAAAGATTGCTTATGTTATCAAGGAAGAAGTGAACAAGATGTTGAATGCCAGAATCATTTTCCCCATTCACCGCTCAACATGGGTGGCCAACATTGTACCAGTCAGAAAAAAAAATGCGGAGATCAGAATATGTGTAGATTTAAGAAATCTGAATCAGGAATCTCTCAAGGAAAATTACCCTCTTCCGATCATGGATCATATCCTACAAGTAGTTACTAGATCTGAGATGCTCTCTTTGCTTGATGGCTTCTTAAGGTATAATCAAATTAAAGTGGCCAAAGAAGATTGTAGCAAGATGGCTTTCACAACTCCTTGGGGCACTTTTTCTTACAGCAAGATGCCTTTTGGCCTAATCAATGCGGGAGCCACCTTCCAAAGAGCCATGTACCTGGCTTTCAAAGATCTCAAGCATTGCATTTTCATATACCTAGATGACTTAACCGTGTTTTCAAATAAGAGAAGTGAGCATATCTTCCACTTGGATCAAATTCTTGCAAGATGTAGAAAACATGGCATTTCTCTAAATCCCAAGAAGTGTATCTTTGGAGTCACAGAAGGCAAGCTGTTGGGACACACTGTGAATAAGCATGGAGCACGTATTGAACCTGAGAGGGTAAGTGCTATTCAAGAACTATCTCTTCCCACCAGCAAGAAAGGAGTGTAGTCATTCTTTGGGAAGATAAATTTTCTTCACCGCTTTGTCCCCGAATTTTCTGAACTAACAAAGCATATCACCTCTATGATAAATCCTCAAACAAGTTTCAAATGGAGAAGTCAAGGAAAATCAGCATTTGAAGAAATCAAGAAGGCCATTTCCAAAGCTCCAACACTGGTATCTCCAGATTTCAGAAAGGAATTCATCATGTAATGTTATGCCTTAGAGCACACTCTTTTTACTGTCCTAGTTCAAAAGAATGATGAAGGATTAGAAGCACCTATTGCTTTCATGAGCTTCCCTTTGAAAAATCATGAACTAAATTACAGTAAATTAGAGAAGCATGCATACATAGTGGTCAAGGCTGTGAAAAAATTCAGATTTTACATACTCAACTCTCACACCATGGTGATGGTCCCCAGAAGTGCAATCAATTCCATTTTGACACAACTAGATCTCGGAGCCAAAAGAGGAAATTAGACTGCAATGATCTAAGAGTATGACATGGAGATTAAGCCCTCTAATTTGGTTATAGGAAATGGTTTGTGCAAGTTGATTGCTGAAGATGAATCTCTCAAAGTTCATCTTGGAGAAAGAGATGACACTTGCCCAACCTGCTCAGAAGATTGCCAAAAATTTCTCTATGTGAACACTACAAAGGAATCATATGTAGACATCACTTTCTTTCTTACCTATGGGCACTACCCTCCTCATTTAGATTATAAGCACTGAAGAACTCTTAGGCTGAAATTAGCCAAATATGTGATTTGGAATCATGCACTCTACAAGAAAGGGATAGATGGTTGGTTTCTAAAATGTGTTGACAAAGAACTGTAAGAAAAAATCCTCAAATCCTATCATTATTAGGCTTGTGGTGGACACTTTTCAGCCATGGTGACTACCAAAAAAATTCTCAGAGGTAGGTACTATTTGCCTTCTCTCTTTGTTGATACTTAGAGCTGGGTTTCTAAATGCAAAGCATGCCAAAAATTTGTTGGAAAACCATAGTTAGTTGCATTGCCTCTCAGTCCTATGATTATTGAAGAACCATTTCAACAATGGGGGTTGGACTTCATTGGCATGTTGAATCCTCATTCAAGTGTTGGGCATACTTATGTGCTCACTTCCACGGACTACTTCACCAAATGGGTGGAGGCCATTCTAACCAAACAAGCTAGCTCTGAAGTACTCTGTATTTTCATTAAAGAATACATCATTGTCCGTTTTGGACTGCCCCAAAAGATTGTAGTAGACAATGCTACTTATTTCTCTTCGAAGGAATTGACAAAATTTTGTTATGGATTCAGGATTTCTATTGCTCATTCTTCTAATTGCTATCCTCAAGGGAATGGTCAAGCTGAGTCAAGAAACAAAAATATTGTGACCATTATCCCCAAGCTTGTTGATGAGAACTAAAGGAATTGGCACAAGAGCTTGTATGATGCATTATGGGTTGATAGGATAACTCCTAAGAAGGTAATAGGCATGTCACCTTTTTAGCTAATATATGGATTTGAAGCATAAATTACAGTCAATACAGAGATTCAATTGACAAGAGGATCCTTTTCCTTGAGAAGCTAAAGGTAAGGAATTCCTCCTAACTCCTTGTATTTTACAAGTTATGGCTCGGTGGAGTTTGGAGGGGAATTTTTCTCTAGGTGGGCTTGCGGAGCTTGGGAGAGTTTTGTGCCAGGAAGGCTCAGGCCGGTGGAGCGGAGTTGGAAAATTTTCCAAGGAAATTGGTGGGTCGTCAGAGATAGGGAGATAAATTTTGCACTTATCCCTTTTGGGGAAAAAGGGTTAAAGTCAAAATTTGGCCCGCAATCCCACAAAGGAAAATGGAAGGAAAATGACTAAGGCTACACACCAATCATAAGGTGCCACATGTCTAGTCCACATCAACAGCATCGCGGCAGGAGTCAGGAAGAAGTTAATTTTTTCTTCCTTTTTGGTCAAAAAGGTTGAAGGCAAGAAATGAGCCCACGATCCCATCATTGAATTGGGCAGTGCCATTTGTATCAGAGTGGAGGGGCCACAGAGAAGTTTGGGAAAATTTCCCATTTTCGCGAAAGGGGAAAAATGTTATTCTGAAGCCCATAGATGAACCAGAAAGCACCACATATCATCAGGTTGGTGGGGGCATGGAGATTTTGTGGAAAAAAATCCCAATTTGAAACAAGAGGGAAAAAAGGACAAACTTTGGCCCATAGACATGAATTTTGCCCTAATTTTGCCAGTTTTGCCCTAAATCTCCAAGAGGCCATATATTTTGATCTAGAGCTTGGATTTTCATGTTTTTAGTATCAATGGAAATCTAGTGAAATTCTCCACATGATGGACACTTAAGTTTTAAATTTTGATGGAGTTTGGTTGGAGAAAATCGACAAAACGTCTCTAGCATGAAAAAAACATAAGAAAGTTTCCCCCGACACCACTCCAATGTTCTCCTACCATGTGGATGGCTTGATTTCAAAGCAATTAGGGAAAATGATTGAACGGTTCATATGCGAACTGGAAAAATGAAATATAAAATGCATTTTTACATGCAGCAGCTCTTTTTGGGCTCATCAAAAGCATTTTATTTGTGGCAGAGGAATTTGGAAGAGGAAAAATGATCAAATTTGTTTGTAACAGCTTTGGGTCGAACAATTTTATGGTTTTTTGAAGTCTTTGTGAAGGGGCAATTAAATTTGGAAATTGGAAGCATGTTTTTGTGAACAGAGGACAAAAAATGATTGTTAGTTTTCTTCTATTCTCCTCCTCTACATTTTTTCTTCTATTCCCACTCATTGTACAAGTTTCAACTCTGAAATCAATAAAAAGGAAGGAATTTTATGTCCCCCCATTGGAAAAATTGATTAGTGCTTTATGACCAGTGTGTTTCATTCTATCTTGTGCTCAAAAATTACAAATTTGTCTTTCTTCTATTAATTAATGCATGTAATGAAACTTCCAGTTGATGTGTGTGGGCATCTGACAATCTACCCACAACATTGATTTCCCCCTCCTTCATTCTCAATCCCTCCCCTTTCTCAGATTGATTTCTACTATAGCAAGGAGTTGCTATTATTGCCATAGGGACAGTAGAGTGTTCCTATGGATCTCTAGTTAAAAAACCACCATAAATCCACTTTGGTTTTACATGCTAAATAATGGGAGCTGCACCATTAAAATGTAGAGGGACTTAGATTCCCATAGCATTGGCCTGAAATCCACAAATTTTTCCACAAGACAAATTTTCTTGCCAATAGATATCTTAAAAACTAGAATTTAGATACCTCTGGGCATGAATAAGTGGAAATTGAGTACTCTAAGATATAATTGGTCAAAACACCACGGAACCACGTATCCATAGCACTAGTCCAAATCAAATTATCATCATAAAGGGCTCGAAATTCTTCTTACATCTAGAAAAGTGTTCGATACCTCCAATTTCACTTAGATGTGTAAGAAATCAGCCACTCGTACAATTCTATTGGAAAGATAGCAAAAAATCTCTCATATAGACTATCATACAAACTCTTTTCCACCCACACGTGTGCGTTAAACTTAGATCCAGTGTTAAACTACCATGTGTATTCTTCATCCAGATTGTGTATCCACTCCTCTACAGTTGCTAAGGTCAACTGGTATGTCTTCATCGCGAACCATCCTGGAAACAACTAAAAAAGAGGTCCCAGTAACAGAACCAATGATGCGGCCTAGAATTCACCAATACAAGCCCAGGCATGTTGGCACATCACTCAACCTAGATTGAGTGCTCACCCAAAACACACAAAGGTACCAGGCCCCTCTTTAGGGTTGTTTTTGGAGGATGTTAGCATGATGAAGACTTAAGGCATTTAGATCTATGACTAATATATCATTCCAAAGTGCATATTTAGATCTAGATCTAGAGAATAATAGACTTAGAAGATAACCATGATGAAAGCAAGCATGTAGTATTGAACTATAACCATGATAACAGTTTGATTTAGTTCATAATTTCCATTATTTCAAATTTAGTAATACACAGAAGCTTCCTTACAATAACAGTAATATATGCTCATGCGCGCATCATATTTGGCAGCATAACCTCATAATAACTTAGCTCTTACATCTATCTTATGCTACACATGTCACTACATATTTATAAGGGTGGGATATTTCCCTTCACCTCTTATCCAATCCCAAAATAGGTTACATCTTATTATTAGCCATGCATTGTTACAAAAATAGCCACACCTGCAAGTGTGCTAACAATAGACTACTTTTAGTTAACTAACAGTATTAGATCTATTCTCAGCATGTGTCCATGAAAATAAATTCATATCTGATCCTCCAAAAGTAGCCAATTCATGTCGCACAAGTCTCTAACTGGTTTGTGTGTTCAGCACACTATCCACAATTATAGCTCATCATCGTAAAAATAGCTAAGTCCTAAATCTATCTTTGTTCTACATGCAATATTCCTTCCTAATAATTCAACACCTTTGAATGTACTCTACTCTCTTGTGCAAAACTTTTGTATTTCCTTCACTAAGTGCCAAATTCTGGCTGACTAACACTCATGGTAATCTTTATCTATTTCATACTGATCTTTGTGGCCTGATGCAATCGATTCATTCTGGATTTTAGTACTTCATGCTTTGTGTTGATGATTATTCGAGAAAAATGTGGATATATTGTCATTGTAAGTAAAGTGAAGCTTTTTAAACTTTCAAGAAGTTCAAAGTGGATTTTGAGAAAGAAATTGGTCGTCACATCAGCACTCTCCACTCATATCAAGGGGGGGAATTCACCAGTGATGAGTTCAAATCCTACCTATAAGCTCATGGGATTGGTTGAAAAATTCCTCCTCCACACACACCGTAGAAAAATGGTGTTTTTGAGATAATAAATTGTATTATCATGGAAATGGTGTGATGCATGATTAATGATCCTGGAATTACAAGGACATTCTGGGAGAAAGCAACAAAAATAATAGTTTATTTGTTGAACAAAGTACCCACAGTTGCTCTTGATATAGTAATGCCACATGAAGCATGTTCGAAGCAAAAACCATATATTGCAAACCTCAGAGTATTTGGGTGTAAAAAAAGTATGAACATACCTTAGCAAAACAAAAATAAATTAGATATGAAATCACAAAAATCATCTTCATTAGCTACAGTGAAAATATTCTTAAGTACAGATTGATGGATCCAAAGACCAGGATAGTCGACACCAACATAGATATTGAGTTTTTTTAGAAGAAGGAAGCAGAGAATCCTCCTCCAGCCTCACATGATGTAGAATTTTCAGCAGTAGTAAAAATAGAAGTTGATGTTCCCACGGATGATAAGAGTGATGATGGGGATGATGGTGATGAATAGATAGAACCATGACCCACAGGACTAGTTCAACATATGCCCAAGTGGTATACTAGAATGCTACAAGATGTAATATTGTATCCTCCACTAGATACATCCACCACTGGACCACGAAATCACAGTAAAGCAAGAAAAGAAGTTAAATTTTCTTTAATGAGTAGAGTTATTGAATTTGATGATCCCTCTATAGTCTAAGAATCCATCCAGTAAAAATATTGGAAAGCTTCCATGGACCCTAAGTATCAATGAGTGATGAAAAATAACACTTGGAAACTTTTCAATCTTCCACCAGGGAAGAATACCATTTGATGTAGATGGATATTCAAAAAAAGTAAAAATTAGATGGGACCATAGACAAGTACAAAAATGAGACTAGTAGTAAATGGGTACACACAAAAAAATCCATTGACTATGAGGAGACAGTTTCTCCCACAACTACGATCAAAATGATTAGGATGATCTTTGCTCTAGCTACACAGTTTGGTTGGAAATTCCATCAGATGGACGTAAAAAGTTCCTTTATGAACAAATATTTACAAGAAGAAGTATATATGACTCAACCTGATGGATATGTTATACCTGGTCAAGAAGTAAATGTATGCAGACTCAGAAAATATTTGTATGGCCTTAAATGGGCACCCAGGATTGGTACATAAAAATTGATGAACATCTCATACAACATGGATTTGTTAGAAATCAATACAATCCCAATCTCTACCTCAAAAAGCAAGGGGGTGATATTTTGATTATTCTTTGTCGACGATCTAGCTATCACTGGCAGTTTAATGAAGATGATTTATGCAAAAAAAAAAAGATCTTAAATGATCATTCGACATGAAATATTTTGGTATGATGCACTATTTTATTGGATTGGAAGTATGAAAAAAGGAGAATCACATATTTTTTTCTCAATTGAAGTATACCAAGACAACACTCAAGAAATTCAAAATGATGGATTACACACCTATTGCTACACCTATGGAGAATAGATTGTAGTTATCTCGTTCATATCCATCTCTTGCGATAAATTAAACTCTCTATCAGTATTTGATTTGCAGTCTCATTTAACTCACTTACACTAGACCGGCTATCAACTTTGTAGTGAGCTATCTTTCTAGGTTCATACAGGAACCTAAAGTTTGTCATTTGAAGGAAACAAGGTGCATCTTGAGATATCTCGAGGGAACCGTGGATCTTGGTCTATAATAGAAGAAGAATGATCAATTCTTCTTATCTAGATATTTGAATTCAGATCATGAAGGAAACATTGATCACAGAAAATCTAGTTTAAGGTTTGTGTTCTTTATGGGATCTGGACCAATATCATGGGAAATCAAGAAACAACACTTTGTTTCTCTCTCTTCCACGAAAGTTTAGTATCGTGCTATAGGTGAAACTATCTGTGAAGCTATATGGCTATGTCACATACTTGAAGAACTTAGAATACCATAGGACATACTGACCACCTTGTATGTTGACAATAAAGGTGTTCTCAAACTTGTTCACAATCTAGTTTTTCATGAAAGAACAAAGAACATTTAAGTACAGGTACATTTCATACGTGAGCATGTCTTAAAACAAAATATACAACTTTAGTTTTTTCCAACAATTGAACAACGATTAGATATCTTCACAAAGTCACTTTCATGTGAAAAATTTGAGTTATTCAGAGAATTCCTCTCCTCATCCCTTGAGGTAAACCAAAATTAAGGGGGTAAATGTTAGGTAAAACATATTTTACTATAGTTAATTTTGCATTTACTATAGTAATTATGTAAGTAATATATAATTTTTATATGGTTATGTTTATATAACCATTTATATTTTTTTATTAAACATACGTGAGGTTGTTGTAATTATTGTTATATTGTTTTTAAAATATTTTTGTCTGTATTATTTCCCAGTTGTACCTGTGAAACATAATTCTTTATTTGTACTTGGCTATGCAATATATATAAATGTCGCATCCCATTCTTTGTAATGTTGATTTCTTGCATATCAATAAAATAACGAGGCTTCTATCCCTCTTCTTAAATTACAGCTCTACGTCAAAATTCCTTTTTTCTACAACCACAATTCCAGCACTAAGCATTCCTAGCTCACTTTTTGTCATGCTTCGATGATCAAATATCTCCTTCCTTACATGTATTTATAGCCTTTTCCATGTACTCCCATGAACTAGAGGATGGGAAAGGTCATGGAAGAGAAGATACATGGACAACCTTTTCAATTCTAGGACTATTTGTTTCAAATTTTATTTTTCCATTGAAAGTGAAACGACCACCACCCAATGCAAATCAAAAATAATAGGACCACCATCATGGCTGGGTGGTGGTTATAGGACCTCCACCCTGGTTGGGTGGTGTTTCTTCAGCTGATCCTTGGCATAGAGTGACGGTTCTATTAAATTACAGACAAAACCTCCTTTTCTCCATTTTATTTCTTTGGTGTTGATTAATGGAATAAAGTAGATTCAGTTTGGATCCATATGGATCACACCTCCCCTGCTTAGGAGGCTTTTGGTCTAAAAAAATATTTTTGGGGGAGTAGATGAGGAGACAACTCCCTCACTTTCTCTTTCAAGTACCACCGTGCCTTCCCTTTCATTCAAACCTACCAAGACTCTTTGGGACCTCTTCTCGTCTCTCTATAATTATGTTGTAGCACTACATCCTCCTCCAATTCGCCTCATGAGTCCAAGATGCAATCATAAATGGAAGCTAGTAAATATAATCCTTCATCTTCATCAAGCATGGATGGCTCATATAGGTGCAAATTCTCAAAATTCACTACTAATTACATCCACATAAATGGTGGAAAATCAAGATGAAAGGCATTTTCTCCAACCTACTCCAATATGGTGAAGGGTCCATATCATAGTGGCTTGAGATTTTGTGCCTAACCTTGTAGTCTTTCCTTACTCAAGTAAATCCAAACTCTGTCTCCAACATGAAGCTTATTCTCTCTCCTATGTTGGCCATGTCTAGCCTTTTACTTGGATTGGGATTTCTCCAACTTTTATTTAAATTTTAGATGGATTTTTTGTATCTTCTCAATGAATATTTTTTCTCTAGTCACCTCTGTGTCTCATATCTCCTCATCCTTCTACCCAACTACTATGTCTAGTAGATTTATAGGTAGATGTCCCAAGAATGTTTCAAATGGTGACTTCATAGTGGATGTGTGTACTGCCCGATTGTGTGAATGTTGAATATAGGCTAAGGATTCATCCCAATTCCTTGGGTATTTGTTGTTATACCCTTTGATCAACTATACCAAATTCTTATTCACCACCGCAGTCTATCGATCTATTTGTGGATGGAAATTCATGCTCCTCTGTAGCCTGGTATCCATCTTGTCCCACAAAGGAGTCCAAAAATTCTCCAAGAACCTGGAATCCCTGTCAGAAACAATAGACTTTAGCAAGCCAAAATTCACGGATACATTAGCAAACAAAATATTTGTTGCCTCATGTGCTTTTAATGTCTTTTTACATGCCTTAAGAATACATATCTTATTGAATCTATCAACAACAACATAGATATATTCATGGCCATGTTTAGACATAGGTAATCCTCCTACAAAATCTATTGAAATTTCCTCCCACAGACGAGTAGGTACTAGTAAAGGCATATACAAACCCTCCTTCCTATTATTAGTCTTACTGGTACAACAAAGGTTACATCCACGTATAAATTTTAATACTTCTTCTTGCATATTGAGCTAATACACATACCTTTACAAGTGTGTTAGGGTCTTACTAACACCAAAATGTCCCGCTACTTCTGATGTATGTGTTTCCCTCATCAATAGAAGTCTTTATTATTTTGGCACACAAAGACTTCCCCATCAGTAGAGAAGCCCATCCTTGAGATAAAAAAATCTTCAATCCCTGTCCTTTCAGCCCCTTGGGACTGCAACTTCTTAAATGTCACCCCAAAGTCTCTGTCTTGGGCATATTCCTCTCCGTAAAATTCCTTTATAAAGGGATCAATCATAGAGATAGTCTCCAAAAAGGATATCCTCTCATGTGTAGGTGGCTTAGACAACATGTCTACCACCAATTTGTACTACCCTTCTTGTATTTGATCACCAGGTGGAACTGCTGAAGGAATGCCATCAATTTGTAGTGCCTTACCTACTACAATTTATACCATGCTTGCAAATACTTCAGAGGTTTGTGGTCAGTGTACACAATAGTTTCTTTACCTAACAAGTAATGCTTCCATTTCTTAATGGCCTGAACTATTGCATACATTTTCTTATCATATATTGAATATCCTCTAACTACCGAAGTAAAGGTCTCATAATGATAACAGGTTGGCTTACCTCTATGTAGCAACATTGCACCCATAGCATAGTCACTGACATTTGTCTCTACTTCAAAGGGTTGCTGCAAGTTAGGAAGAACAAGTACTAGAACATGACTAATCTTGTACTTTAATAACTCAATGGATTTTTCTTGTTCCTTACCCCAATCAAAACCCTTACTCTTTATGGCCACTATGTGTAGAGGTGTTGTAATAATGGAGAAGCCCAAAATGAACTTCCACATGTATTGTAATGCTCACAAAAAACTCCTAGCCTATGTGGCTCTTGTTGGTGTTGGCTAGTTGGTGATGGCTTCCACATTCTTCAGATCCACTCGTAACTCTCCTCCTCCAATCATGTGCCCAAGATATACAAGTGACTGTTTAGAAAATTCACATTTCTTCATATTACATAGCAGTTATTTCTCCTTGAGAACTTGTAAGAATTTTTTCAAATGAGTTAGATGTTCCTCCCATGTGGCACCGAAAATCAATATATCATCCAAATAAATAATGACACATGAATCTATGAAATCCCGTAATACATCATTCATCAATCTCAAAAATGTAGTGGGTGTATTACATAAACCAAATGGAAGTACTAACCATTCATACAAACCCTATTTTGTCTTTATGGTAGTATTCCATATATCCTCCTCCTTCAGTATTACTTGGTGATAACCCGAATTGAGATCCAACTTCATGAAGAATTTGGAATGTTGAATTTGGTCCAACAGATCATCTATGTGGGGGAGCAGATATCTATTCTTTATGGTGATCTTGTTCAACGTGTTGTAGTCGATGCACATTCTCCAAGAACCATCCTTCTTCAACACCATCACAATAGGTGAATTACATGGTGAAGTGCTCAGAGGTATCACACCCTAGTCTAGTAGTTCCTAGAGTTGTTTCTTTACTTTAGTAATCTCTAACAAGGATTTCCTATACAACCCAATGTTCAGTAGAGGGGACTCTAACAACAACTAAATCTCATGCTCTACCTTTCGTTTTGGTGGTAACCCACTTTGAGCCTGAAAAAATTCCTGAAAAGACTAAATAATATTATCTATTGAGCAGATGAAATATAGTTGAAGGATGACATCTTGGAAATTTTGGGTGCGCAAGAACAGGGTAGGTGGGAAGGCACGAAATCATAGTAGAATATGAGTGCACCTAGAAATAGTCAGAATCAGAACTTAGCCATTTTTTATATGAGGCTATTTTTAGAGATAGAGTGTAGAACACACAAATATATGAAGACTTACAGTTCATGCAAGGTTATTTTTAGATGTGCAGTATTTTTAGTGCCATGCAAAGTTTTGGTTTGATAATATGATTTATGCATAGAGTTAACTATAGGAAATCTATTATTAGAGCACTTGCATGCTTTTTTATTCTCTCGTAAAGGTACATGGATATTCTTAGAATGTGTTCTATTTTTTGAAGGTGCATGGGAAGTGAAGGGAAAGTCCCCACCCCTATATATATGTATTTATTTGCACGGCTTAGAGAGACCAATTATTGTAGAGTTATGATGCATATTTGTTAGCACACATGAGTGTGGAAACTAGATCTTGATGTATGAAGCTTTTGTGTGTTACAATATTTAATATACTGGATAATACTAGCTATAAATTGGTGTTAGATGTGACTGAGTATTGTTCTTGCATGGTAAATCTCATTATAATCATTGTTTGGTTAATCTTTCATATGGTTTAGATCTAGATTTGGTTTATGCACTGTGGATTATTTACTTTATGTTATAAATCTAGACATATACATATGTAATCATGCTAACATTCTGGAAAAAAAACTCTAAAGAGGGACCTGCTACCCTTGCATGATTCAGTTGAGTGCCTAGTTTAGGTTGAGTGATGTGTCAGTGTGCCTTGGATTATTTAAAGTGAATTCTAGGCTATATCATTGGTTCTATTATCGGGACCTCTTTCTCATCTATTTTTTAGGATGTTGCGTGATGAAGATATACCAATTGACCTTGGCCAGTAATGAGGAGTGGTTAGTAGATTTGGAAGAGGAGTACTATCATAGATTCAACATTGGAACTAATTTTAATGCACGCTCGTGGGTTGAGGAGAATCTGTATGGCACATTGTATGAGACGTTCTTTGCTATCTTTCCCTTAGAGCTATACAAGTAGCTAGTTGTTTATGCGTCTAAGAGGAATTAGAGGTTTCACACACTTTTTTAGACATAGGAAGAATTACAGGCATTGTATGATATAGATCTGATTTAGATGTGCTCTGTGGATGTTTGGTTCTGTGATGTTTTGACCAGCTATATTCTTGAGTACGCCATTTGGATTTACTCTTACCCAAAGGTTGCTGAGTTTCATTTTTTTACGCACACCCAAAGGATCATATTTGCGCAGTTTCCCACTAGTGATCAATATCCTGATTGTAACCCTAGATTTAGAATAGAATTTGATGGCTAACTAAACCCCACCACATTTTGGTAACGATGGCAGACCTAGCGGTATAAAGATAGAGGAAAGACAGGCATCTTAAGTTCAATGAGGTGCATGAGTGGGATTTAGATAAGTACTAGGAAGTTATAGAGTAGATGTCATTATGGAGAGAGATGGATCATGAAGGATTTGAATCTCACGTAGAAGATGTGGAGCTAGAGAATATGGATCTCCCCTATCTATGAAATCATGGTAGGGAACCCTCTTCAACCTTAAATGAGAGTGTGTTGATAGAGATGACATGGGCCGTGGGCACGCATCTTAATATACCTAGATACCTATCCCTTGAGTTTGGTTTTCTGGGTTCTACGATAGTCAATAAACATCAAGCTAGTGTGAGCAGTAGAGTTGCAGTAGATAGAGTTAATTTGTAGTCAAGTTTATGAGTTAATCAGGGATCTTATTCATCTATGATGTAACCATCATCTCCTATATTTGAAGGACATGTTAGAGGTATATTTTCTGGTGCATCATCAGAATAGAACATAGGCACGTAGAACCTTGACATCACATCTATAAGTAGTGCCACTTCACAAACTATGGGTGTTCAACTTAGCACAATCATTAGAACACAGGGAAATGCATCTTCCAGTCCATTACCTACTGGAGGGGGTAGATTAGGTAGCTCAGGTGTTGGTGGATCTGGTGGATCTAAAGGTGGTGGAAATACAGGAGGAAACACAAGAGGTTCTAGATCTGTTGGGCAAGGGCTACACTAACCTCAACAAATTTATATGGAGATGTATTTTTGTCTTCTAGAGTATAGAGGCATTAAAGATGCATCTGAGAATGTGCATATGTGTGAGATACTATGATGCCCAAAATGGATTACAACTCCAGAGCACAAGGAAAGTCATTTTTCAAATACATTACAGGAACACATGCACACCTGGTACAGTAATTTTGATCCTAATCTGATATTTGTGGTTTATACAGCACAGCAAGATAATTTATTAAAAGAACTTTATATCCCTGAGTTTGAGAAAAAAATCATAAGTGCGCTAAAGGATATTAAGTAGTGCACTGCTGAACATGTTCAGGAATATGATGCATATTTCAAGACTCTCCTATCTAATTTATCTTATGACATTCATGCAAGCTAGTATGCACAGTGGTTTGTTGGAGGACTGATCATGCCTTTTAGGAGGGTGATTTCTCACAAGAATTATACAGATCCACACGAGGCACTTGAAGCATCCCTGCATGCTGAGGTAGTAGGAAGTGTGGACATAGGAGTGAGCCCATTCTTGGAAGCTCAAATTATATAAATGGTGAAACAGTTAGAGAAATTATCTTCTAGTTCAACACATGAGATGTGCACTAGAATTTTGTGTACATATTATGAAGTAGAGAGGCACTCTAAGGATATTTTCCCTTGAAAATCGATGAGCTCCTTTTTGTTGGATTCTGATATATGTTACTTGGATAAAAGTTCAAGTTGGTGCCCATTATTGTATCACACGATAAGAAATATTGTGTCTAGTTACTGTAGTATTTTTAGGTCCTCAACTCATGATACTAAAGATTGCATATTAATTGATCATATCCATGATGCCATTGATATTGGCATATGATAGACTGGTGCTACAAATAATTCTAAGGAAAAGGGAGAGCATCATGACTATGATCACAGTGAGGGGCCTTTTGATGATGGTCATGGTAGAGGTCGAGGTTACAGAGGTGGATTCAGAGGTCAAGGTTGTAGGGGAGGAAGGATTGATTTACCTTGTGGAACTTTTTATACGTGTGGATCTCCTTATCACTACATGTGTGAATGTCCATATAATATTGTGTGTTCTTTTTGTAGAAATAATCATAGTTATGAAAAATTATCAGAATTGCATGAACACCTAAGAAAGAAACATAAACAGGAAAATAAGGGTGCAGGAATGGTTAGAGTACAACATACCATGGAAGACCAATGGATTCCAAAGTTAGTGCTAGATACTCAGTTAGTACTTGTAAAGATTACTACACGCATTGAGGTTGTGGGCGTTAGGGAGGATCTACAACAAAATCCCACCATTACTAAGGAGGAATTCCTACATGCTAAGTATCCCAACCTTATGCATTATAAGGATGTTTATTAAGAAACCATGGAGGTAATTCAGATTTTATAGGGTGAGGTACAATGTTTGAAGGAACAGTCGTGGAAGTTAGAACAAAAGAAAACAACTGATCTCCATTAGATAGATGTTGATGATTTAAAAGAGGTTTGTAAGATGTTGCGCCAAGAGAACATTATTCCTTTATTGGGGAGATGGTTGAAGGGAAACACTCCTCGCACTGGGACTAAGTATGAGAGACAACTTCTGCATGTTAATATTCCTCTAAATAGTTTGGATTATGACAAGGAGACTACTCTAAATGTTGTTGTTGATGGCTAGATTTTGAGTAACATCTTGATTGACACAGGTGCGGAAGTGAACGTACTTAATTTGGATGTGTGGGTTAAGATGGGAAGAAATCCATTACATCCATCTTCCAATTTTCTATTCATGGAAAATCAGACTAAGGAAACCCCCATTGGAGTTTGAAAAGATACATCCATTACTATACAAGGGGCCAAGTTCACTGGGGACTTTGAGGTCTTAGCACTTGCAAAAGTAGAAAATTTTCCCGCATCACTTGGGCACCCTTGGTGTTATGAAAATAACACTAATTTGCATTTCAATAAGTGGTATATCAGATTTGAGAACAAGGAAGAGCATTTCATCATACCTATGACAGATGGGAAGTCTACGCCTTATGTAGAGCCCTTAAGCAAAGAAAACTTGGACAAAATTTATGTGCGTACTGTTTGAGATCTGGAAGTGCTTGAGCCATCAAAAGAATGAGTTCTCCAATGGGATGATGCACAGTACATGAGCGATACTAAAAATTTGGTGTGTGACAATTGGGTGCACAATACTTATGAAATGGTCAGGTGCAAAGTACAAATTACAGTTACACGTGTCAATAAGCCACACAGTATCAGATGTTTGGGCAGCAGTTAGGTACCAAAGTACATAGGTCAAGAGAATCGAGAAGAATTCCTTCTTGCTATGGAAGTTCAATGGTACTGTCAGGTGGAAAGAAGGAACATGTTAGTATATACTCTGTGCGGGATGGTGGCGCACTGGTGCATGGTACACATGGATAATCTTTTGGAGTGGAGAGAAGTAAGGATTTATTTATCTTCTCAATTTCTAAGAAGCAATGTGCCTACTCAGATTTGTACATTTCATGGTAATGATCCTGTTTAGCACCATGTTTAGTAGTGTGAGAGACTATGGACAGTGGGGCATGATGCTTTACCACCTTTTTTGTGGGTGCACAAGTTTTATTTCACCTTGTGAGGTTGCGCACATGCATGATATGTCTACACAGATTTGAATAGGGTCAATGGAAATTGGAAAGAACTCACTGAAGGTATGAATCAAACCTTTGATTACTTTTCTTCTAAACCTCCGGTGAATGAGGCATTTTAGGTTATGAATATTTTAACTATGGGAGAAAGTGCAAAGGTTGAGGAGTTACTTCAAGAGTTGTTAGGAGAATCAGACCTGGTGGCACACTTTGAATAGGAAGAAATAAATGCATAGAAGCTTGGGTGTGCCTGCCTAGAAGGAGGAAAGGTTAATATGATCTACATAGTTGATAACAAAGAGGTAGAGAACCTGGATATTGATCACATTAAGGGTATGCATGAAGTCTTGGATAGTGTAGATGAGAAGTTGTGCACCTTCCATGAACCTATGAAGAGAAAGAACATGAACATTGAAATGGATGCTCAACCCAAGGAATCTATTATCAGAGATTACTGGTATGACTCTGATTTTTTTTTATTAGTATGGGTAAATAATTTTGAAGGGACTATACCCTGTGTACAAAAAGGCTCAAAATCTAGATATCAAAAGAAGAGACACCAAACCTAGATATGCCAAACACCATAGACTAGGAGGCTCAACAACCAGATAATACAAAATAGGAAGAAAAATAGGATCAAGATAGACAGTGATCCGAATAAGAGTGAAAGAGACAAAAAATGAATAAGAGGGAACCACCACTAGTCATCCTAGTCAAAAAATAGCATCAAAATCGCCAAATAACAGCCACTTCACTGCCAGTAAACATCAACAGGGCACTGTATCACTTGACAACTCGGACAATCTTGGCCATAATCATTTAGAGCAAGATGAAAAACGTAATGGCCATGGCCTGGGATGGATCTTTCAAATCCGCTTAGGCAATTGCGAGATATTTGTTCTCCTTTGATCCCATATATCCTCGGTAATGTCGCTGAGACTACATATACTTCGCACATGTTGCTCTATAAAATTATAGATACTTTTAAGAGCTGAGAGGATACAATCATTATTCCCTTTTGCATTGCCAAGCTTGGCATCTAGAGAGAGAAGCTTCTTGAATATTTTAGCAGTGGTATCATCTTCTTCAGAGTTTTGCAGCTTCCTTTTTCCCTTTTTTTTATCCATATCCCTAATAGCACTCTTTAGGTCATGAATCTCCTTTTCCATTTTTTCAACCTTGACCAACAGGTCCACTTCCGTAGATTCCTTCATCAGTTTACTTATGTGAAGTAAATTCTCAGCAAGTTCTACATCTTTATGGCTTCTTAAAACCCTTTGTGAAGATGGCAGAGGGACCTTAGCTTTCATTTCTTTCCTCTTCCTTTTGGGGGTAGCAATGTCAAGTTTTCTATCGGCAAGGGGAGGAATGGAGGTAGGGGGAGTAGGCTGGGGGTAGGAGTAGGATAAGTAATGGCGATGGATGAGTAGGATCAACCCTTGGTGAAGGGGAAAAACCCTTTTGTGATTTTTCACCTCAAGAATAGATTTCTCCAATGAGTTCAACAAATAATGAGGAAAATTTATGGTAAGGTTCCTGTGAAAGTGATTAAGGAAAATTAAGTGCTTCTGGGGGATAGTGACAAATCTCCCCTCCAGAGTAACGTACCCTACCACCATCCTTGCAATCTCAGCAAAGGGCTCAGGAATAGATGCTATTTTGATGCCAGTTGTCACAAACTCCAGATTCTCCCCCTCATCGAGGAACTTTTTATCCTCCACCTCTCTGTCCATGCATTTGTTGAAGAATTTGGTTCCGTCTAGATTGAGCCCGGTGACCTCGGAAATTAGCTCCTCCGAAATCTCAACCTTGATATTACTATACTCAACAGCATGATTCCTCCAGCCATTCACGAATTTTATTGAAATATCTTGATTGAAACCTTGAATATTTTCAATAAAATTTGTAAGACCCCCCTTTTTGCAAATAGTTCTAGAGAACTGTATCATTTTTCCAAGCTGGATTATGGGTGGGCTCAGTCTTGCAAGGTGGTCCCCCCATTTTTCTTGTGATGCTTCTACTTATCACAATAATAAATTTTTTAAATCTATACGATTCATCCTTTGCCCTACTTTTAAAGACCTCCAAAACGTGCGGAAAATTATAATCATTAATCCTCACTTTGCAATTAATAAACTGCACCTTAGCATCTGCCCTACATCTATTAATGATTACACTCTAAGTCATGCATATCTTTGATGATGTCATCACATACTTTAGTACGAAGATTGTCGCCCCTTAGCCAAGTTTGTAGAGTATTGTTACCCCCAATATTTGCCAAACCATCTGCCACACTATTGCCTTCCCGATAGGTATGTTTGATTTTGAAATTATCAAAAATCTTGCAAATATCAATAGCTTTAGTTATAAAGTCCTTGATTGACCAGCTTAGAGGTTGTTTTTGGTTTAACAAATTGATAATGTTCAGTGAATCACCCTCAATTATAATATTGGAAATATTACAATCTCTCGCTAACCTTATTCCCTAAAGCGTTGCTAAAGCTTTCGAGTATTGATTGGTTTTCCTACCCATTTTGCTAGAAAAAGTAGCAACAAAACAACCTCTGTGATCTCTAATCACTCCACCTCCTCCTGAATCCCTAGGATTGCCTTCTGAGGCCCCATCAAAATTTAACGTGTGCCATGTACTGGGAGGTTGAATCCATCGGACTGTGGATCTATCAATGCTAATGTTATTCTTGTTCCTAGCAATGCCAATGTTCCAAGTAGCCAGAATGTGCTCTTCTTCCTCAAGCTAAAGTCTATTTTTAGGGGGTTTAAATCTTTCAATGTTGTCTTTTACTGCAATGATAATTTCTTTGTAAAATTTTTTGCATATCTTTCTAGTATTCCTGAAAATGACATCATTTCTAGCTTTCCAGACTCGCCACATGGTGTGATGGAGAACCAGTTGCCATAATCTCCTCACCACACAGTGCTTGTAAGGAGAGTTCCATTGTTCCCAGGATTGTAGACAAGTATGGAGAAAGATCCATTCCTGATTGAATTTTTCAAAAATAAGATGCCAGATTTTGGAAGTATACTTACAATGAAGAAAGAGGTGTTTGATGTCTTCTGCTTCCTCCTAACACATGCAACATCTGTTAGGCATGATAAATCCTTTCCTAATGAGATTTTCATTAGTGAGGATCTTGCCTTTAATGATAAGCCACTAGAAGAAATTAACTCTAGGGGTTAGCTCGGGAATCCACAGCTTATGCAATTCAATTCACTTTCAATAGAGGCAAAGAAATAATTGTAGCCAGATTTAACCGAGTACTCTCCATCAAAGGAATATTTCCAAATAAGTTCATCCTTATGATTTTGAGGACTGATATGTATTAGGGAGAGATGACTCTGCATGGATGAAATAGTAGACTGCATATTATCCTCATCTACTTTGATCTGTTTCCATTTCCTTTTGTTGTCAAACACCTCAATATAGTCCTGGACTTTCTTCCCATAATTTCAAATTAGGTTGTCTTTAATGTGTCCATAAGAGGAAACCCAGTTAATGTATGACCATTTTTCATTCAAGAAATCAATGTCTTGTCCATCTCTGAGTTTCCAGCTGAATCCCTGGGAGAGAATATGCCTGATGCAGAGAAGATTATTCTAGAAAATTGATCCATTCGGAAGTAGCTGATAAAAAAGAAAGGAATTCATGTTCTGATTGGAAAGGTATGACTCTGAAGTTGCTAAGATCATTGATCTACTGCATGAATTTTAGGACTTATTCCCTAAAGGCTATCATGATATGAAAGGTGTGCATGAATCATTGGGAGAGATGAATATAAATTTTAAGGAAGGTGCACGCATAGTTCAGAAGAGACCTTATTGGATGAATCTGAACTTGCACATTAAGGTAAAGGAAGAAATTGACAAAATATTAATTTCTAGAATTATTGTGCCAATTAAGAAGTTAGAATGGGTGAGTTCTATGATCATCATCATCAATAAATATGGTCAAATCAAAAATTATGTGGATTACAAGGATTTAAATGTTGCATGTGTGATTGATCCCTTTCCCACACCATTTATTGAGGAAATCTTGGAAGGTGTTGCAAGGCATGAAATATACTCCACTAATGGATTCTCTAGATATCATTGGGTAAGGATAGGTGAAGAAGATCAAGAGAAGAAAAATTTCACCACCAAGCCAAGAAGTTTTGCATACACAGTTATGCCCATTGGATTAAATACTGTGCCTACAATATTCTCGTGCATAGTGGTGTAAGAATTCGAGGATTTTATTCACAATTTCGTGTAGGTGTATCTAGATGATTGGACAGTCTATGGGATCATAGAATATCACTATGATAATCTGAGGTTGATGTTCGAGAGGTGCCATCAATTGAGCATATCTTTGAACATTAAGAAGTGTATATCTTGCACAACCTTTTGAATTTTTTTGGGGCACATAATCTGTAAAGAAGGCTTGCTAGTGGATCTGGCTAAGGTAGATGTTATTTTGGGCTTAAAATGTCCTACTAGCCAAACCAAAGTGCATGGATTCTTGGGGTACACGGGTTATTACAACAATTTTATCAAGGGATATGCTAAGATCACCTTGCCCTTAGAATAATTACTCAGGGGAAAAAGAAATTTCTATGGGGGTGAGGCACAGTAGCGCACATTTGACACACTGAAAGAAAGGATTACTACATAACCTATTTTGTGCTTTCCTTCATGATCTGAGAATTTTAATGTTTATGTAAACACCTCTGGCATGGAAATTGGTGTCGCATTAGCTCAACTTGGAGAATGGATTGTTTATCATCCTATTTTATTTGCTAGTAGAAATTTAAATCTAATAGAATATAATTATATAATGAAAGAGCGTGAGGCCTTTTCTGTGATCTACGCACTCCATAAGTTTTGATAGTATTTTCTAGCTACACCTTTCATCTTTTATATAGACCACATGGCATTGAAGTACTAGGTGAACAAGCTCATTTTGCAATGGCACATATGCCATTGGGTATTGTTGTTTAAGGAGTTCAATTTTATAGTGGTGGTTAATCCTGGTTAAAGCTATCTAGTACAGACCATTTATCAAGAATTTGATTTAGAGAGAATGCACATAGCATTGATGATACAATGTTAGATGCACAACTATTCAGGTTAGACCACATGCCCTCAGACTTGGAATATATTATTGTCATTTTATGCACAGGTGTGGCTCCTGAAGGAATGAATGCTTTAGAAAAGAAACAACTTGTTATTTGCATCGTGATTTACATGTTGATCTGTGGAGACTTATACAAGTATGGTTGTGATTATTTTTTATACCGGTGTGTGCTTGAGAATGATCATTATGCAATTAAGGCAGAGGCTCATGGCAATATTGTAGGTGGACACTATGTAAGGGATGCCACCACACACAAGATTATACTAGTTGGTCTATGGTGGGAAACATTATATAAGAATTGCAAAGCATATTTTAAGGCCTGTGATCATTGTCAGCACCTTGGAAATCTTAGGCAATGAGATGAAATGTCTTTGAGGCCTATTACTAGTGTAGAACCTTTTGACAAGTGGGCAATTGAATTTTTGGGCCCTATTTCCCTAGTCGCGCATAGGACAATATCACGTTATATTATAACTTGTACAGATTATCTTACAAGGTGGGAAGAAGTGGTGCCTACAAATAATTTCACAGCAGCTACAGTAACAAGGTTTCTATGGGAAAATATTATTAGCAAGTATGGCTTCCCTTTAAGTTTAACAAGTGATAGGGGTACTCATTTCCTTAATGAGACTATCAGGATATTATTAGATGAATTTATGGTTGCACACCATAGGAAAACCCCTTATCAACCTTAGGAAAATGGAACTACTGAGGCCTTCAAACAAATTTTGAGCCATACCTTGACAAAAAAAAATTATTCTGGAAGGAGAGATTGGGATGATAAGGTTTTTGGGGTACTTTAGGCATACAAGACAACCTACAATAGGTTGAATAAGGCAACAAAATTTCAGCTAGTGTTTGGCCTAGAGGTAGTTCTCCCCATGGAATTCATGTTACCTTCTTTACGTATTGCATGCATAGGAGGTTTGGATGATGAGAAAGCATTGGAAGAACATATTGACAAACTAATGTAGTTGGATGAGAGGCATGTCCTGTAAAGGTGGAGTCAGAAGAAATAAAAAGCCAAACAGAAGGCATGGCATGACAGGAACATCAACGATAATAATCTTGAGGTTGAGAAAATGGTAATTCTATATGATTCAATTTTTTATGCCACCCTGTAAAGCTTAATGTGCATTGGTTGGGACCGTATGTTCTCACTTATATACTTGATTCAGATGTTTTCCAGTTAGAGGTGCTGGATGGAACATGGTTTCCCAGCTACATCAACAAGAGTAGGGTAAATCCCTACTAAAAATAAGTCTTCTTGGTGTTTGTAATAAGGCAGTATTGCTAATTATATTAGGTTTCCCTTAATCTATTCCCTTTATATGTGTTTTCCTTCATCATTGATATGCTTTTTCAATTTAGTTCAGTGTTGTGTGTAATAAGCATGCTTGCACGCTAGAAGCTTATTACAATTTAAGTGTTTTCATGTACAGAGGACCACACATACCCTTAATGTGGGGTCATTTAGATACAAATGTAGAAACCAAATTTGGGTCACACTCTTTTGGGTCCCCTTTTAATTAATCAACATAATGCATACCCTATTCATGTCCCCTTTACGCCACATTGATATTAATTTAATCACTTACAATTGAATTAATATTTATCCTCACAATATTAATTAATTTAATTATTTTAATTAAGTTAATTTAATCCTCACACATCCACCTCACCCTGGACCCATTCCAAGGGCATTTAACTCACAGTCACCAAGTCATCACTCCCTGTGTTGAGTCAACACTTGACCTAACTAAATGAAACTTCTCCCTAAACCTAATTGGACTTCTTTTATGATCTTCCTACCTTTTCTAATGATAAATCCACTTCCCTAAGTGGAACCAAAACAGAAAACATGCCACATCTAGGAAGATCTACTTATTTTTGGTAAAAAGGACTATTTCACCTTAACCAACGTTTTTTTATGCTCGGCCGGTGCCAATTACCTAACCTCCATCAGTCACTTTATATACACTTTCACAACTCTTCACCTAGGTTGGTCATTCAGTTATTGGAGCCTTATTGAATTCAATCTCAAATCTTCAAGCCTTCCTGCATCTAGACGATGAACACTCACAACCACAGTGTAATACAAGAAACTAGTTCTCCTTCCAGAGCATTGGAATTATCATGGAAGCACACAGGCTACATTGTCGTAACACTAGACCTAGCCATCTCTTCTCTGATTAACCACTAGACATCTTCATTCACATGATCTACAAAATACCAAGTACTGTGATTTTAACTACTTGTGCTTATTCCATTATATATATCTTTCTTCATTCAATATTTCATCTCTTATGTTACTCGTATATCACCTTCTTCTCACCAACCTACTATTTAACTAGCCCCAGACCCTTATCAAACCTTGACAGACCTTCCTGACCTGAACAAAACCCTGGTTATAATTAGATTTAGTGTTCCATTTTATATTTAGCATTGAATCTAGTGTATTGTGTGTATAAGAAACCTAAATCATTACATTACAATAGAACATATTTATTTTAGTTTCATTTTTACATTCAATTGTTATTAAACAGTGGATTAAAAACCTCTCTCAAAAGCACCACACTTCCTGGATCTATCATACGTTAGGCAGTCCACTGTCATATGCTATTTAATACTCTTCTTATGGTCTTACTTTGCATTTATAGGTAGTACTTCCTAGACAAAAGGATTTCTCTATGACCATCTTGGATAACGTCAACAACATGCACATTCTACCTTCCACCTTTGCTTCACATGTATTCCTCCTTAATCATTTACCTTATATGTTTTTCTCATACATATGCAACTTATTGGTGAAACATTTTGGCACACCTAGTGAGACCCCTTTTGGGTTCTTTTGCATTGATTCATTCTTAGGGAATCATTGTGTGTTTATTTCCTTTTGAAAGAGTTCACATTAAACTTTCTCCCTTGGAACATTCTTCCTCTTCTACTTGTCTCAGTGAAACACATATTTTGGACTAAAAAGAATGCTTATGTTTATTCTGTATTGCAGTAGTGAAAGACATACTCTTTCCTATTCATCATCTCTCTCATCGAATTTCATTATGGATTTGGGTTAAAAATATTTGCATCTCATTTCTGTCAATTATATTTTAGCTCATTTAAATTGTGGGTAACCTATATGCTGGAAGTCATAACTAGCTGATGGTTGACAAATTGAATCATGGTTCACTTTGTACAAACACTCCCAAAACAAATCACTAAGAAAAACAACTCACTACTTAAACATCTTCCCTCCCAATATTTACCGTTAATGACTAATAATTGGATTAGTGGCAGAGCCAGCTGGTGTTCTAGCCAGTCATCATATCAGAGTAAGTCCTCGCGTACTGTGAAGTATATATTAGGGACCCCAAGAAAACATTTACGTGAAACCAACCATAGTTGTTAGTTTCTTTCGTGCACCTTTGTTAACAAAATTTTTTATTCTATCCACAAACCAGTCCTAAATTACATAAGCCACAACATAAAATATACATTATAGGATTTCATGTTTGTTAGCTTTTGCTTGATTTGTGTTTTGAGGTGTGAGTTCATCTTTCTCTATTTTTCTCTCCCTACACACTCCACAATCATAGTTGGTGTATTCATTCTTTTTCTGAGTGTGTTAGGATCTATCATTGGTATACTTAGAATTTAGGGTTAGCCTTTTATTTGATCTAAATCACCAAAAATTGCTTTTTTCTATCTCTTCACAATTTTCATAGTAACTAGTATCGATCCAACGAATTCCATCGGTTACATTATCATACCAACATCAGTTGAATGACCATCGTGGATATTGTTCTTTTTTAGTAATTTACGCCAAAATAGTATTCAATCTACATTTTTATTCTTTTTGTGACTTGTTCTTTCACCTTATCATCATTTTTGTGTTTCGTTATTGCCTACAAAGTTCAGATCCATCTCATTCATACCTTCTCATCTCCATATTTTAATATTTTCTTCATTTATAGTAGCTGGTATTGGTCCAATGACCGCCATCAGTTAATTCATCATACCACCATCATTTTACTAACCGTCGTTGGTTCCTTTCTATTTTTGTCACTTAACTAAAATAGTATTCAAATCACTCCCATCACTTGCTGTGACTTCCTTTGTCACTCCACTACATTTTTGGGCCTTTGATACCATCTTCAGAGTCCGGTTTCATTTTATTTTAACCTTCTACTATCATATTTTTGAAATATTTCAATTTTCCATAGTAACTGACATTAGTTCATCAACTGACATTAGTTACTCTCCTATACTGGAATTAGTTACCTAATCGGTGTCGGTATATGTGTTTTGGTTTTTCAATCAAAATAGTGACTAATTCCACCTTTCAGATCCATTTTGTTCCATCTTTATGTTTTTCTATATCATCAATAGAGATCATATTACCAGTTCTACTTTCAGTCACATGGTTTTGACTCATAGACAAGCCAACCCTCTCATGTTTCATGCTATCCATCACCCGCTCCCACCTAGCCCATTTCCACCTTCCATTTCATCACATATGGACCCGAACCAGCCTATTACCATACATATTAGTGATGAGGAGTTCACAAGACTCCTTGATCAAAATCCCATTGTACTGCAGTATTACCTCTCTCACTCATCCACCCATGACTCATCTAGACAACTTATATACGACATCAGTCACTACTAGTACATCATTATTAGTATTTCAGTCACTACTTATATAGTACATCAGTCACTACTAGTACATCATTACCTATTTATGCCTCATCACCTATGGTTTCTCATCTTCACCCCACATTATTAGTATCTGTCGCACCTACAACAACTACCATGCCCTCAACATCTATCACCCCTATGACGTCTACCATATCATCATCCCCTACCCTTAGTGTAGGCATACCTACATAATATGTTTCCTATGTGACTTTTACATCCTAGCCACCACTGGTGTTAGAAACCCACACTCCCTTCTAAACCTTGTCCTCTCCATCCCACAATCTCTTCCACTGATCAGCACGAGAGTCTTTAC
Organism: Taxus chinensis; assembly: GCA_019776745.2. Lineage (NCBI taxonomy): Eukaryota > Viridiplantae > Streptophyta > Pinopsida > Cupressales > Taxaceae > Taxus > Taxus chinensis. The sequence goes on from CM034150.1 coordinate 861,149,852, forward strand.
ATCTATACCACCGACCAATACCTATCATAAAAAATTGACTATTTCATCTACCACTTATCCTAGGCATTTTACCGTGACATCCATCCCATCCTATATTCCCTCATCGTAGTTTTCATACTCGGCACCACCACATTCTAAAGTTCTATCTGCATCATACCATCTTACCTCCCCCCTTATACTGTGGGGGTTGCATTGCCATCACAACCTATAAAATGATCTTATCAAAATTATGATGGGCAAGATGCAGACATTAGATTCATCCATCTCTAGCTCGTGTAACTCTTTCACATACAACGAGATTTGCAATGAGCCCATTCACCATTTTGTTCCAATTTTTCCATACCCTACAAATTGGGAAATGCCAAAATATAACTGATTCAATAGCAAATAAGACCCACAACATCATTTGTGGTCTTTTAAACATGTTTTTTATCTCATCGCTCATGATGATGTATTGCTCCTGTAAACATTCCCAATGTCCTTGACATGACCCACTTTATATTGGTATAGTGCTCTACCTACGCACTCCATATTTTCATTTAATCAGGTAGCTTAGGATTTTCTAGACCAATTTTCTATCAACATTGTTAAGAAGGTCAGAATGATCGATTTGTGTGTGACACACCAATATGACGATGAGTCTATTGTAGACTTTTTCACTCGTTGATGTGGACTGGTTAACCAAATCACATTCCAACTTCCTCAAACCAATTTAATAGAGTTGTTTACTTGAGCTTGTACTAGACACATCTCGCTGACTCTCCTAGTCCAAACTTTCCGCACATTCGATGAGGCATTCATAATGGCCTGGAAACTTAAAATCCGCGATATTATGGAGAAGAAGTTGCAATTACGTAAAAAAAACACTCCCTTCAAAATAAATGATTCTTCTTCTTCGTTCAAACCAAAAAATAATTATTCTAAAGAAAAATAATCTACCAGCGCAGTGGTTTTAAAATATGGCCCTTCTCATCCATCCAACCAATCACATAACATCCACTTTTTAAGAATTAAAAACAACAGATTTTTTTTAAACATAATGTTCTTTGTTCTAAATTAATATAATTCAAAACACACATTCCATTGCCAATCCATCTCATAAAATAAAACCATATGTAGTTGCAATGAATCAAAGAAACATTGATCTCTCATTCCATGACTCGGTATTAAACTGATCTCTCATGTTAACTTTTTTAAGTTTATACTATGTATACTTGGTTCCTTTACCAATTTAGGGGCACCCAAATGTTTTGTCTAAGAAACCTATCTAAATATTTTTTACTGATAGTCATCTGAAATCCCACTTTTTAAACTAGGTGACATAGAACAACACACAACAACTTGCGATACTTTGGCCAAAGTTTTAAACATGTCTACCATGTTTATACATTCCAAGATGACATACTCATTGAAAGAAATATGTCCTTCACAACACTTATACTATTATCTAGATTAGTCATCCTTGACTACTATCAACCCAAATCTGAATACAAGTTTCACACTAAATAAGGGAAACTACATGCACTAGTGTGGAATACTACTCATGGTGACTAAGGATACATAGACATACTCATTCGAATTCTATCAATTGGGTGTGTCTAGTAACCCTAAGTCAACATGAGTTGACCAATACACTAATTCATGTTTTTATCTCTTTTTAGAGTAGAACCATGAACCGAACTTCCATTTATGTCTATCGAGTTAATTAAAATAAGTGGGGTGTCGTAGCATATTAGGTTGCATCATAGTATCCTTGTAATGATTCCTGTCATCATAAAGGTACTCTGTTGTAGTCATTATGTTACAACAACCAACTAAGTTCCCTCAACTAAAGTAACATACTTGATAATATTAGGTTATTGATCCAATAATTAATATCTTATAAATTTTATCATTAACAACGCACTTAAGGGTCCACTATGTATGATTTACCTAAACAAGGGTATGAATTTTGTTTTATACAAGAGAAAGGTATTCGGATAAAATCAGCAACCCTGTTTATTCTACAATCATGTTTAAACTCATTTTATTCTTAATCATTTATTTTCATTTATCAATATGTCTAAATTCAATATTAGAAAAGTAAAGTCATTAAGTTTTCTCACCACAGTTAACATTGTAACAAGCTTGTTTGAAAAATTATACATTAAACTTCGGAATAACATAATTCTAAATCTTTTTAATAGCCCTTTTAAGCATCCATGCTTCTAAATATTTATATCATATAAGGAACATATAGCTAATCATCATTATGATTTAATCATAAACACTTAACAAGATATCATACATAGTTCATTATTTAAATTGCAAAGAAAATTATTTTTTTCTTTCTTTATTAAGGATTGATGTCGTTTTAGTGTAATCATAAAACATATGGCTTAGTTCAGTAAAAAGAAGACACACTATTTTATATAACTATTCACATTCCCTTTTCTACATAAGGATCTACCTGCAATTATCAACTTAGTTATGTTGCTTCCAATGAAAAGAATCAAATTAAAAATATAAAATCCTTAATCCTAGAAGAATTATATATATTATAATCTAATAGGTTATATATTTCAATATTAAAATATATCCATAAGGACCCATCATGCAAGATATTAGCTAGAAATATTACAAAGACCAAAGTTAAGAAGACCTTAGAAATAAATCAGAAATCAACATCTTTACCACAACAATTCATTTATTAAAAAGAGAATTCACCACTCTCTAAACTTAGTAAGTATTTCAAACATTTACACCAATGTCTTTCCACCAATATAAAACTAATTTTAATACGTATTCATGATTTATTTTTCCAATAAGAAGTACATTTCAAGTAAATGTCAATACATAGACATCTGAATGAAGAGATGATATCATTAGTAAAACAAATGTAACTTTCTATAAGGCTTTCTTCTTTCATATTTTATGAAGTCTATCTATAAAATTGTTAGCATGAGTTAGTTCATATGAATTGAGCATGATAAATGCTATAACATTAAAAAAATATGCTTTTTACTAAATGTTTCACAAAAGGAACCTTGTTGTTAATGAAAAGGTTCCAAATACAAAAATAAATTCAAACAGAAAGATTTTTCACTAATGAATATGAAACAGATTTAGAGAGGATTCAAAGACTCTGCAGGTTATAATATTCAAGAATGAAATAATTAATATAACATAATTAATTATATCTCAAACACAATTATGAAAATAATTACAACATGATAATCATCCAAAAAGCAACCAATTAAGAAAAGAATAAATAAAATTCATATCCTAATTTCAAACTTCTCAATCTAATTTCCAACCTAAGTTCCACAAAACTCGACCAGTTCTTATCATTCAAAGGAAGGTGAATTGATCTAAACATAATGTCTTGATAAGAACAATATGTTGTTCTAATAACCATCAAAACATCAACAACCTACTAATAGATTTGAATGATAAAACAATAAATATCCAACTTGGATATCAACCTTGTCAAATAATCCTTTCCATCCAAAGCCTTATTCATAATAAAAAAGGATTATGTTGATCATGGAACCAACTAGACAATACATGAAAGAATATGTGTATACAACATGAGATATTTGGAATACAGACCCAAATAAAAACTTAACCAATGGTAACAGTTCCTTGAGATCCTAACTTTCACACTGTTTTCAAAACTCAATTGATCAAAAGATAATGATCACAACCCTTTCAGCTAAAACGATCATATCTGAATGTTCATTATTTCCATAAGCTATAAATGGTGAAAGAAAAATATCAGTTATAAATGAAAACACACAATGTTTTTTATCTTACTCAAAAGACCAACCCCATGATCAAAGAAGAGTATCTTACTTACATTAATCAGAGTATACATGTCATTATCAATCTACACAAAAGAACTTGCATACAAAAAAAACATCATTCGGCTCATAAATACAACTAAGGATGCCAAAACAGTCTCAAGGAGATAGTTTAAAAGACTCCATCAAACCTGCAACCGTCATTAAGAAAAACACGACATTCTAATATGAATCTTGTTCAGGATAACATGATCTGTAACTTAACACAATATCCATATGCACTTACAGAGCATAAATTCCACATGGGACCATAATAATAAAATAAAATGAACCTAATTTAAAAGTACAACAACTCAAGACTTTCTCAAAAGTTCAATCAAGTTCTATACAGGAACCAACTCGAAGAGAGTACTCAAACAATGATGAGTACAACATCACAAGAAAAAAACAAATTTTAACTAGACTATAATTTCATTCAATACCATTTTAAATTTATGCAATGGCCTGGAACAATCCAAACCAAATATTATTCATTTCTCAGGCCAAACCAATGGGTAATCATTCAACATTATCAAAACAAATGAGAAAGAGATATTATTACCAGTCTCTACAACTAAATCAGGTCCACCCATGAAGGGTTGAAAACTACAATCGTATATAAAAATTTAGACATAAAATCTAATATACTCCTCTTAAAATGCACTTATAGTGTATGAAACAACTTCGCATATCACCCAAAAACCAACAAAGAGATCCAGAGATCTGTCTCAATACAAACCAATGAGTAACCAACAACTACAACAGAAACTACAAGCATTCATAGCAAAAGTTGACCAAATAATGTTGGTATCCAACCATTTAACAACTAGGTAAGCTGGTCAATACCCAAAATCCATAGAGATTTCCACCATAACACTAACATACATTCCACGTATACAAGTTACAAAATCAAGGTGCATAATCTAACCAAGAAAACTAATATAGTCTTCCCTTACCATTCATGGAGTTCAATAGATATAAAAATAAGGAAAACACAAATTTTTTACCAATAAAGGAAATCCCATAATCACAATAACAATTGTATACACAACATCACAATATATTCCATAAGAAACCATAATCGAGAAATTCATTGAAGCAGGAAGAATAAAATAGAAAAAAACAACTAATGCCAAGAATGATTTCATAAAAGAGAAGAGTTATTTTAATGAAAACACTTAAGTAAATGCAAAATATTTAATGATATAGGTCCTATCATGCCTGGTAGTACTCATGTCTCCTTTTCTTGGCCTCAATCCTTCATGCAAAACCTCTACTGCAATATTTCCATGAAAACGCCAAAACCTAAGCCTCTGAAACTTTCATCACTTCCTTCTTATAGCTTTCATTCTCTTATTTCATTATTATTTCCACCATGCAAGGAGAGATTAATGCATGCCAAATTTGAACTGGAGGTTCGAAAGAATGAAAAACAACATGTAGAGCTCCAAAGATCACAAAAACCAAATGAAACAATAAAAACCAAAAACCATCTATTCCTCCAACCTTCTCCTATTTCCCAGGAGGGTTTTTCTCTGATCAAGAACATTAATTGCCAATAGGACTACCACGTCCTTCCCAAACTTCCCACCATCACCAACTCTCTGTTGGTTAAAACTAAAAATTAAAACTTCATGTAAATGAAATTAGAAGAGTTGACAACTCAACATTCCCTTAATTTCCATGCATTCACCAAAATGTGCAATAAGAACGTATTTAATGCCTCATTCAAATATTTTAAATGCCTTAGGAATTTGTGCCACCACACCCATCCACTTTCCATCCACTCCATCCCCTTTAGGCTACCCCAATGCCCTTAGGTTAAGGTTCAAATAATATTAGCTTATAAACCAAACTTATGTCCTTAGGTATAATTTCTTATTTAGTCTTAGAATAACTAGTATCAAGACTTAGGATTACCCCCTTCCAAATAATCAACCATAATAATAAAATCACCTTATCTTAAACTTAGGATAAGATAATAATCATAGGAAGTTAGATTAAATTAGGTCCCAAAACTAATCATCAACATTACCTTATGATGAATAAAAATGACATTCTTAGATCACTATAAAGGGCATATGCAAAAGATGTCACCTGTGATCCCGTGGTAGCCTAGGTTTAGAAATTAAGCATTTTTTTCAGCTTGGTCAAATGACCTAAACGTCATAATCGAAAGCATGCCTTGGATCACTGAAATTGATCCAAGGTATGGCTATCCTACATCAAAAATCAAATAGACTGAAGCACAAGTTCAAATGCAAAGTAGGTTATGAATGAGTTTAGACTAAATTTATTTCTTCCATCCACATACAGTGAACATTCAGCATAAGAAAGAATGAAATACTTCAATTTAAATTCAGAATTGACATGGCATGATTGTATTCATTTTTAGAATATAAACATATCATCTACAAAAAACATGATTACTTAGTTCAAAAGAGTACATCATCTTCAAACAAGAATCACATATCAACAATTTTTAACTTCGATTACAGAAGTCATCAAGGATATCAACCATAGTAGAGGCATTACATACCTCCCCTCTAAAAATTATCATCATCTCGATGATTAACTTAGTCCATATTTGTTGAACAAAAAAAAATAATCATAATTATAGTTCTTCTATCCACAAAATTTTCAAACAGAAACAAGATTTATAGAATTCAAGTCTTTCATAACTTATTACAGCATCAAATAGTTGTCCCAGTACTAATAAAATATATTACCTACCCAAAATTGGTAGAAATTAAAGATAGCTTCAAACAAAGTCTTTAATTGTCTCCAAAAATCAGAACTAATTCTGTTCAAATAAATGAGGAAAAACAGTTTTCATGTCCTCAAGGTTTTCCCATGTTGCAGTTTCTTCATTAAACTAGTCCCACTGGACCTTGCATTGACTAATTTCATGATTTCACAAGTGCAACTGATGAGTTTTCAGCACTCTTATGGGTTCAACCACAATTATTCCTAGGTCTTGGACCTGCAAGGAATCCCAATTTAATACATGTGATAAATCTGAAATGTATTTCTTAAGTAAAGAAATATGGAAAACATCACACATTCGTGACAAAGTGGGAGGTAATGCTAAGCGATAAGCTACAGGGCTAATCAATTCAACAATCTCAAAAGGTCCCACAAAACGAGGTGATAATTTGGTTGCCTTGCAAAAGGTTATTGATCTCTTTTTAGGCTTGACACGTAAAAAGACTTTTTCACCAAGTTCAAATTTCTTATCGATCCTTTTCAGATCTGCATAACATTTTTTCCTATCCGCAACTTATTTTAATCATTCATGAATCATTTTAACTTGTTGTTCCATTTCAGTAAGAATTTCATGTCCAATTACCTCTCTATCTTCAATGTTATCCCAACTAACTAGAGTTCTACATTTCCTTCCATACAATGCTTCAAAAGGTGACATTTTTAAAGAGGAATGATATGTATTATTGTAAGAAAATTCAACTAAAGGAAGATATTCTTCCCATTTGTACTATTGATCCATGCAATACATTCATAACATATCTTCTAAAACCTGATTTACTCTCTCAGTTTGACCATCTGTTTCCGGGATGGTATGCGGAACTAAAATTTAGTTTTGTTCCTAAGGTTGCATTTAGCATTTTCTAGAAATGAGATGTCATTCTAGGGTCTCTATCAGATATAATCAATTCAGGTACTCCATGTAATCTGAAAATTTCATGCACAAATATTTTTACTAAAATAAGTGAATCATCTTTAATATTACCAACAATAAAATGTGCTACCTTTGTCAACTTATCAACCACAACTAAAATAACATCATTTTCATTTCTAGACATAGGTAACCCCTAAACAAAATCAATGCTAATTACTTCCCACTTGTATTATGGTATGTTATGAGGATATAATAAACCAGTTAGGTGCATATGCTCAACTTTAACAGACTGACATTCCAAGCAATGTGAAACAAAATCAGTTATGTATCTCTTCATCCCTTTCCAAAAATATTGTTGTTTTACATTAGCAAGCATTTTTGTAACACTGAGATTTCTCGAGTAAGGTGAATTATGAAATTTCATCATTAAATTTTTCCTTAACTCATTTCTATAAGGTACATACACCCACTTTTCATATCTTAGAATTCCTTCAATATCAAAGTTAAAACCTTTGTATCTTGCATCATTAGGATCTGTAGCAAGTGTTGATTTTACCTGCTGAAAGTAAAAATCAGACTCCATGATACCTTTACCTCATCTTTAAATTGATTTCACAAAGTTATAAGTGCATAAATATGTTTCCTACAACTTATTTCATCTACCACTCCTTTTTTTTTACCTTTAATGTAACTTATGTCAAAATCATATTGTGATAAAAAATCTAACCAACTTTGTTGTCTTGCATTCAAATTTGGCTAAGTGAAAATATACTTCAGCCCAAGGTGGTCATTTTTTAATTCAAAAGGTCTTCCTAAGAGATAATGTCTCCATACTTGAAGTGCATGAACTATGGCAGTAAATTCTAGGTCATGGGGATCATAATTTAACTCGTGTAACTTGAGTTTTCTACTCTCATACGCTATAACATGATCATCTTGCAATAGACTACCTCTTAGTACTTCACTAAAAGCATCTGTAACTACTAAAAAGTTTCCATTTGGATCTAGTACAGCCAAAATAGGTGCACAAGTTAGTTTTTCCTTTAGATTTTTAAATGTTGCTTCACATTTATCACTTCACACAAAATTTTTGTCTTTCTTTTGTAATGAAGTAATCAAGGCAATGAATTTTGAAAGGTCCTTAATGTTGGTTTTCAAATAGGACTTTTTAGAAGATCAACAGTCAGGGGACAAGAAGTCCCTCCTCTTTAATGGGAGAGGTTCCCTTATTCAGAAACAAACTTATTTACAAATGTACAAAATATTATTTTATGGTTGAACTTGGATATTACGAAAGTGTTTTCCACAAGGATCATCAGTTACAAAAGGACTGAGGAAAGGAAATAAGAGGATGAGCAGAATAGCAACATTCAGAATTATAGATAGCAGAATAATTCTTTATGTATGCGAAGTTTCAAGGAATTTAAGACAAGATCACTTGCATTGGCTGAATAGGATTAAATTTAAAGACACAAAGTTCTGTAAATAACCTTCTTCAAATTCATTAATCAAGGACACAAATTTCCTTCTTGGTTATACAAGATCGTTGTATTTGCAAAACCGAAAAGTATGCAACCAGAGAGACTAATAAATTAGAGACAAAATGATCTTCACAATATTAAATGAAAACACAGAGATAACAGAGATAGATAGACGATGAACGGAAATCCCTTTTGTATTGATTTCTTTCTGATCTATTTACACTTTCAGAAAATATGCCAAGTTCTTCCTCCTTTTCAAAATGGCGCAAAGAAGGCCATTATATAGCTTACAATTTGGTTACTCCTCGTAACCGTTTCTTTTAACTAGAGAATAGTTAAGGAATGCCAAACGCAATTTCTTAACTAATTACATGGAATAAGAAAGGAATGGCGAGAAGAGAGAAGGAAGGGGAAGGAGACAGGTGGCCAGTTCTGAGAGGGACCCACTGTCTTTGGAAACCGCTGCTTGAGTTTCTTCCACGTCTCAGCCATGTCCTTGCCACGAGGGACACGCCAGAATTTTTATCTTGAGAATGACAATGAATATCTTTAGAAACTGATGTAACCGACGTCTTGAAAGTTTCGTCCTTCGTAACTGCTTCTTTATTTCTCCCAAGCCTCCTCCAGGATCTTGATCTTCATATTGATAATAACAGAGCTACAAACCAGGCTCGGAAAGGAGTTTCAGAGGGAGGGGACATGCGCGGGTTTTCAAATTGCAAGGGTTCGAAACAATGTAAGAATTGCAAAGGAAGTTTTTCCCGTTACATAGCCGTTGAGGAGAGAGAAGGATAATTAACGCGCATTTGAATTCATATTTTGAAAAAAAGCATATTCGGGAAGAGCGGGAAACTAAGTATGGATGACCGTTGGTTCGCTTGGGACAAGTGAGACATGAATGCGTGAAACACGCGGCTCAGCCGATTCAGGCGAAACAGGGAGAGGACGCACAAATGCATTTTGGGACAATTGGGACGGAAAAGAGCGAAGTGCGCGACTCAGGAGTTTCGACCGAAAATGGGACAACTTGCACTTTTTTAACTTTGGGACATTTGGGACATGAAAGTGCGGTTCGGGCGAATCGGCCGAAAATGGAATAAAAGGCCCGTTTGGACTTGGGACATCCGGGACAAAAAGTTCCGGAGTACGCGGTTTGGCCGGTTCGGGTGAAATTGAAACAGGGCACACTTTTGAAAATGGGACAAAGAGCTCTGAAGTACGCGACTCGGGGGTTTCAGCCGAAAATGGGACAGAGAGCAATTTGGAACTCGGGACAGTTGGGACAAAATCAGGTGAATCGGCCGAAAATGGAACAACTCGCACAATAAGTTCGGGCACTTGGGACAAACTTCCGACGGGCCCGAAAATGGGACAAATTCGGAGGTTTCGGCCGATCGGAGAACAGAAGACCCGTTTGCACTTGGGACAGTTGGGACAAAAATGTCTGACAGGCCCGAAATACTTACAGAATGACCCAGAACTTAGATTTTTTTGACTTCAAGACTTTTTCCACACCACCAGCTCGACAGAAAAGACATTTAAACTCAAAATTTTGAAATTTTTACTTTTGACAGAGCGGGAATTTTGAGTGGACAACAGCTGGCTCCTTCTGGGGATGACTTGGCATAAATTCAAGGAATGAGACAAGGCAAGAACTTAGAAAAACTTGGTGAAGTAGACCAGTGCCTTATCCATTGGGCAACAGAGTCAAAAATAGACCAACACAGAGGGCAACACACAAAAACAATAGAAGGGAAACACACCAAAAGCAGAGAAGCAAAAACACTATACAGAATATACAAGGGACTCCCTAATCACCTAGGACTTGAACAACTTGAGATACTGCCCACTATAAGGAAGTGGGAGAGAAGAACCATCCATGTAATCAAGATAAAAGGAATTCTCACCAGCAAAGTGTCTGATCTTGAAAGGTCCGAGCCACAGGGAATCAAATTTTCCATGGCTGCCACGAGGTTCATGTCTTTTGTCCCATAACAGTACGATGTCTCCAACTTGGAAATCTTTGAACCTAGCTTTCTTGTCAAACAGGACCTTTACCTTCTGCTGGTGAACAAATATCCTATCAGCAACCACCAATCTATCTTCATTCAGCTTGTGCAGGTACATAATTCTCTTGTCCAGGGCATCTCTGAAACTAGTATCCTCGATGGCCTTCATTAGATGCAAGTCTGGCAGTTCCACTGTCACTGGCAATTGAGCTTCAACTCCATATACCACTTGAAAAGGAGATATTCCAATAGCTCTCTTTGGTGTAATCCTGTCTGCCCAAAGAGCATCATAGAGCTTCTTGTGCCAGTTTCGCTGAGACTCATTAACTAACTTCCTTATGATAGTCACCAGATTTTTGTTAGTAGATTTTGCCTGCCCATTTCCTTGAGGGTAGTAATCTGAAGAGTGAGCCAAAGAAATACCATACCCATAGTAGAAGTCCATTATCTTAGCTGAAGAGAAATTCGAGGCATTATCTGTTACAATCTTGTTAGGCACACCATACCTTACCAAGATGTTCTCTTTGATGAAGCTGCATACCACTTCAAAAGTAGTGCTCTTGACCGGAATAGCTTCCACCCATTTGGTGAAGTAGTCAGTGGCAGTAAGTACATGAGTGTGACCAGCACTAGAAGCAGGATTGAGTGTACCAATGAAGTCCAAACCCCATTGTTGAAATGGCTCCTCAATCACAACTGGCTTGAGAGGCAAAGAAGCCAATTTAGGTCTTCCCACGAAAGTCTGGTAGGCCTCACATTTATCCACCCACTTAGATGCATCTCTGAACAAAGAAGGCCAGTAGTATCCTCCCCGGAGTATCTTATGAGTTGTAACCGTTGATGAATAGTGCCCTCCACATGCCTGATCGTGAAAAAGCTGAGAGCAACTTTCTCTGCTGTTCTTTGTCCACACACTTTAGAAATCTTCCATCCAAGCCACGTTTAAACAAAGCATTTTCCCATAATACATATTGTGCTGACCTCAATTTAACAGTCCTCTTTTCTTTGGCAGTTAAATGAGAGGGGCATTCCCCATAGGTGAGAAAATGGGCGATGTCAGCATACCATTCGTCAACTGAACTAAGGAATAGAACAGTAGGAAGGTCAACTTTCTCCAGTAGTTCACGCTTAGCTCCTTCAGCAATGAGCTCACAAAGACCTTTTCCACGAACCAGCTTGGTCGGCTTAATGTCAATGTCATACTCTTGGACCTTAGCAACCCAATTCCCTCTCTTGGATCCAAATTCTTGTTGTGTGAGAATTGACTTAACAGTGGTATCTGGAACCAGCACTATGGAATGAGAGTTGAGGATGTAAAAGTGAAATTTCTTGACAGCTTTAACCACCGCAAAAGCATGTTTCTCCATCATAGTATATTTCAACTCATGATCCTTCAGAATATAGCTCATGAATGCGATTGGTAGCTCATGCTCATTAGAGTCTTCTTGAGTTAAGACAGCAGCCAGGGTATTATCCGTAGCATAGCAATACATGATGAAATCTCTATTGAAATCAGGACAGGCTAAAACAGGAGTTTTAGCGATAGCTCTCTTGATACCTTCGAAGGATTCCTTTCCTTCAGAAGACCAACCAAATGTTTGTTTTCCTTTCATCATCTGAGAAATATTCAAAGTTAATTCTACAAAATCAGGGATGAATCTTCTCAAGAAATTGATCTTACCGAAGAAGGAGTGCACGCCCTTTTTACTGGTTGGGAGAGGAATTTGCTGGATGGCTTGAACTCATTCAGGATCAATCTTAATCCCATCCTTGGAAATGATGTGCCCTAATAAATTTCCCTCAGTGACACAAAAAACAGATTTTTTGGGGTTCAGAGAGATTCCATGCTCTCTACATCTCAGCAGAACTGTCTCTAGGTGGTCAAAATGATCCACTCTTGTCTTGGAAAACAATGTCAGGTCATCAAGGTAGATGACAATACACTTCCCTTTTAAGCTTCCAAAATCCAGATCCATAGCTCTCTGGAAAGTGGCACCAGCATTAATAACCCAAAAGGCATTCTCTTGTAAGCAAAGGTGCCCCAAGGAGTAGTGAAAGCTGTTTTATGTTGATCTACAGTATCAACCTCTACCTGATTATATCCAGAAAATCCATCAAGCATAGATAACATTTCAGAGTCTGTTACTGCTTGCAATATTTGATCCATCATGGGCAAAGGATAATTATCTTTCAGAGAAGCCTGATTCAGGTTCCTGAAATCGACACAGATGCGGATCTCACCATTTTTCTTCCTGACAGGCACAATGTTTGCAATCCATGTTGAATGGTGAATAGGAAAGATAATTTTAGCTCTCAACAACTTATGTATCTCCTGAAAGATGGTGTCAGCTACTTTGGGGTTGTATTGTCTCTGTTTCTGCTTGAAAGGCTTAATTCCAGGCTTGAGGGGAATAGAGTGTTGCATATCTTTTGGTTTGAAAGCTTTCAAATCTTCATAAGAGTAAGCGAGAACATCTTTATACCTTTTTAGAAGATCAATTGCTTTTCTCCTCTCATCTGCCGTACAACATTTTCCAATATTTACTAGCTTAAGGTCATTAGAACTCCCAATATCAATCTTATCATACTCAGCTAATTGCTGAGGTCCAGTAGAAGCTTTAGATTTCACATACCTGTCATGTTTATCAAAAAATTCCTCCAGACTCACCAAACCTTTAGGAATCTTATTTCCTTTGAGTTTAATGCACCCTTCCTGATCTGTTTCTTCTCCTTGGGTGACAGCTTGGTCAAAGGACACACTTTCACGAGGCAGGTTGTCACTTCCCTCAAAATACAGTTGTTCGAAATTACCCTTGAGTTCCAGGAAGGAAAGCAAATGCTGATCATCATTGTAAACTTGCCAGTTATTGGTGTCGTCAGGTACACTCGGCCGATGGGACCATTTCAATGGTGAATTTGTCCTGAGAGAATTCAGGATGGGGAATCAGTAGTGACCCTGAGATAGCCAATGAATCAGCCCTGTTGTTATTTTCCCTAGGTATTGCCTCAATAGAGAAAGCATCAAGGAATTCAATGGAATCCCAAACTTGATTCCGGTAATGCTTCAGTCTCCCATTTTTTACCTGAAAGAGATTTCTGACCTGCTTTACAATCAACTCTGCATCACCACAAGCTAGAAGGTTCTTCACACCTTGTTCTTTGGCCACTTGCAGTCCAAGAATGAGAGCCTCATACTCTACTGTATTATTAGTGTTTTCGAACTGCAACTTAAATGAAAAAGGATGTAGGCATCCTTCAGGTGACACTAGCAGGACGCTAGCTCCAGAACTAGCTGAGGAACAACTTCCATCAAATTCTAAAATCCAAACACCATTGGGATCTTTAGGAGACACTTTGGGAGGTTGGATTTCATCAGGGGACATAATCATGTGATTGCCATGACCCATATCTTCATAGAGTATTTGTGCCTTAGGATCATCCGTTTTCTGCACAATATACTTAGATTGTTTCTCAGGTAACAGTTTCTTCATTTGTCCATTGACAGGTATGAGTGCGTGTGACCAGTCCATTTGGATTTCCCCACCCACATCTTTACAGAAGTTTCTACTTAGCAACATTCCATAAGAAGGAGGAATGTCTGCTACTAGGATGGTAGCCAACACTTTCTTTTCAGGCAAGGCAGCAAAAGCCACTTGCGCATCCTTAATCCTCCCGACCAGGGGCACTTCTTTACTTTCCATGGAGTAACAGGATCCATAAGTGCGAGTGAGGGTCAGGCCTAAAGCATGAGCTACTTTAGCAGGCATTACGTTATCTGAGGCTCCTGAGTCAATGACACAATTACTGAGCCTATGACCAGCTATAAGAAGTGTTACATAAAATGGTTTAATTTTGTCACCAGGGGAGGTGACAGCAGCTACCAGACTTGGCTGTGGTGTAGAAGGAGGAGTAGGCAAAAGGCCTTTAGAGGTGGTATTGGAATGGGAATTTACAAATTGAATCATCTTGGCAAAAGCTTTGGGGTGGGTTTGATAGTACTCAGCTTCTGAGATTTGGACCTTGGTCTTTTTCAGGTGATTAACAATATCAAAAGACCTAGAAGTGGACGGGCCATCATCATTTGGAATTCTAGGCTTATCAACTTTAGGAGAAAAAGAAGAAGCAACTTTGGTAACTAGATTGATAGGACTCACCTTTGGTGTAGACGAAGTAGGGATAGGAGATCCTCTTCTTGCAATTACAGGGATAGTTGCCGACTGCTCCTTGAATTTCTTAGGTGGATGGGTCACCTTCTCCCTCTGCTTTGTCTGTTCTCGAGTCATGACAGCAAAAGATTCGTTGTTCATGTCTGCTACCACTTCATCATAATCATCAATGCCCTCAGTGGTAAAGAAATTCACTCGAGATCCCTCAAGTTCATTTTCCTCATCATCAAATTCTCTCGCAAACTCTTCGCAAGCTTCGTTATCTTCATCATCATCTGGTTCTTCCACCTCGCAGGTCGCATTGACAGGGACTCTAACAGGAGGTCCTTCAAGTGCTAATCTTGTTTGAGAAGTAGGCAAACGATTCCTGGGCTGGAAATTTCTCCTCGGAACGTCTGCATAAGGAGCGTGCTGAGCCAGTTGTTTCTTTATAGCAAGAAGATCATTCGTAAGCTTCTGAACTAATGGGTCAGTGTTAGGTCCAGGGGTGGAAGAGGAAGAAGCAGCAGACTTAGATTTGGAAGTGTCTCTTCTCAACTTCCCTGACATGATCAAGTCATCCTCGACACTAACAGCCAGTTCTTGGTCTAGAGCTAACGTTCCGAGATTAGCCCTTCTTAGTGCATAACTAACTTTGGGTGATTGGGCATTCAGAAAGAAACATTTTTGAATCCGATCAACAGGTCGAGTGTTTGTTGGAATTTTATTTATCAACCTGTTGAATCAAGCCACAAACTCTCTCATGGGTTCTTGCGAATCTTTCTTTATCTGAGAAATTTGGGCAAGCAAAGCATGCACATCTTCTGCCGGCTTGAAATGATTCTCGAACTGGGTTCTCATGGTGTCCCAGTCGGTTATAGCACTAGCCGGAAGGTGAAAGAACCAATCAGCAGCATTATCCTGTAATGTCTCCACGAACAGTCTTACGGAGACGTCTTCATGTTCAACTCCCAAAACTCCACAGGCAACAATGAAAGCTGCGATGTGTTCATCAGGATGCACTTTGCCATCGCCTTTGAATTTGGGGAAGTTCTTCCGGTTACCTCTAGGTAACTCATGCAAAGGCTGAGTAAGGGCCAGGGGCCCGACACGATGACCCCATGGTAATGGCACCGCCATTCTTGGAAAAATGGCTTGGAGAGGAACTTTAACACCAGTGAGGATCAAAGCTCATAGATTGGGACTAGTGGGCTTTGAAGGAATACCACCCGCAGGACTTCTTTCTTGAACAGGTGGTGTGCTTGTCGAACGAGTCCTTCTATTTCTTGTTGAAGGGAAAGGAAAACCCTGCTGCTCCAAAAGTTTAAACTGAGAGTCTTCAATACCAAGGGTCCTTCTCCCTCGAGTAAAATGCGGAGTCGCCAGATCAAAAGATGATCAAAAATTACAGGACTGGAATGCGATTTTCCCCAGCGGAGTCGCCAAAAACTGTTGGTTTTCAAATAGGACTTTTTAGAAGAGCAACAGTCAGGGGACAAGAAGTCCCTCCTCTTTAATGGGAGAGGTTCCCTTATTCAGAAACGAACTTATTTACAAATGTACAAAATATTATTTTATGGTTGAACTTGGATATTACGAAAGTGTTTTCCACAAGGATCATCAGTTACAAAAGGACTGAGGAAAGGAAATAAGAGGATGAGCAGAATAGCAACATTCAGAATTATAGATAGCAAAATAATTCTTTATGTATGCGAAGTTTCAAGGAATTTAAGACAAGATCACTTGCATTGGCTGAATAGGATTAAATTTAAAGACACAAAGTTCTGTAAATAACCTTCTTCAAATTCATTAATCAAGGACACAAAGTTCCTTCTTGGTTATACAAGATCGTTGTATTTGCAAAACCGAACAATATGCAACCAGAGAGACTAATAAATTAGAGACAAAATGATCTTCACAATATTAAATGAAAACACAGAGATAACAGAGATAGATAGACGATGAACGGAAAGCCCTTTTGTATTTATTTCTTTCTGATCTATTTACACTTTCAGAAAATATGCCAAGTTCTTCCTCCTTTTCAAAATGGCGCAAAGAAGGCCATTATATAGCTTACAATTCGGTTACTCCTCGTAACCGTTTCTTTTAACTAGAGAATAGTTAAGGAATGCCAAACGCAATTTCTTAACTAATTACATGGAATACGAAAGGAATGGCGAGAAGAGAGAAGGAAGGGGAAGGAGACAGGTGGCCAGTTCTGAGAGGGACCCACTGTCTTTGGAAACCGCTACTTGAGTTTCTTCCACGTCTCAGCCATGTCCTTGCCACGAGGGACACGCCAGAATTTTTATCTTGAGAATGACAATGAATATCTTTTGTAACTGATGATCCTTGTGGAAAACACTTTCGTAATATCCAAGTTCAACCATAAAATAATATTTTGTACATTTGTAAATAAGTTCGTTTCTAAATAAGGGAACCTCTCCCATTAAAGAGGAGGGACTTCTTGTCCCCTGACTGTTGCTCTTCTAAAAAGTCCTATTTGAAAACCAACACTTAACAAACTTTCTGTAGTAACCAGAAAGCCCCATGAATCTTCTGAATTCATGTACATTTTTAGGTGCAGGCCATTCATTTATGAAAACAATCTTTGATGGATTAACTGTTATTCCATCTTTGCTTATGACATACCCTAAATAGTGATCTTTTGTTTCATAAAAAGAACATTTGGATAATTTATGATACAATCTTCTCTTTCTAAAATTTCAAGTACTATTTTCAAATGTTTATGATGCCCGTTAATGATTTTAGAATAAATAAGAATATCATCCAAGAATACAAGTACAAACTTGTCCAGATATTTTTGAAATATATTATTGATTAAATTCATAAAATTTTCAAGTGTATTTGTCAAACCATAATATAAAATAGTGAATTCATAATGTCCATACCTCATTCTAAAGGTTGTTTTATGAATATATTCATCTTTGATTCTTAATTAGTGATACCCAAAATGAAGATCTATCTTTGAATATACTGATGCACCAGGCATCTGGTCAAACAAATCATCAATTCTAGGAAGTGGATATATGTTTTTTATTATTGATTTGTTTAGCATATTGTAATCAATAAAAAGTCTAAGTGTTCCATATTTCTTTTTCACAAAAATTATCGGTGCTCCAAAAGGTGAGACACTCAGTCTTATCAAAATTTTAGACAATAGCTCTTGTAACTATGCCTTAAGTTCTACCAATTTAATGGTATTCATTTGATGAGGTTCCTTGGAAATAGACTCATTTCTATGTTTGATTTCTATTGTGAAGTCAAATTCTCATTTGGGTAGAATACCAAGTAGTTCTTCTAGAAATACATCGCTGAAATCTCTTAACAATGGAAAATTTTCCAAGAAATCATTATCCTTTTCTGTTGTTTCAGCAATTTTTACTGCATACAAAGTGCATCCTTTATTTTAGGCATTTTTAAGTTACATAGCTGACAATTTTCTAAATGAATTTTCTCATTTTACCGCTTGAATGTTCATTGTTTTCTATAGATCGTCAAGGAAACTAATGTGTTTTCCAAAACAATCAACTTTTGCTTTATGATCAGAAATCTAGTTAACACCAATTATTACATCATATGACCCCAAAGGAGTAACATAAAGATCTACTTTAGTGGAAAAACTTAGTAACTCTAAAACTACCCCAAAAATATGTTTACTAACAATATGGTCAACATTATTACCGTAATGTGCAGTCCAAGATTTTTCCATTATATTTTATTTTCTTTTTAACTTAGCAACTAATTAGAAATAAAACATTTTATAGCTCCAGAATCAAAATGTTTAGTAATAGGTGTACCAAATAATTTACCTGGCACTTTTATGGGACTAACTTGCTTTTCAGCTTGTTTATCAGCTACTGCAGCATGTATCCTATGATGTTGATTGTTGTCATCTTTGTTTAGAGGGAACTAATTTTTATAGTGATCTTTACCATAGTTTAAATAGCCCCCTATAGTTCCTCTTTTTGGTTCAAATTTATTTCCAGTCCTAAAATTACTATTTTATCATCTATAAGACTTCTACCCATTGTTGTTATTCTTCCCAAAATTGTTTTGAATGTTTGTGATAGGTTTATTTGTTTTTATTTTCTTATTGTTATCCATCACAAACTTATTTTTGGCTTCAAAATGTTTCCATGACAAATTTTTGGGTGCAAGTGACAAAGAATAATTAGAAATTTTCTTAGGATTCTCTTCTTTATGAGCAGAAATTGCTTTTAATTTATGTTCTTGTCATATGGATTTTTCTACAACCCCTTCCATAGTGGTTGGGTTGTGCACATCTACTTTACCTCCTATAGAAATATTTAATCCCATGATAAAACTTGTGTATACTAAACTTCTCATCAGTTTGATACTAAGGAACATACTTAAGAATTTTGGTAAACCTCTCCTAGTAATCAGTTACAATTAATTTTCCTTGAATTAAATTATAATATTTTATCATTTTCTTATCATAATAGAGTTGTGGTAGCCATTTTTTCCTAAACTAGCTCTTAGATCCCAAGTGATGATCACTTCGTTCAATTTGGCTTTACGGTTGTCCAACCAGGAGGATGCCTCATGGGAGATGTGATAAGCTCCCCATACTAGTTTTGTATCTTCCGAGAAGTTCCTTTTTGCAAATTACTTCTCCATTTCACTGAGTCAATTCTTAACCCCATCCCCCTAGTGTAGTGCCATCAAAATTTGGTGGACTTATCTTCTCTATGTCATTAGTAAGTTTATTTGCCAACCTTTCCTTTTTATTTTCAGAGTGATTGGGTGCATTTGCATTTGCAACATTATTATTGACATTCACGGCATTGTTATTTGCTACATTATTATTATCAATGCCCAAATTTCTAGAATTGGTGTTGTCCCCTAGAGATGGATGATTTTTATTATTAGCATCATCTTCCTCCTCATTACCCATTACTTGTTTTTCAAGTACAACAAGACGATATCTTGTGTCCAACAAGGCAACAATAATCTCGTCAAGTTTTTGTGTAGTAGCTACCTCTCCACCTGGAGGTGGATAATTTGCAGCACCTCCCCTTATTCTAACCTTTTTTTGTTAACAAGAAATTATGTTTTTATTAGATCTAGACTCAATAGGTCCAAGAGCTGTAACCTTCAACTCTGATACCAAGATGTAATGTCAAATTTTTAAGACTTAGAAATAAAGGGATGTTTTTACATAATTTTCTCTATTCTAAATTAATATAATTCATAACACACATTCCATTTTCAATCCATCTCATAACACAAAACCATATGCAGCTGTAATGACTTAAAGAAACACCAATCTCTCATTCTATGACTCAATATTAAACTAATCTCTCATGTTAATTTGTTTAAGTGTATACTATGTATACTTGGTTCCTTTACCATTTTAGGGACACCTAAGTGTTCTATCTATGAATCCTATCTGAATATATATTACCGATATTCATCTAAAATCCCGCATTTTAGATTAGGTGATATAGGAAAACGCAACCAGCATCTTGCGATACTTTGGCCAAATTTTTAAACATGTCTACCATGTTTACATTCCAAGATGACCTACTCGTCGAAAGGAATATGTCCTTCACCACACTTGTACTGTTATCTAGATTGGTCATCCTTGACTATTGTCAACCCAAATCCAAATAAAATTTTCACACTAAACAGGGGCAGTTACATCTACTAGTGTGGAAGACTACTTATGGTGACTAAGGATACATAGACATACTCAATCGAATTTTGTCGATTGAGTGTGTCTATTAACCCTAAGCTAACATGAGTTGACCATTATACTTATCCATGTTTCTATCTATTTTTAGAGTAGAACCATGAACAGAAATTCCTCTTATGTCCATCGAGTTAATTGAACTAAGTGGGGTGTTGTAGCATAGTAGGTTGCGTCCTAGTATCCTTGTAATGACTCCTTTCATCATGAAGGTACGCTACTACAGTCGTTATATTACAACAACCAAGTAAGTGCCCTCAACTAAACTAACATACTTAAAAATATTATGTTATTGATCCAACAATTAATATCTTATAAATTTTATCGTTAACAACACACTTAAGGGTACAATATGCATGATTTACCTAAACAAGGGTACGAAGTGTATTTTATACAAGAGAAAGGTATGTGGATAAAATCAGCAACCCTGCTTATTCTACAATCATGTTTAAACTCATTTTATTCTTAATAGTTTATTTTCATTTATCAATATATCTAAATTCAATATTAGAAAAATAAGGTCATTAAGTATTCTCACCACAATTAATAGTGTAACAAGCTTGTTTGAAAACTTATACATTAAACTTCATAATAACATAAGTATAAATATTTCTAATAACCCTTCTCAGCATCCATGCTTCAAATATTGATATCAGATAATGAACATACATCCAATCAACATTATGATTTAATCATAAACATTTAACAAGATATCATACATAGCTCATTATTTAAATTACAAAGGAAAGTATCATTTTCTTTCTTTATTAAGGATCTACCTACAATTATTATCTTAGTAATGCTTCTTCCAATGAAAAGAATCAAATGAAAAGTATAGATCCTTAATCCTATAAGAATTGTATATCTTAGAATCTACTAGGTTATATATTTCAATATTAAATTATATCCATAAGGCCCCATCATACAAGATATTAGCTAGGAATATTACAAATACCAAATTTAATAAGTCCTTAGAAATAAAATAAAAATCAACATCTTTACCACAACAATTCATTTATCAAAAAGAGAGTTCACCACTCTCTAAACTTAATAAGTATTTCAAAGGTTTACACGAATGTATTTTCACCAATATAAATTTAATTTTAAAACATATTAATGATTTTTTTTTCAACAAGAAGTACATTTCATGTAAATTTCAATACATAGACATCTGAATAAGAGATGATTTCATTAGTTAAACAAATGTAACTTTCTATAAGTCTTTCTCCTTTCATCTTTTATGAAGTCTATCTATAAAATTGTTAGCATAAATTAGTTCATATGAACTAAGCATAATAAATTCTATAACGTTAAAACAATATGCTTTTAACTAATTGTTTCACAAAAGGAACCCTGTTGTTAATGAAAAGGTTCCACCTATGAAAATAAGATCGAACAAAGGATTTTTCCCTAATGATTACAAAATAGATATAGATAGGATTAAAAGACTCTATAAGTTATAATATTCAAGAATGAACTAATTAAAGCAACATAATTAATTCTATCTCAAACACGGTTATGAAAATCATTACAACATGATAATCATCCAAACAACAACCAATTAAGAAAAGAGTAAATAAAATTCATATCCTAATTTCAAACTTCTCAATCTAATTTCCAACGTAAGTTCAACAAAACTCAACCAGTTCTTATCATTCAAAGGAAGGTGTATTGATCTAAATGTATTGTCGTGATAAGAATAGTATGTTTTTCTAATAACCATCAAAACATCAACAACCTACTAATAAACATGAATGATGAAACAAGAAATATCCAACTTGGATATCAACCCCGCCAAACAATCCTTGTCATCCAAATCCCTATTCATAATAAAAAAGGATTATGTTGATCATGGAAAAAAATAGACAAGAGAGGAAAGAATATTTGTATACAACAAAAGAGATTTGGAATAGACCCAAATAACAACTTAACCAATGGTAACAGTTCCTTGAGATTTCATAAGCTTTTGATGAAATTTCTAAGATGATGATTCATTTTATTTCACTTGAAGGTAGATACATCACTGTCCCCACAAAGAATACGATTTTTCTTAACCATTTTAGGAGAAACCTTCTTGTTTTCTTCCCACATTATCTCCTAAATTCAATGGCGTGTTCCATTCTTGATTTCCAAAACCACATCTGGGCCATCCCCTCCATCAAAGAGTGATATTCCTCCTTCACAGAAATTTCCTTTTCCAATACCTTGTCATACCTGGTACCCATGTCACACCGCCCATTCCCATTAACCCTATTCCTAATGTCACTCTAATCACCATCTCCGGCCAAAGGAAAATTAAGACTAAAAACCCTTCCTTCTCCAAATTGAATCCCTCTCCCTCTGGCAGAGTTCTCAGAAGTATTAAGGACATTGAAATTGCCCATAATTTATTACACATCAACAATACATGACAAGATAACACTAATCAACATGAGAAGAAGAATCTTCTTCATGGGATGAAAAAAGTGGTGGAGAATCTCAAAAAGGACATGCATCAGCTGATTAAGAAAAGGGGTAAAAGAAAATTGAATGAGAATGTTGATATTGGTGAAGAATAGATAAATGAAATTTACAATAAATTGAATTCTTGGACAATAGACTAGGGAACTCTAAGGAATGACATGATCACAACATTTCAATTTCCAGGGCTATATGTGGTTTTCTAGAATAGGTCATAAACATTACCATGTTCAGTGGCATCTCAACGGGAATTTTGGGAACTGCTTTTGAAAGGAACTAGATCATCTCCCAACTGGATGTTAATGACCCTACACATGCCACTACTTTGGCATTATTTACCTCACTTCAAACTGTTAAATCAAAAATTGATAAGGCTTCAAAGAAATAAACTTCTTCAGATCAGTCTGGTTGTGAGCAGGATGTTGTTTTGTTTTTGTTTGTGTGTTGTTTAACTACTACTTTGTAGCAGTTCTATTATCATGTTCTTTCTTTGTAGTTCCTTTTTTGGATACTATTTAACTTATTGTAATATTTATCTTCTAATCCTTTTTTGCTACTAACTCTTATTTATCTGTCTATTGAGCCTTTTTTGTATCAGGTTATAGTCCCTTCAAAAATATTTTCCATTAATATTGAAATACAGTTCCTTGAGATCCTAACTTTCACACTAAATTCAAAACTCAATCGATCAAAACATAGTGATCACAACCCTTGCATCTAAAACAATCACATATGAATGTTCATTGTTTCCATAAGCTATAAATGGTGAAAGAAACAGGTTGGTTTTACAAGCAAACACACAAGTTTTTTATCTTACTCAAAAGACCAACCCCAGGATCAAAGAAGAGTATCTTACTTACATTGATCAAATTAGACATAACATTATCAATCTACAAAAAATAACTTTCATACAAAAAGAACATAATTCGTCTCATAAATACAACTCAAGATGCCAAAACAGTCTCAAGGAGATAGTTTAAAAGAAAACATCAAACCTACAACTATTGTCAAGGAAAATACAATGTTCTAATATGAATCTTGTTAAGGATAACATGATCTGTAACTTAACATAATATCCATATGCACTTACAAAGCCTAAATTCCACACAGGAGCATAGAAATAAAAGAAAATGAACCCAAGTTAAAATTACAACCCAGGACTTTCTCAAAAGTTCAATCAAGTTCTATATTTTAATCAACTTACATATTACATAATGTTACAATAAATATTTAAATAAATATTACATCATAACATAAGTAAATAAAGAAATACTTACAGGAAATAAATAACACAGGTGACACAATATTTATAGTGGAAAACCCCAATAGGGTAAAAACCACTTTGAAAATAACCTTTTACTTTAGAGAACTTATTTTACATCTAGTAATATCACCTCCTCCTTTGAAACCCTATTTACCAAGGGTAAAACCAAATCACTTGATTTACACACCTTTGATATATTTCCCGAATATATCAAATGAGGACCTAAATTCCTTTTTATATAAGGTGATCGGGTATGTCTCCTGACCCACCTTTTCAACCTAAAATGGTTGACACATACACCTAGGTTTATAATATTTAATATTAGAAATATAATCATTTCATGATATTAAATATTTAACCTAAAGTATATACCTAGGTTAGCATATTTAATAATAGAAATATAAATATTTCATATTATTAAATATTAACCTATATATTAGTGATGGACCCATATACATTAAGGGTTGGCCAGACCACTTAATCATTATGTTCCAACACTCCCCCTTAATGTTAAGTGGGATAACATAACATATGCCAATAGATTACCTATCCGTGGTACACTACAGGATTTACAATCCTTAAACCATAAAGGTTTTAGGCTAGCATATCGATTGAAGGAATTATAACACCTTCATCATACTCAATTTACCTTTTGGTACAAAAGGATTTGGAATCCCAAAGATCATCCCATGATCAATGGATAAGTATGATTTGTGAGTTTTACATGTTCTCACATGTTCTCATAAAAGGTTATTGAACCCAAGCATATAGGAGCCTTTTACAACCAAGGACCTCCTTAACAATATGCTTATACAGGATGTTTACCATTAAAATCAATAACACTAAAGAGTTTACTGAAGATCGCCTTTAAGATCTTTCTACACTTCTTTTCAAAAAAGAAGCCGAGGAGATATACATGCCCAAAGGTCTTTTAACACTTGCTCGAAGGTCTTTTTTTACACTTTCTCGAAGGTCTTTTACAAATGCCTGAAGGTATTTTTATACAAAATAAAATTCCATTAGGAGGTGACATTATCATGCACACTCCCCCTCAATGAAAACTTTGAAAAATCTAAGATTTTCATGAAAGTGAAAAACTTTGCAGCACTCAGGGACTTTGTGAAGATATCAGCAACCTACTCTTCAATCAACATGAACTTGAGATTTATCTCATTACTTTGCACCTTCTCACGGGTGAAGCATATATGTATCTCAATGTTCTTTGTCTTCTGATGTTAAACTAGATTCTTAATCAAGAGTAATATAACTCTGACCACCACATAGAAGAGAAATACTTCCTTTATCTTTCATGTGTATCTCTACCAACAGCCGTTGCAGTCACATGGCTTCTTTACTTCTTCCATTATACTTCCCTGCCTCAATAGAAGAAATAGAGATTGTTGATTGTATTTGTTGTTCCAAGTAATGACTCCTACACCAAAAAAATTGAACACATAGCCAGTATATTTTATAATACAACATCAGTATCGTTAGAATCACAAAATCCATATAAAATAGCTTTTTCATTCTTATTATAATGCAACCCATAATTGATTGTTCCTTTCAAATATCTAAAAATTCTTTTTGCAAGATTCCAATAATCTTTAAAAAAGGTTCATGTATAAACCTTAAAGTAATTCCTATTGTATAGGAAATATCTGATCTAGTTATAGTTAGATAAATCAAACTATCAACTAACATCATATATAAAATAGGATCAACCTTTTTCATATGTAAATTTAGGATCAATATTTATTCCAAATTCCATTGAAGTAGAAAATGGTTTACAATTAATCATAAGAAACTTTTTCAATATAATGGTTGTATATTGTGTTTTGAAAAATAACAATAGAATGAAATACAGTCATACAAATAACATGATGTGAGAGACCTAACTCATTCATTTCAAAGTACTACTTCAATTTCTCTTTAATCTTATGAATTAAATCAGAATTGTCACCAAACATAAGTAAATCATTAACATATATACATATAATGATAATATGTGAGCCTTATTGCTTAATGAATATATCATTGTTAGAATAACAATTAACAAAACCTAACAGTTTAAAGAAGGAAACAATTTTCACATACCAAGCTCTAAGAGCTTGTTTTAAACCATACAAGGATTTCTCAACTTACAAACATAGTTTTTTTTTACCAGTTTCTTCAAATCCTTTAGGTTGAAACATGTAAATTTATTCTTTTAAATCACAATTCAAAAAATATTTTTCTTATCCATTTGGTGGATTTCCCACCCAAATTGAGCGGTAATTACAAATAAGGCCCTAACAGTACTCATTTTAGCTACAAGAAATGTCTCAACATAATCAATACCAGGTTTTTGAGTGAAACCTCTAGCAATAAGTCTAGCTTTATGTTTTTTAATACTACCATCAACATTATATTTTACTTTGTATATCCACCTAGACCCTATAATACTTCACGGCTCAGGGTCATACAAGGTAATTAATGCATGGTACATATGATGGTTTCTGGTCATTTTCCTAAAGTTAATAACATTTGAACTTTCTAACATAGATTGAGCCCAATTTAATTTCTTATCTAGGAAGATAAGAGTTTCAGAAACATCTATAACATCAAAACATCATCATGACCATTTACTAAATCAGAATCAAAACCATCATTTAGAAGCATTTAATGAAGTAACTTCAAGAGAAGAATACAACACATGTAAACCTTTCACTAAATTATATCTATACATTTCATATAAGCTTCGATAATTAACATGTCCTAACCTTTCATGCCATAGTTTTGAATTATTCAAACTCTGAGATATAAAACAAGATGCAGAAGAGAAATCATCAAAAATATACATACCATTTCTTTGAATTCCTTCAGCTATTATACTCTCATTACTATCCTTGATATACCAAGTATCCTTCATGCATGGATTCTAGTTGTGTCCATACCTCTTTCAGATGTTCAATATTACCAATGTGTAGAAGGTACTTGTTGTTCACATTTAGAATCGCCTAAATTTTTTGCAAGAATGTAAATGTTATCTACAGTTCTTGAGACCAGTGGGAGCAACCTTAGATCCATAAACAATCGTCTAGAGTTTCCTCACCATAAATTCTATTTTGACCCAAATGTTGTAGTTGGTTTCATTCAGGATCTGGGTTTTGTCAAGATAGAAATAGTTGGACGTCATTGTTTTCCTAAACTTGTAAAACACACCCCATTATAATATACAATGTACCACAGAGTTAGATACATATTTATCGATAATAAAAATAACACTTTAATAGAATAGATCTAAATTTCATAGATCTAAAGAAACTATTTGATCATAACTAATTATGTCATTACAATGCATACTAATTAACCTCCCATGATCAAAATAATAACCCACAATATAAAGGGCTTTGCATTATACCCCAGATTTATATAAAAAATATTTCTGACCATATAGAAGTGAAGAAGAGACCCCTAAGAATGCATAACAACTTCAAATTTCTAAAAAATTAATGTAGACAAAGACCTAACCAACTTAAATTTGACGTCTAAATGACCGTCATAATGGCTTTTTTTGGTCTATCGTGACGGTCATTTGACCGTCAATTTTAACACAATGAAAGTTTCCTGGAACCTACGAGCTTAAATTTGACATCTAAATGATTGTCATATTGTCTTATGTTTGGTCTACTGTGATGGTCATTTGACTGTCAAATTTAATGAAGCCAAAACTTGTGTATTTCCAGAATGTGAAATTCCAGAATTTCTTCTTCTGTATAATATTAGGGAGGTTATATTTTAACACATTATAATAACCTATTATAATTTATAATGTAAAAATATATACACTTTAAAAAAAAGTATATAATTTATAGAATGTAAATAAAAAACAACATATAGTTCATAAAAATTATAAACTATAGTATATTTTTATATAAAAAAAACACATAACCCTTATTAAAGGGGTTTAAAGGACATAGACCAGGTTAAAAGAATTTTACCAGTACAAGTAGATTTATGAGAGCATAGATTAACCTGCATATTTTACAGAGGGGACAAGTAATTTCACCGAAAATGAAATAAATTGAAATCCCTATTTTCATGAACCTTGTCTCCTCCCTTCATTTCCTCTTAATTTTACCCCCGCACACATTTAAAATGTATGGAAATTTACTCAAAATATTTTATATAATTCTTGCAAATAAAAATTTTAAAGAATGATGGCTATAACTACCAATATTTAAACTAAATAAAGGTGATGCACCGAGGGCCAATGAATAAACAGCCTTTTTTTTTAATTCTGCCATTTATACTTGAGAGTTCATATTTAACCATGAGATAATCTGCATTTTATTCAAGACATGCACAGATATACCAGAAAACCTTTAAATAGGTTTATTTATATAGTTTTTATAAACTGCAAAGATATACAATTAATGGGTTGAGAATCATCCTTACATGGATAATTAAACTTGTTAGATTGATACATGTTAGGTTTTAAAATGCCAAGAGGAAGAAGTTAAAATTACAATCCCTTGAATGGCCAAGCTAATCCAAAATTCACCTGCCAAAGAGAAAAGGGAGGGGCAAACAAGAATTCCAACCTTTAAAAGAATCCCCAAATCTAATAATTTATAGGAGGAAAAAGAGTTTAAACTAACAAGAGAGGAATTCAAATATTTACCCCAACCACCTCCAGACTACATTTAATTAGTGGTCATCATTATGGCGGTAGGATTGAGAACCCTAACAAACCCAAAAATATGAACTGTATTTTACATTTTTGAATAACTTGTTCTCACCCAATTAAAGATATCCAGTATTGGCAATATTTGGGTTAGAGGACCTTGTAAGCTTTCCAAAAAGGTCCAACCTTGCATGAAAAATGTTCCCTGTGCCTAAAGTTATGGCGATCTGAATATTTCCTGTGTCAGGGTCTTCTTCCTGTCGGGTTTGGGGTTCTCCTCTGCATTTGCATCGGGTTAAAACGAATATAGATTTTCGACATTGTTTGATGCTTGTGTTTTCCTACCCACTTCCGCTAGTATTTCCAAGATTCATCGAACCTTTGTTTGGAGGGTTTGGAAATTGGACTTGCATATGCATCGGGTATTGGAGGATTAATGCCTCGACATGTGTTTGATGCTTGTGTTTTCATTGCCTACAAAACATCGCTTCCCCCAGTCATTTCCAAGATTTCCTTTGTTTCGGGTTCAGAAATTGTAATTGCATATGCATCAGGTTTGGAGGCATGCCTCACATGTTTTCATCCCATGCTTTCCCGACTTGTTTTCCTGACTCCAAGACCCAATTTTCCTTAGTGTTTCGGGTTTGCGAAACTCCCAAACATCGGGACATGCCTTGCATCTGCATGTTTCCTTCTCATGTTTCCCGAAACCCAAAACCCAAAATCTCCTTGTGTCCGGGTTTTTGAACTTCTCCGGCACTATTTTCCTTATGTCAGGGGTTTTTAAACTTCTCCGGTCATATTTTCCTTATGTGAAGATATATACAACAAATAATTTTTATACCTATAAAAAAACACAAACCCTTATTAAAGGGGTTTAAACCTACATAGACCTATAATTTAAATAGAATTTTACCCAGGTTTAAGTAGATTTATGAAAGAAGGAAACCTAAAGGTTTCAAAATAGGATTTACTTTGATTAAAAATTAACCTACATATTCCTTAGCCCACTATTTTAATGAAATGAATGCAGTTAAATTGACTATTTTTTTTTAATTAGTCTCCATTTATACCTGAGAATTCCACATTTATATCTTTGAAATATTATCTCATTTTATTCTCCACTCCCACTCTTATATAAAAGAAAACCTTTAAATATGTTTATTTATATAGTTTTTATAAACTATAAGATATAAATGAATGGGGTCACCCCCTTACATGGATAATATAAATGGTTAGGGAAACATGTTAGGTTTTATTTAATAAGTATTAAGATTTAAAAATTAATCCCTTCATGGCCAAGTAATAAACACGGGCCCCCTTACTAAAAAAAGTAAGCACTTAGGATTTTTTTTAAAACATATATAAACCAAATCTAATAAAATTATATTTTAAGCGGTTTAAAATAACCATATATAAAAAATATGATTCAAACTTAGGTTTGTTTCTTTTTTTTTTAAAAACTATATATGCCTAGATTTATAAGTTAAGTTTAAATATGATTTAAACTTAGGCTGAGAATATGATCTGTTGACTCTTCCCTCAATCCCATGTAATTTTAGTATGGTTTAAGGCTTTTAATATATAACTTTTTTTTAAAACTATATAAATTTTAATATGATTTTTATATAAATTATTATATAAACCTTATTCTATATTATATATATTTTTATTTAAAAATAATAATATAGTTTTCAAATTATATAGGATATAGTTATAGATTAACTATAAACTATCGTTTTTCAAATCAAATCCTTTTAGAGGGGACCAAAGAACACGGGTATGAATTTACCTTCTGAAATATTTAACCTGCAAACATTTGAAATTATAGAAAACATGAAAATTATTTCATATAGTAATAAATCCTTTCTTTTTCTGTATGTGATTTTCACGCAGGTAAATATTTGAAGCCCCTTTCACCTGTGCACACATCAATCTCCAAATAAACATTAATTCCATATAATTTACAAAATTTAAATGAAAGTAAGAATCATATCATATTACATCTGCCCCCTCAAAAAAACAAATAGGGATTTAAAATTGAAAAACCCTAAAAATTTTATCGAGAGTTTAATTACACAAATGTAATGCCAAAATAAATTGGGGAAAAAAAGAAGGGGACCGAATACTTTTAAATACCCTTTCAGGTTGGTTGAAAAAAACCGTATAAATTAAATAAATAAAATACAAAACATTTGATCTTAATTTATTTAATTTACCTCGCTTTGTTACCATGTTAGAATTTGAGGATTCTAATAAATACGGATTTAATCAACTTACATATTACATAATGTTACAATAAATATTTAAATAAAGATTACATCATAACATAAGTAAATAAAGAAATACTTACAGGAAATAAATAACACAGGTGACACAGTATTTATAGTGGAAAACCCCAATAGGGTAAAAACCACTTTGAAAATAACTTTTTACTTCAGAGAACTTATTTTACATCCAGTAAGATCACCTCCTCCTTTGAAACCCTATTTACCAAGGGTAAAACCAAATCACTTGATTTGCACACCTTTAATATATTTCCTGAATATATCAAATGAGGACCTAAAGTCATTTTTATATAAGGTGATCGGATATGTCTCTTGACCCACCTTTTCAACCTAAAATGGTTGACACATACACCTAGGTTTATAATATTTAATATTAGAAATATAATCATTTCATGATATTAAATATTTAACCTAAAGTATATACCTAGGTTAGCATATTTAATAATAGAAATATAAATATTTCATATTATTAAATATTAACCTATATATTAGTGATGGACCCATATACATTAAGGGTTGGCTAAACCACTTAATCATTAACAAACTCTAACAGAATTCCTCTTGAAATACACATACAGTGTATGAAACAAATTCGAAAATGTCCATTATGGGTCGAGACCAATCACCCAGAAACCAACAAAGAAATCTAGAGATTTGTCTCAATACAAACCATCGAGTATCCTACAAATACAGCAGAAACTACAAGCAATAATAACAAAAGTTTACCAAAAATGTTGGTCTCCAACCATTTAACAACTAGGTAAGTTGGTCAATACCCCAAATCCATAGATATTTCCACCATAACACTGGCATACATTCCACACATACAAGTTACTAAATTGAGATGTAAAATCTAACCAAGAAAAATAATATAGTCTTCCCGTACCATTCATAAAGTTTGATAGATATAAAGCTAAGGAAAACACAATTTTTTTACTAAGAAAGACAACCCATAATCACGATAACAACTGTATAAACAACATCACAATGATTCCATAAGAAACCATAATTAAGAAACGTCATTGAAACAGGAAGAAGAAAACAAAACACAAGCAACTAATACCAGGAACGATTTCATAAAAGAGAAAAGTTCTTTTAATGAAAACACTTAAGTAAAAGTAGAAGATTTAATGAGATAGGGCCTATCATGCCTGGTAGTGCTCTTGTCTCCTTTTCATGTCCTCAATCCTTCACACAAAACCTCTGATGTAATATTTCCACAAAAAAACAAAAACCAAGCCTATGAAACTTTCCTCACTTCCTTTCTATAGCTTCAATGCTTTGATTTAATTATTATTTCTACCATGCAAGGCAAGATTAGGCATGCACAAATTCGAATTGGAGGTTTGAAAGAATGAAAAACCACATACAGAGATCCAAAGCTCCCAAAATCCAAATGAAACAATAAAAACTAAAAATCATCTACTCCTCTAACCTTCTCCTATTTCCAAGGCATTTTTTTCACTCTAGTTGAGAACATTAAATGCCAATAAGACTGCCAATGTATTTCCCAAACTTCCCACCATCACCAACACTCTAATGGTAAAAAATTAAAATTAAAACTTCATGTAAATGAAATTATCAAAGTCAACAACTCAGCATTCATTTAATTTCCATGCATTGGCCAAAATTGGTGATAACAACATATTTATTTCCTCATTCAAATCTTTTAAATTCCTTAAGAATTGGTGCCACCAACACCCATCCACTCTATCCCCTTTAGGCTAGCCTAATTCCCTTAGATTAAGTTTAAATAATATTAGCTTATAAACCAAGCTTAGGTCCTTAGGTATAATTTATTATTTAGTCTTAGAATAACTAGTACCAAGACTTAGGATTACCCCCTTCCAAATAATCAACCATAATAATAAAATCACCTTATCTTAAACTTAGGATAAGATAATAATCATAGGAAATTAGATTAAATTAGGTCCCAAAACTAATCATCAACATTACCTTCTGATGAATAAAAATGATGTCCTTAGATCACTATAAAGGGTGTATGCAAAATATGTCACCTGTAATCCCACAGAAACTTGGGTTCAAAAATTAAACATTCTTCTTGGCTTGGTCAAATGACCTAAACGTCATAGAATCAAAAGCATGTCTTGGATCACTGAAATTGATCCAAGGTATGGCTATCCTACATCAAAAATTAAATAGACTTAAGCACAAGTTCAAATGTAAAATAGGCTCTGAACGAGTTTAGACTAAATCTATTTATTCCATGCACATGTGAATATTCAACATAAGAAATAATGAAATACTTCATTTTAAATTCATAATTTACATGGCATTATTGTATTCATTTTTAACAGATAAACATATCAGTTATAACAAACATGATTAATTAGTTCATAAGAGTACACCTTCTTCAAACAAGAATCACATAACAACATTTGTAACTTTGATTACATAAGTCATTAAGGATTTCAACCATGGTAGATGCATTACAAATCAAAACCTTCTTCTAAACTTTTGCATATTCAAAATTTTCAGTTCGAGTAAGAACAATGAAAAATATAATCCCATTAGAGAACCTTAATCTTCTATTTTGGAAAAAATTATAAAAGTTGGAGAAATAACTCTTCCACCCATCAAAACACATACAAATTTTGACCCTTCCCATCTTGTACCTATATAGTACAAGGATAATGATTACTACAATTATCACCGTGTAGAGGTCATAGTGATGGTAATTGTATAACTTTCAAAAACATCGTCCAAGAATTGTTACATAATGGAGATCTTGTCTTGGATAACCCCAATGCATCGGCTAACCAAAACCTCCACATCTTCAATAAATTGTTTCCAAATCATACCCCATCCTCCCACCAAGCTGGTGAAACCTAAACTAATGATACCAATGTTCGAGAGGTCCATGTCATTTTTGATGTCATATTGGTTCCTTCCACTAAGTTTCCTCCCATCCCCTCTATTGAGGAAATTCTTGCACAAGCTGCTCCACCCATGGAGGAACCTATTTCATCCATTTATCTACCCATGGAGGAGTCTACCTTACCTTCTTCTTTACCCATACAGGAGTCTACGTTATCTTTGAATGCATCTATCCCACTCATCTTGCCACCTGTCGAGCAACCCATACTACCCATTCTTCTACCTATAGAAGAGCCTAGTGTAATCTCTTCTTTACCAAAGGAAAATCCTATACAATCAAATTTTTCTACTCCTCTTCCCACAAAGGACCTTCTAGTGGAGTCTCTCCCTATTGGTGACAATTCCCTACTAGATTTTAAAGACCCTGTCGATTTATTATTGTCTCTTCTACCCACAGATTCTAAAGCCAACAATTTCCCTATCTCACAGACATTATTTATAGGGATTACTACATAATCAACATCATCCCCCTCCATTTCTATGCCATTCTCACATTTGGCCAACTGCTTGGATTACATTGACAATTTCATGCTTTGGGGATGTATTCAGCTTCTTATCTCAACTTAAATGCATATGTTTTCTGCCAAAACTTCCAAAATATATCTAAATGTGTTGAAGGCAACCAAACCCGCCATGCCCATAGTAATCACATATTTTTCATCACTCTCACCCACACCTAAACCATTACCATCAACCAAACTTTCACCTACGCCTAAAACCATACTTGCACCCATATCTTCCTCCATGTCCAGACCCATTACCACATTGGGAGTCATGCTGACATCAATCCTAGTTCATCCTTATGTCAAAATGGATTTATCCACATCCTTGTGAGCCGTCGTAAAGACTATTCTCCCACCTAAGAGGAACACCCAACCTCTTAGTCCGTATACCCAAGGTAAATCAAAAACACATCAGCCCACCTCCTCATCAAGATCTTCTGTTCCACCCAAATTATCTACACGACCTATGCCTTCAATGTTACCTACATCTTTTCTACCTCCCATACCTACACAACTTCTTGTATCCTCATCGTTACCCATACCATTCCCTTCGACTCAACTAGTCCTTTCCACATTGTCTCCTACTACCGTTTTCACCGCACCTCCATTATTGCCTTGGATAACCCATCCCCTTCCACCATTGGCCTTCCCTTCTACATTACGCACTCCTTCTATACCTTAACCCAAGAAGGTGCAAACCAAGCCCAACACCCCACTACCTTCTAAAGAGAGTTAAACCTAAACAACCTCTAATAACTAGCTCACCAACTATACCTTTACCTAAGATGGTGTAACCCAAACCCAAAATTGTACTATCTACCAAACAGGTAGTCAAACTTACTCAACCTCCAATTCCACCTCCAGTACTACCTCTCCCACCAAAGTCACCCACACTTCCATCTAGACTGACACTCACTTCACATTGTGATCCATTGGTAGGGTTTTACACCAATATCTTAGCTAACCTTTTAGAAACCTCTGCGATCACACTACCATCGTTTAGACCATACAACCCACTCAAACCAAAACCAAAATATTTTGATGATTCCAAAATTTTCATTTACCATCATGTGTCAAGACATGATGTATAAAATTGTAAGGCTCTTAATACTATTTTTCTCCAACTATGTCCTCTTGAAGAGAACTTATACGATTATGATCTTTTGGATGGGGACCTTATTTCACCTTCGCTTATCACCACAAAGCCTCACCCCATAACTATTGAATGACCTCCATCTCCACCTCCACATACCTTTTACCCTCCTCCATCATTTGATATCAACATGTTCCACATTAGATAACTAGCCCAAACTCCTCCAAAATGTCAGTGCACCATACTCTTCTCACATGACTCTTTTCCTTCACCACATTTTTTCCCATCTTGCCGCTACATCTTTCATGACACACACTCTTCTTCACCTCATATAAATACAGTTCAAGTTTACACTCAAGAGAAATAAGAAAAAAGGAAAGTAGAAGATAACCAAATCATCCGCTACATCTTTACCCAACATTCCATCTACACCTGCACCCAAAATCACCATCCATGGACCTTCATACCCCATTTCTAATGGGATGTCCTATCGTACAATGATTAAAAAATTACATCAGTCTCCTCTAAAAATGTCTTTGTGTGACCTTGTCCAAACCTCTGAGTCTCATTGTTAGGCCCTCATTTAGGTCCTACAATCTATCAAGGTTCTACCTAATGACCCCATACTTGTCTCTGCCATTATCACTCCTCATCATGTGGCCGCTCTCACCACTTCACCTCCATCTTCTAATCCCACTACCATTGATCAAGTCTCTGCTTTTAGTTTCTCTTATGAAGAGATTTTCCCTCTCCAATAAGATGATCCTAACCATGCCCTATTCATTTATGGATATGTTGATAATATACGCATTCAACATGTTATGATCAATGGAGGTTCCAATATTAATATCATTTCGTCCCATGCATACAAAAACAAAGTGCATCCCTACCAATTGCATGCATAATAACCCAGTTATGTTGTGTTTATTTAATGATGCCATGAATTATAGTCTCAAAACCATCATTCTCCACATTTGTGTGGACCCTCATGCCATTTCTAAATAATTCTATCTTAGAGGGGGAATTTCAATACAATCTGGTGCTTGGTCGACCCTAGATTTGTGTCATGGGTTGTGTTCCTTCAACCTTACACCGTTGTCTATAATTTCAACATGAAGGTAAAAAATATACCATTCCAACTGACCCTTCACAATTCAAGACCTATAACATGTTGTATCGACCAAATGATGTACTTATACAAGTTAAGGAATCTACCACCCCTACCGCTTCTTCTTCAGGCACTACCTCATCTACCACTTCTATCGTTACATATTCCACAACCAACTCATCTATTACCACTACTTCCGAAGCTCCTGTAGATGACCCATCAACCAACCCATATACTTCTTAAACATTTGATGCTTCTTCTTCCCAACCGTGCAGTGATTCAGCTATCCCAACAACCCACATACTAACCATCGATCCCTTAGAAGATGTTTTTTAATGCCTCACTCTGGGGGAGTACCTCCTTTATAACATTGAAACATTCCTTACTCCACAAGAGTATGGTAACCTCCATAAACACCCAAACTATAATCACTGAGTAGGAGAAATTTTTCCCTATAGTGCTCCTCACCTTCGTACCAACCTAACATACAGGGGACTTCATATTTCTACCTAATCACTTGAGCCATCTTCCCAAACTCAACCATTTTCATCTAATCTCCAATATCTCACCAACTGCTTCTTCACCCACACCTTCCTCCATCACTGCGCTTGGAAGGGATTTGGCTTTGGATTCTATGAACAAGGTCATCATATTGTCATTCCTTGCACCACCAGTAAGTATAAAGATTGCAGTGGTATCAGATTTTCTAAACCACCCTCCTAGAAGGACTGAGTCAAACTCATTGAGGACAATAAACCTTCTCCACCCCATTCACATACTTCACAACCTTCACCTACGGAGTCTATGGATCCAAAATCCATTCCTCCTAACTTTTTTTTCATAAACACCATTTTCTTGGGACCTCTGACCTATCAGCACGATGGCGAGGCTCCCTCTTCTCTTCCTTTCATGTATTCTAACATGATCCCTAATTGATCTTTATCATTTTTCCTGTCACAAAAGTGACAGGGAAACTTTGCATTTGCATGGATTTCCACGACCTTATCCTAGCTTTCCTCAAAGATGAATTTCCTCTACCTAGTATTTACCAACTAGTTGATCTCACCACCAACCATGATGTGTTATCACTCATGGATGGTTTCTTGGGTTATAACCAAATATTATTCACCCGATAATATCAACACAAAACTACCATCATCACTCCTTGGGGGACCTTCTACTATCGTGTCACAACATTTGGTCTTAAAAATGTTGGTGTGATATATCAATGGGCTACGACTTATATCTTTCATGACATCATGCATAGCATATTGGAAGATTATGTCAATGATATTCTTTCCAAATCCAAATGTTGGGATGAACACCTTACATTCCTTAAGGTTTTCTTTGACCTTCTCATCAAATACTACATTCATTTTCAACCTAAGAAGTGTGGCTTCACTATTCTCTTGGGAAAGCTCCTTGCTTTTATCATTTCTTTGCATGGAATTGAAGTTGATCCCGCTAAAATCAAGGCTATTCTCAAGATTCCTCCACCAACTAACCTTTTTCAACTTCATAGTTTGCAAGGCAAGTTGTAATTTATTCATCACTTTATTTCTCATATTTCTGACCTCTGCCATCTATTTCATCATCTTCTCAAAAAGGATGTCTCCTTCAAATGGGATGATAGATTCTACACAGTCTTTGACACCTTAAAACAATATCTCCTCTAACCACATGTTCTCATTCTACCTAAGGATGAACAACCATTTTACCTTTACATTTATGTCAGTGATCATTCCCTAGGTTCTATGCTCACTCATTACGATGAGAAACATGGGGAGTAAGTGATTTATTACATAATTCATACACTTTTAGATTATGAAACTCGGTATAGTCACATAGGGAATATTTTCTTATCCCTAGTCTTTGTCGCCACTAAACTTCACCACTACCTACTCAACCACAAAACTTTTATTGTCACCAATATTGAACCCTTACATTACATGTATGTTAAGCCTTACCAACACCAATGTGTTACACGTTGGCTCATGCTTCTTGTAGATCTAGCTATTAAATTCATCCACCAAAAGCATGTTAAAGAACAAACCATTTCCAACTAACTTGCAGATGCACCTCTTTCCAAAATTCAATCTTATAACTTCAATGTCCCTGAAAAATCCATCGATACCCTATCCTTCGATGACATCATTTATTAGATGAACTTATTCTTCCACGGTTTTAAATGTCAACATGGGGTGGTGCAGGGATCATCCTTATTCCTCTTGATGGTGAGCCTATGCCTTTATCTTTCAAACTATTTTGATTTTACTAATAACATTTTCAAATACGAAGCACTCGTGTTAGGTCTTCATACCTCCATAGCCTTAGATGTTAAATCCATTAATATCTTTGGTGACTCCCAACTAGTTGTGAACAAGTCAATGGTTTATACCAGTGTTGTAATGAGATACTTCAAAATTATAAACATCACGTCGACATAATTTTGACTACCTTTGATCATTATGAACTTCAAACCACTCTGCACTCCATTAAAAAATTTATGGTACCATGTCCTGCCTTTCCTCTCAAATGCATGCTTTGCTTTACGACTCAAAAATATTTGTCGCGGTACAACGGTTGCACTCACTATATTTTCTATTCTGAGATGTTAACTTTGTAATAATAATTAAAACTGATTCACATGACATTTGGTATAATAAGTTCATCGATTACCTTTCCCTCTCAATTCTACCTCCATAACTCACTCGCAATGGACAACGATCCTTCCTCAAAAGTGTCTCTCACTATGTTATCATGGGGGGTCTTCTCTAAAAATGTGGCTTTGATGGTATCCTCTTACAATGCCTTACAAGTTTTGAAATGCTATACACCATTAAGGAATTTCACGAGGGGATTTGCGGTGGTAATTTCACTGGTCTTGTTGTCACTAAGCATATCCTTCACCTCGGCTACTACTGGCCAACCTTAAACCAATACTATTGTGACTATGTCAATTTTTTGTGAAATTTCAGCAACACGCTAATCTTCATCACACCCCTAGTCACACCTTATAGGTTCCCATAAATATTTGGCCTTTCTCCCAATGGAGTTTGGACCTTGTTAGAGAGATTAACCCTTATTCTTGTCAATGTCATCAATGGATCATCACCACAACTGAATATTACACTAAATGGGTGGAGTTTGTACCTATCATTTTTACAAAAGAAGAGAAATTTTTTGAATTCATCATACATCACATCATTTGTCACTTCAGTGTTCCTCACTACCTCATCACTGATAATGGAAAAAAATTCAAAAACAAAACCCTATGCAAACTCTAAGACACCTTTGGCATTAAAATTAGTTTTTCTTCACCTTATTATCCTCAAACAAATGGCCAAGTCGAATGGACTAAAAAATCCTTAACAAAATTATTATGAAAGTATTTAATGCATCTGGTAAGGATTGGCACATGCACAATCCTTTTTCCTTATGGGCTTATTGCAGTATTCATACCTCCACCTGAACTACACCTTTCTCTTTGGTCTATGGTACAAAGGCTTTCTTACCTCTTGAAGTCCAAATTCCATCACTTTGTATCTCACTCAAATACGTGCTCAATGATGACAACTTTCTCCAAAACCATTTGGCCAAACTTAAGCTTCTAGACGAACACCATTTAAATTTTATCAATCACCTTAAAATCTATTAAAAACGTATCAAGTGTGCTGATGACAAATGTGTCCATGAATGAATCTTCAAGCTCAGTAACCTTATCCTAAAGGAAAATCGACATGTAACAAAAGTGGAGAAAAGTAAATGGGCCAAGTTTGCTCCTAATTAGCTTGGACCCTATAATGTTACTCATACCTATGGATCAAGTGCTTATCGTTTATCTTCCCTCAAAGGTAAAACCCGAACCTGAGACTCTCAATGCCTTACATCTTTGACCATTATATTGTTGAATCAAGTACAATATAACTTTTTTTATATTACAAACTCATTCCTTGAGTAACCATTCTTTTCATCTACATCTCTTAAGGATCAATGAATAAACAAGAATCATGTGATTATCTGTCACCTTTTAGCCTTATCTTTAATATGCGTACCATGACTCTACTCCTGACATGATTCTCATGGATACTTTTTTCTTTTCAAGAAGGAATCCTATGTTTTTTCGTCACTCAAAAACCTCTCTTTCATAGTTAAAATTTTGTGTGATATACCTTTTCCTCCATAAAAGAATCCTATACTCCTTTATAGTCTTTTCCATGACCTAAAAGTCCAAAAAGTTTAAAATTAATATATGGGATTTTCAAATTCAACTCCTTGAGTCAAACTTCTTAAAAATAGATGATTGCCTCAAAAAGGACATCTATCTTGTTGCTATAAATAGACTGCTCCCTCGAAGGATGTCTATAAAAAGCTAGCCATATTGTACATAGTCTATCCAAAAATAAGACTATTTCTACAAAATAAAAATAAAGTATTCTGAAGCTTCCCACATTTATCATCTTCACAAAGACCTCAAGGATTCATTCTATTCATCCCACATATACTTATTGCATCGATCAGTCTATAAAGCAAAATCCAAAAGAAAATACAAAAAATCAAGAAAAATATAGCTTTTTTGTCATGGATTTGTCTATTCTAGTTTTTGATATCTTGTAGAAGTGGCATGTTGTCTCACAAGAAGGTTATGCTAAATAAAACACTCCACCTCACCTTCCTTCCTTTCTCTTCTTCTACGGACTCAAGGGACATGCCAAAAATGTAACATTTCATGATCATGTAACTTATTTCACCCTTAGAACAGTCAATCATGCACTTCCTTTAGGGGTTTAAGTTCATAAACCCATCCTCGGTATGCTCATTATGGTCCTTGACTTTTATGGAGCATTTCACCTATTTTATTGTTCACCTCTTTTCTTACTTATTGATTCTCTTATACAGGACTAGACCTTCGACACTTACTTTCTTGGATTTCTTCTCCTTTCACCTACCTCAACATTCCTCATCTATTTTCATCAATCCACTTTTAACATTCCACCTTGCCTAAATAACCTAGACTGCACCATGCCTAAATAATCTAGACTTCACCATGCCTAAATAACCTAGACTTCACCATGGATAAACAACCTAGACTTAACAATACATAAATTACCTCGACTCAATCATGCCTAAACCAACCAACCTACCCATCTACCTCATCATATTCTTCCCTATCCTGTGGGATAACTACATTGGCCTGAGGCCTCGTTTCACCGAGGCTATGTAGGCAACACTCTAAGGGCATGGGGCCCTAGAGGTTATCTTGGCCACTCTTTCCCATAACCATTCCCCCTTTTTAACACACATAATAACCTAGTTTGTTTCCATCTACAATAACTTGGAAATTGACATATCACAACACATATATCATTTCATCATACTTATCATAATAAAAACATCCATCACATCATATCAAATTCATCTATATTTCCATGAATATAAATTTCTTATAAATTAAAACCATACCATCACAATAACACTTACCCAATTCAGACTTCATCATACGTAATTAACCAAGACTCAACCATGCCTCATCGACCTAGACTCAACCATGTCTTTACCTAACTCAATCTTACCTAATTACCTACCACCTAACCACCTAATCATTTATGGCATGTTGTTTCCTCTACCAGGGCCTTGCTTA
The DNA here is from genome assembly GCA_019776745.2 of Taxus chinensis. Classification (NCBI taxonomy): domain Eukaryota; kingdom Viridiplantae; phylum Streptophyta; class Pinopsida; order Cupressales; family Taxaceae; genus Taxus; species Taxus chinensis. The sequence continues at coordinate 861,192,600 of CM034150.1, forward strand.
TGGCATTGCCTCTTGCCCAACTTACCTACACCTATTTGTTACTTGACTTCATTTACTCCTTATACCTTGTGATGACACTACTCATGTTGTTTAGCCTAATGACCTTGCCTTTCCTAATGTCATGTCATTTTTCTCGACCAACCTTTTGGTGTTTTGGAAAACACCTAATGCCCATTCCTGCACCTATCCTAGTTATGTTTTAGGACCGTATCCTGTACCTTAGATACCTAAACCACATCAACCTTGTTTGGATAAACTTATTGACCTTTGATGATGTAGAGTTTGTGCGCTCTTCAACCTAGTACCTTGTCACATTTTATACGCATGTGTGCATTCAAATGCCACTATCTATTACCCAAACCAATATAACCATTACCTATGACCCACCAATACCTCATTTTTCCTCACTTCTTCATTTTATCAAACCACTCACCAACTCCATTTATCACCTCATCAGTTCTTGGTTTGAGGGGGATCACCTCCACTCATACTTGGGGCAACCTAACCTTCACTCATACCTAGTGCACCAACTTCCTATTTTTTTCAGCATCACTTATAATACAAGATAAGTGATAAAAAGAGGGAAATGTAGACACCAAATTTGGGTCACACTCTCCTAGGTCCCCTTTTAATTAATCAATGTAACACATACAACTAGCCATAACCCCTTTACCCCACATTGATATTAATTTAATCGCTTATAATTGAATTAATATTTATCCTCACGTTATTAATTATTTTAATTAAGTTAATTAAATCCTCAAACATCCACCTCACCCTGGACCCATTCTAGGGGAGTTTTACTTACAATGACCAAGTCATCACTCCTCATGCCAAGTCACCACTTGAACTATCTAAATCATACTTCTTCCTAAACCTAACTGGACTTCTTCTATGATCTTCCTACATTTTCTAATGAGAACTCCACTTCCCTAAGCAAACACAACCTGGAAAACATACCAAATCTGGGAAAATATGCCAATTATTGGTAAAAAGGACAATTTCACCCTAACTGACCCTAGTTTATGCTCAGTCAGTGTCGTTTACATAACCACCATCGATCACTTTATATACACTTTCAAAAATATTCACTTGGGTTGGTCATTAATTTATTGGAGCCTTACTACATCCAATCTCAAATCTTCAAGCCTTCTTGAATCCAGATGACGAACACTCATAACCAAAGTGCAAGACAAGTAGCTATTTCTCCTTCTAGAGCATTGGAATACTCACAGAAGAACATAGTTTGCACTCTCGTAACACTGCACTCATCCATCTCTTCTATGATCAACCACCATCCATATTCATTCACAGGATCTACAAAATAGTAAGTAAGTAATGTGATTTTAACTACTTGTGCTTATTCCATTATAGATATCTTGCTTCATTTAGTATTTCATCTCTTCTGCTTCTCATATATCACCTTCTTCCCACCAAGCTACTATTTAACTTTCCCTAGACCCTTATCAAACCTTTGAAAGACCTTCCTGACCTAAAAAGACACTAGTTCTAATTAGATTTAGTGTTGCATTTGATATTTAGCATTGAATCTAGTGTATTGTGTATATGAAAAACCTAAATAATTACATTGCAATAGGATTTATTTATTTTAGTTTCATTTTTACATTAAATTTATATTAAACATTAGATTGACAACCTCTCTAGGAAGCAGCACGCTTCATGGATCTAGCATATGCTAGGAAGTCCACTGTCATATGTTATTTACTACTCTTTTTTTGGTCTTGTTTTGAATTTATAGGTAGTCCTTCCTAGAAAAAAAGGAGTTATCTACAATCATCTTAGCCAACATCAACAATGCGCACATTCTACCTTCCACCTTCACTTCATGGGTATTCCTCCTTAATAATTTACCAAATCTGTTTGTATCATACATACGTAATTTATTGGTGAAACAACATGATTCATTACCAAGTTGAATATAGTTGATTATCATCTGAAGATGGGTATGCATAAGGAAACTTCTGTGCATGCGTTTTTTGGAAAGGTGCAGATAAAAATAAATTACTCCTAAATGAATATCCCGGATGGAAAAATGAATGCATGGTATAACGTGAGGTAGGCTACAGTAGTGGAAATTACTTGGAAGAAGGTTCAGTGGTGAAGTACTTCGGCACATATGGGCATTCGGAAGAAGGTGTTTGGAAAAGATATAAAAGGCACACCAAAAGGTTATGATTATGGCATGGAAACCTTGGCGAATGATACATTAATGTTGGGATAGGTGGTAGGTGAAGGAGCAATAAATATGATATTTTTATGAAATATATATAAGGAAGGGTTATGAGGCCATTTTGACCTTTGTGATTACAAATTATCGAGTGAGACATTTCCAAGTGATCCAGGTAAGATGGTTATGAAGAGTGGAGAGTTGAAAACTAGTTGGATTGGTCATATTTGTGCACAAGGAACTATTACGCTCTATTTTTTGAAGTGTTTGAGCAAGGTGAAGGTGTGCAGGAAGGGAGATTGATGGATAGGGTTTGAGTTTGAGCTAGGGCACATAGAATCAAGTTGTAAACCTCAAGGGAGGTAAGAGGACACATCTTTTTTATTGAAATGGAACCAAAAAGAGCACTAGGGGCAAGTAAGAGGGGAAAGAAACAAAAGGAAGTTGATTGAGATCGAGGATGCCCCTGAAAGTAGTTTTTTTGAAATGTAATACCTAGATGAAGTGATTATGGGTCGTGGTTGGGATTCCCATGTCCGTAAAAGTAAATTCAATGATTGCAATCATATTACAACTGATAACAAGGAGGATTTGGATGCATTGTTGAATAAAAAGACAAACAAATGAACAATGGAATGCATGCCCATATATGACGATGCTAGGGAAAAGCTCCTAAGAAAGGTAGGGGTTTTACAGTTGTACAAACTTCCTTATTTTAGAAATCCAAATAAGTTATACCAGTGGCTTATGATTATATTTCATGAGGAATTTTTCTATTTTGTTAGGTGATGGATGAGGATCACCATCCCCTTGATTGGAAATTTAACGGGTTTGAAAATCACAGACACAGAGGTGAGTAGCAAGCTAAGTGATAAAACAGTGATTATACAACCAGAAAGAAGTTTGTTTATATAAAAGGTGGGTTACACATGGATATTTACACACTGAGGAAGTATTCGGTCATACATGAAGCCTCACACTTATTGACAAAATTGAATGACTAGGAGAGATTGGCACAGGTGAACACTTCGTGGTTGAATGTTGCAAAGAAAATGTTACAAGGGGAGACCTACAACTTGGATAGATACATTATTAAAACAATCATTTAAGAGGTGTGTAGAGGTGATAAAATTATATTTGGCACTATTCAATTGTCCCTTGTGTTTTTGGAGATTGGTAGTGCCCGATGGGCCGAAGAACAAAATTTGGGAATACCCTGCAGAAAAGAATTCTCTCGCAAAGATATTCAAAAAGTATCTTTTTGAGGGGACCATGAGTGGCCAGTTCAAAGCAAGGGAAGAGATGTGATATGCACAACTCCATGCCACATTCAAGGAATGGAGGATACCTAAGGAGTTTCCCATAGTGGTGGGTAAGTTAGAACAGTTTGCAGTCTATCAACATTTTTGCATCACATGTTTTACGATGAAGGACGGGACATGGATTCCTTGGTGAAAACTTCCCTACACTTTCAATGTGTGATTCTTTCAGGAAGTTGTTCATAGAATCTCAAATTCATGCAACCTTATCTAAAATGCTGATAAGGTAGACTGTGACTACCACACTCTATGGAAGACTTATGTCTATCTAGGTAAGTCTGCTTATATTGAAAGATACATTTCAGATAATACAACTATGAAGCCTATAAGTTTGGCAGTAGGTGGAAGTGGGGCAACATTGGTATACCTTCAGCTTAAGCCTAGGATAGAGAATGGAAAATATGTAGATAATGAGTTCAAACTACCAATCCCACCCTAAAGGGAAGCACACAGTTTGCACATTTGCAGCTGAAAAAGCCTACTTCACCCATTTAGGAAGAAGAAGAAATCCATGAAGATAGTGGAGGGTTGGACTGTAGGGGAAGAAGATAACCTATGGATAGAGAAAGGAAAGAGCACAAGATAACACCCCCATCACAGGAGCAAGAGGATGAAGTGTTTGAGACAAACACGATGGAAGTTAATGCAAAGCATATAGTCAAAGAGCCACAGTTCAAGAGAGTGTTTATGAGGACAAGGGTTCAGGGAAGAGGGTCATTGCAACCATTAATATGATCACCTTGGATTTCACCACAGAAAGTAGAGCCAGAAAATAAGAGAAGGCGTAAGATAAATCTTAAGGAGAGGAGGATGAGTTCAGAGAAAGTGCGTCGGGTACATTGGTGTAGCCTAAGGATATAGAGGAGCCTTATGATGAGGAGGGGATAAAATAAACATAAGAAGAAAAGGGTGAAGGACCAATTCTAGATTTAGGTGCCTAAATTCCTAAGGGAAAAATAACAAGGGAGGAAAAAGAAGGAAAAGACTATGTGACTCCCGTGGTTGGATATGTGGAGGACACCGGAAAGATCATACGCATGTTATTCCAGATTACTATGGAAACTAAGGACTTGTATTGTTGGGATTTGATGGATGCAGAGATGGAAAACGCACGCACATAGAAGTAGTTGTCATGTTCAATGCAAAATCATATGGATGAGCTATATTTTGACATGTACGAAGAATCATACATCTCGTGCAAAATGAAGAAAGCACCCCAAATCCGGCATATAAATCCAACTATTATGTCAGAAGAACAAGTGAGAAATGCCTTGGTAAAGGTATCTGCATAGGTTGCATGCAGGAACATATAAAAAGTGGAAACCATTAGGACATTAATGGATGAAAACAAAGATAGGGATGTAGAGATAAAGAAACTCACAACAGAAAAGGAAAGGGCCGAGGAAAAGACAAAATCCTTGATCAATATGGTTGAGGAGATTGGCGACGATATTTTTAATGTACAACCACATCTAGAGTCTCAAGTTCTAGAAACATTTCCTTCTGTAATGCACTATATATACACACTTTTAAAAATGGTCATAGATGAAGGGTCCATGCATATGCCCATGCCATAATACCCTGCAGAGGAAACAGTGAGGGTAAAAGCCACCATTACCACAAAAATTGCAAGTTATGAGTCATTTCTACAAGCCTTGAGAGATGAATTGAAAAAGTTAGATCAGTCCTTGAACATGTGCATCTCACCACATGAAATTTTTAGGATGAGGACAATTCTAGGAGATAATGAAGTCCTCAAAGCCATGAAGGATGAGACACTTGGGCATGTGGAGAGACTTTCTTTTATGGAAGAGAAGCACAGAGTGCTTACAAGTGCCCAAGAACCACATGAAAACAAGATGAAGGAGATAGATTGCTGGGAAGATGGACTATATGGAAGGCTTGATTTCTAGTATGTTAAATATTTGTATAATCTTGTAAAATGAACATGAGAACATGACTCAAGATGAGCTAGATGTCATAGTCACATATGTCCTAGAAAAAATAGGTGAGGTCTTAAATTATTGGAAGGCATTAGAGGTAGAGATTAAGAATGATTATACAGAATTATTACTACTTGTTGAGGAGAAGAGCGTTGAATGATCCAAAAAAAAAAATTTCAAAAATCTTCGTTCTTTAATTCATTGTTCTTTACCTTGGGGAGATAAGTTAAGATTACCCATTGTCGTGGGAAGAAATGCATTTAGTGTGGGGTAATGTTGATCAGATGAAATATAGCTCAAGGATGAAAGCACAGAAGGTTTGGGCACGCAAGAATAGGGTACCCAAGAAGGTGCAGAATCATAGTAGAACATGAGCACGCCTAGAAATAGTCACAATCACGACTTAGCCATTTTTGGTATGAGGCTTTTTTTGAGATAGAGTGTGGAGCACATAAATATATGAAGACTTGTAGTCCATGTAAGGCTATTTTGGGATGTGCAGAAACTTTAGCACCATGCAGAGTTTTGGTTTAGTAATAGAATTTATACTTACAGTTAACTATAGGAAATCTATTATTAGAGCACTTGCATGATTTTGTATTCTCTTGTAAAGTCACATGGCTATTCTTAGCATGTAGTCTATTTTTGGAAGGTGCATGGGAGATGAAAGGCAAGTCCCAACCCCTATATATATACATGTGTGTGTGTGTATTTATTTTCATGGCTTAGAAAGACTGATTATTGTATATTTATGTTGCAAATTTGTTAGCACACATGACTATGGAAACTGGATCTTGATGTATGAAGCTTCTTTGTTTTATAGTATTTAATATAATTGATAATATTAGTTGGATGTTGGTGTTAGATGTGACTGAGTATGGTTATTGAATGGTAAATCTCATTATAATCATTTTTTAGTCAATATTTCATATGGTTTAGATCTAGATCTGGTTTATGCATTGTGGATTATTTACTATCTGTTATATATCTAGACATACACATATGAAATCATGCTAACATTCTGGACAAACAAATCTAAAGAGACACCTAGTACCCTTACATGCTTCAAGTGAGCACTCAATTCAGGATGAGTGATGTGTCAGCGTGCCTTGGGTTATTTTCAATGAATTCTAGGCTACATCCTTATCTAAATCATGTTTTCACTAGTTAGAAATATCTGAAACTTATACCCCATATTTTTTATCCTTTAACAAAAGTAAAAAAAAAAATCATTATGATTTTCTTGAATAATTCATTTTTTCTTAGTTAGCACTCACCATAGTAACTCGTGTCTTACGTTGGTGTTCTTGGATGTTGTAGTTTATCCCATCCTTGACCCATCTGTATCGATTCTCCCTTCTAACGAGTATAAAATCCATGATATAAAAGTAAGGACTCCTAAAAAATGACATCAAATTCATCAAGTGGACTAATATCAGCCTCCAATACATCAATATATTGGGAATTGATCCCAAACTTGACCTTACATATTTTTGTTACCTAAATTTCAACACCCTTCTTCACCCAACCCAAGGGATATGGGTGTGGATGCTCGTAAGTCTCAAGACATAGCTTATTTAAAACTACTTCATAAATCAAGTTAAACTGAGAACTAGTATCAACCAAAGCATTTACCTTAGTTCTCTTAATCTAGAGTTTGATCTAGAATAGTTTACTCATCTCCTCTTCCTAGTTTTTCATGTTGGTGGTTGTGCATCCAAGTCTCTCATCTACATTAGATTCATTTTTGATTTCTATCCCCCTTCTGTCTTCATAGTTGTCATGGAATTCTTTGAGTCCTTGGTTCAGTTCTTCGGAAGTAACTCCAGATGTAACTTCCAACAGGTAGCATCAGGATGACCATTGATATCACAGATCTTGAAAATATTCTTGGGATATTTACAAGTATTTAAAGTAGTGGAAACTTGTTTACCTTCCCCTTTCCACTTACCTTTGTTAATTGTTTGCCCATGTTCTTTCTTCTATTGATTTTTCAATTGTTTTTCCTTTGGATATGCTTCTCCTTGCTTCTTCTCATCATCTATATAGTATTCCTGCACACATGCCTCATTGAGATCTTTGGGCTTCGTGGAGATGACTTTTATTCAAAGGTGAGTGTGAAGCCCTCCCAAGTACTTGGTCATAATTTTCTCATCCTCTAAGTCCATATTTAACAATATGGTCTGCCTTCGAAACTCTATAGTATAGCCCTACACACTTTGACCACTGCCTTGTCTAAAATACTGCCATTTGATCATCTAGTCAGTTTTATGGCCAATAGGATAAAAAATAGCTCTAATTAATTCCTTAAAGCCCTCATTAGTACTGAAAATCAAACATTTCTTCTTTTCACAAGTGGCTAAATGGGTTTTCTCACCAAATCAGTGCATGACCCTCCATTTTGAGACGTGCAAAGGTAATATTTTTTTCCTCGGTAACATTATGGATGCTAAAATAGAATTCCAATTATTTTAACCATTTTTCAAGAAAATTTGCATCTAGTTGTCCTTCAAAGCTCTTAATTTCCACTTTGGTTTCAACTTTAAAGGGATCATGATTAGATTTTACCTCATCTCTTGCGGTTGAAATCTCTTCTTCACATTCTTCCTCTTCATCTTCCTCTCTATGGCTCTTCCCTATGCCAAACTTCTTAGAAAAAACTTGAACCACTGAGTCCATGGAGTATTGTTTCATTGAAGTTACAACTTCTACAGATATGAGAGTTGTTGTTGATGCCTATACATCCTATCAGTCATGTTCTCTAGCATCTCAATTATACGGACCAAGTTTTGTTCCTCCATTTGTCCTTGAATTCTCTATTTCCACTTCCTTGTAGAAATATATGGTTCGCAATGTAAATATTCCTTGCCTTTATATGTTGTCACTGTCATACAAATCCAAAAATGAATACCAAAGTCCTAAATACTTGTTATCTTTGATACCTAAATAATCAGTAAACTCTCTACTTTGGAATTATTCACAAAATAACAATTAAATGTTGTTGTTTTACTTTCAATTTAGAAAATGACAGATATAGTTAGTGAAGAATTTTCTTATGCTTTAAAACCAACAATTACAAAGAAAGGAAAGAATGTAAACTCATGAACAACAACAATTTTTATCCTGGAAACCTTCGGAGGAGGAAAACCAATCGGGAAGGGAAGAACAATCTTTCTTCCCACTTTTATTAGCCAATTCAAATAAGAAGTAAAAAATTTAAAATAATTATAAAAGAGAAGTAGATAATATCTCACACTTCCACCCCGTTACTTGCTTGTTCTTCCTCAAAACTCCTTTCTTTTACAAACACAATTCTAGCACTAAGAATTTCTTGCTCACTTTCTCTCATGCTTTAATGATCAAATATCTCCTTCCTTACATGTATTTATAGCCTTTCCCATGTCCTCCCATGCACTGGAGGATGGGAAAGGTAATGGAAGATAAGAGAAATTGAAAACATTTTCAATTTTGGGACTGTTTGTTTTAAATTTTATTTTTCCGTCGAAAGTGGTAGTACCGCTGCCCAATGTAGACCGACAATCACATGACCACTTCCTTGGCTGGGCAGAGGTTAAAGGACCTCCGCCTTGGCTGAGTGGTTGTTCTGTAACCACCACTTTGCACATAGCAATGGTGCTGTTAAATTACAGACATAACCTCCTTTTCTCCATTTTCTTTCTTCGTTGCTAATTGATCCGATGAAGTAGAGTCATTTTGGATCCCTATGGATCATTATACCACATGATGTTATTTAATATAATCAATTCATTATGAAAATTAATTTACTAATGCATACATGTGTAAGAGGTGCAATAGAAGCTATGCCCATAACAACTCCAATATCCAATGATCGTCAAATCTCAACAGGAGATTGTAATGATATCATCAACTAAAATAATAATAAAAATCATATTAATAAATTCATACATTAACTATAGTTCACTATCTTCATGTATATGATGAATAAAAATAATTATAAAAATCACATTAGTAAAATTTCCAAAATGCAAAATCGTACCGACATTCACCTGTTCAACATCAAAATGTAATATTAGGATAACATCTTTATACATGGAAAACAAAATAACACAATATATTTCCTAATTTATTACCAATTTATACCATAGGAGATGAAGTTACCGAAAATAACTATGAAGAAGTGGAATGTGTTACTAGATAAATAGTTTGACGGGCTATAATTTAATAAAAACACACATGATTAATTTTCATTAACAATTGATTAACATTGTTAATTATAAGATTTTGTATATTATATATATATATATATATATATATATATATATATATATAATTTGTAACTCATTTCATGTACAATTACCTATTGGTAAATACCAAAGGCCGAATCTAGTAGATCATCTGTGATGATGATATTCTACAAGACAAAATCACAATGAGCCTCCTCTAATTAGACACTTAGTTGATTTTGTGGAGCATCCTAACCAAGTTGTGAAGCTACCTTGTGAGACTGTGGAGGTGCCACACTAACCAAAAAGGTTTATATACTCTCACACGAATGAAACTCTATGGTATATGATGTTTTCTCCCTAGAAGGACCATCCTCATCAACCTGGGAGAGACAAGCATCATGTTGAATAAATGACCATGTCAATGACTGGATATAATCAATGGTCTGAACCTCCACTGTCTCCTTCACAATAGAAGGGATTAAAACATGATGAATGGTTGGGTGAGCAAATGGTTCTAGCTGATTGGTTCTCCAAACATTGTGCCCCCACTCTATCATGTGTAGAGATTTTTCCTCTAGTCTGAAAAATCTTGAATGTCATAATAGATAGGTATTTCATTGAGGACAAACTCACAAAAGAGTTTCCTCAAGAAATATTGTGGCACCTATAGACACCCAAATTAGGTCACACCCTACTAAGTCCCCTTTGATTAACATTAATCTAGCCATGACCCCTCCTTACATCATTATTAATTTAATTACCTAAATTAATTTAATTTCTAACTCACATAGCCGCCTCATCCTAGACCTATTCCAATCCTATTAATTAACCTAGACTATGTCCCCACTCACCTTAACTAACTAGGAATCATTATAACACTAACCTTAATTTCCTATTATTCCTCTAACCAACTTCATGCTCCATTTAGCACTATTCCACACTCTTGACCCAGAATTAATTTTAAATCACATCAAAATTGGGAAGAAACTAGATATTTTGAGTAAGTTGGACCTTTTCTCCCTAACCGATGCTGGTTATTCCTTAGCTAACGTTAGTCACCTAAACACAGACGGTTTCCTCAAATAGGATTTTCTAACTCTTTGTTGAGGTTCTAAATCTTATTTCTTTGCTCTTGCGACCTTGCATCCTAACTCTCGATTTTTCCAGTGACTTTGTGACACACCAGAGACCAGTATATTATCCAAAAACCACTCCATTCATCAACAAATTAATCTAGAGCTCCAATGCATTTACAGGGAAGCATCGTGCCTTCTTATTACCACTTCATTCATTTGATACCAGCCTCTCCTTTAACTACCACCACCCTCTACTATTCACCTTCATTTCACAAGTAAGTAATCTTCTTATTTTTCATTTTATTTCAGTAGATTAGTTGTTTATCAGTTATTTGGTTCCTTCCAACTCTTTTCATACCTGGATCTCTCCTACAACTCCTCCATCCAACCATCTAAAAAAATAACCTTCATACCTTACCCAAATGCCCTTCTTGTCACCTCCGAGTCTTCTTAAAAATCCCATGACCTCACCCAAGCCTTCCAAATTCTCTGTGCATTCACAAAAATACTCCATCAACCAATTTTTAACATTTCTACCCAATTTTACCTACTGACACTAGTTACCTAACCAGCGCTAGTCATTTACCAGTAGCCGACATCGGTCACCTAATCAATAGCCGTCTCTGTGACTGGTAAGATCTTACAAACCAAAAAGACGATAAATCCTTCCCAATAACCCAAAACCTCACCAAATCTTTTCCAAACCTCATATATATAGCCTCTATCAAAACTGTAAGCCTAGACTAACCTACCAGCCCTCAAAATTTAATCATAATTTTCCCGTTAGACTATATTTTCTTATTGTGTTTATATGATATTCCTAAATCATATTAACTTATGTAGGAATCACTAGTTTATGCTCTTTTCTTGCATTAAATTGTTAAAAACAATGGATTGACAACATTATAGGAAGCACCCTGCTTCCCAGAACTAGCATACGCTAGGCAATCCATGACTATATGTTGTTTAATATTATTTCGTGGTATTGCATTATTCTACAGGTTTTTCATCACATACAAAGGGAATCTCTTCACAATCATCTTGGTCAAAATTTGACGGTCTGCAATCTGCTTTGACAATCTACATGTATTGCTCCTCGTCTTTACCTCTTATATGTTTTATCTCTACTTTGCGGTGAAACATTTTTTTACACCCGGTGGGACCTTTAGTAATGACACCAATGTTCACGAGGTCATGCCATCTTCAACACAATACCTATCCCTTCTACTCAGTTTCCTTACATCCCATCTATTAAGGAAATTCTTGTGCAAGCTCCACTAGCCACAGATGAGCTATTTCACCTCCTCCTCTACCCATGGAGGCACCTATTCTACCCACATTTTTACCCACCAAGCAACCTACCTCACCTACTCCTTCATCTACAGAGGAGCTTACCCCACTTATCCCTCTACTTATCAAGGATCATGTACTACCCAATCTTCTACTCATTGAAGAACCTATCTTATCCTCCTCTCTACCTAAAGAAGATTCTACACCACCTACCTTTCTCCCTCCTCAATCCATAGAGGAGAAATTTTCATATCCTCTTCCTATAAGTGATGCTTCTCCCAGGATCTTCCAAGATATTTTCAACCTTCTCACATCACTTCTACCTATAGATCTAGAAGCCAAAATCTCCCCTGTCTCATAGAAATCAGAATTCTTCATAGGGATTACAACCAAGTCATCATCATCTTCCTCTACCTCTACGTCATTCTCTCATTTGGCCGATCACTTAGAGTATGTTGATTACTCCAAACTTTGGGGGCACCTTTGACTATATATATCCACCCAAATGCAGATGTTTTCCCTAGATAATTCAACTATCTATCCTAAAGTATTTAAGGAAACCAAATCTATCACATCTGAATCAGTCATATCAACCTTTCCTTCATCAACCTCACATGCACCCAAACCTTCACCTACACCCAAAGCTTCACCTGCAGCTAAACCTACTACTACATTGGGGGTCTTGTTGATGCCTATTCTAGTCCATCCCCCTGTGAAGATAGATTTGACCACTTCTTCAAAAACCACCACCAATTCTATTCCTAAGAGGAAGACCCAACATTTTATGCCTCATGCCCTAGTTTATCCCACACCTTCCTATTCAACTTTTCCTCTTCCATCAATCTTAGGCCTAAATCTATCGACCTTGGTTAAGATACCTCTCCCCCAAGAAAAACTTAAAGAGAGGTAACCCACACCCTCAATTTGGTCTTCTATTCTACCCAAACCTTCTTCATCACCCATGTCTTTACCTTCTCCTTTACCTACACCTTTTCCATTACCCTTGACCATGATCTTACCCACACCTCCATTGTCACCTTTGTTGACTCACACGAATACACCTTTTGCATCCCTTTATTCTTCACACACTACTCAAACACCTTTACCCAAGAAGGTGCAACCAAAACTAAAAACCCCACTACCTACTAAAAAGGTAGTTAAACCGACTTAGCCCCTAACTCCACATCTTTCATGAAAATCATCCACACCTTCATCCAAACCTACTATAACTTCCCATTGTGATATATTGGTAGGATTCTATTCTAACATCCTCATTAGGTTGTTAGAAACCTCCGCTATCACAATGCTTCCCATTAAGCCTTATGACCCACTCAAACCCAAACCAACAGGGTTTGATGACTCCAAAATCTATGTATATCATCACTCACTAGGGCATGATGTTGAAAGTTGTAAGGCCCTTAAAAATATTCTTCTTCAACTATGTTCTTCAGATGGTCTCTTTGAAAAAGATGAGTTGCTAGAGGAGAATTTAATTCCCCCTTCACCCGCTACCACATATCCTAGTCCTATATTTGTTCAGTAGCCTTTACTTGCATCTCCACAACCCTCTTTTCCTCCTCTAATCTATGAAATCAACATGGTCTAAGTAACCACTTGATCACATAAAGATAAAGGAAAAGAGAAAACTCATAGCCCATCTGGTTCACCTTCACCTGTAATTCCACTTGTACCTACCCCCAAGGTAACCATTTATGGGTCAGATTATCCTATTTCCGATGAGGTTACACATCGTACTATGATTAAAAAACTTCATCAATATCCTTTGAAGATGTAGTTGTATGAATGGGTGTGGATACTTGTGTCATCCCTTTTCTGGAGGCTTAAATAACTGCCATGGACAAGTAGTTAAAGAAGCTTTCTACAAATTCTACAAATGGGACTCGAAGTGGTCTTTAGTGCGTGGATTGTGAAGTAGAGGGGCATGCCAAGGATAGTTTCCCTCAGAAGTCAGTACGCGCTATAGCAGTAGATTGGGAAATTTATCACGAGGACCATGATGCGAATAGATGTCCCTTGTTGCAATACACAATCCAGAAGAATTTTTCTTGCTACTGTAAGATTTTCACCTCTACGACCCATGATACTAAGGATTATAAGCTTATTAACCAAATCCATGAGGCCATTGATCATGGTGTGTGCCAGACTAGCCTTTCCAGTAGTTCTAAGGAAGATGATCACCATTATGGTGAATGTGCGGATGAGGGAGCACGTGAGACAGGTTTTCGCTGAGGATTTCATGGTTGCAGTAACCATGGAGGAGGAAGAAGTGAGTTCCCATGAGGAACCTACTATAACTGTGGATCTATAGAACATAACAAGTGTGAGAGTCCATATTTATTGTAGTGCTCATGGTGCGGGAAGAAGCAGAAGTATGAGGAGTGCCCTGAGTTGTTTGAGCATATGAGACAGTAGCACTAGATGGAAAAAGGTACTGGGATGGTAAGTATAAATAAGGACGACACACAGTGGATGCCTAGAGTAGCACGTGAGTCAGGGTTAGAACCTGTTTTGGTAACAATACAAGAAGAGGTTACGCATGTCAAGGAAGTACCAAGGCAAAGGACTCTAGTATCAAGAGAAGAAGTGGTGCATGGGAAGTATCCAAACCCTGTCCACCAGAATCAAGAGAAAATGGATGTCATTCAAAGTTTACAGGGAGAAATTCAATGTCTAAAGGAGCAGTCTATGAAGTAGGAGAAAAGGAGGAATGTTGAAGCTCCGTAGAAGGACCTGGATGAGGTCAAGGAAGTGTGTAAAATGTTAAGGCGAGAGAATATTATTCCCTTGCTAGGAGAATGGCTATAGGATAAGATGCCACATGCCAGAGTAGAGTGCGAAAGGTAGGTGTTACATGAAAACCTCCCTCCCCATATCCTTGACTATGACAAAGAGATCACACTGAATAAAGTTATAGATGGTTAGCTACTGACTAACATATATATTGACATGGGAGTAGAGGTCAATGTTCTTACATTGGATGCCTAGCATCAAATGGGAAGGCCCACATTACATCCATCTTTGAATGTGCTTTATATGGAAAAAAAACTAAGGTAATGCCCATTGGAGTATTGAAGGATGTAGTGATCACCATTCAGGGGAACAAATTTATTGGAGACTTTGAAGTCTTGGCGTTCGCCGAGGTAGATAATTTTCCAGCATTACTTGGGTGCCCATAGTGCTATAAGAACAATGTTGACTTAAGGTTCAAAAAAGGATATATCATTTTTGAGAACAAGGAAGAACGGTTCATCGTCCCTTTGACGGATGGGAAGTCAACACCTTACACTGAGCCTTTGGGAGAAGAGGTCCTTAATAGAATTTATGTGTGCTCCATCAGAGACCTTGAGATAATTCACCCTACAGAAGAGATTATCCATATTGAGGATGTTTAGTCTGTGAGTGATACAACAAGCATGGTGTGTGACAATTGGGTGCACGGGACCTATGAGTTAATTGGGTGAAAATTGAGAGGGTCTATAATAAGAGTAACCAAGGCATGCTCACTCAAGCACCTAGGAGGAAAGAATTTACCAAGTTACTCTGGAGGAGCATACCCTAAAATTTTCTTACATGACATGGAAGCTCAGTGGAGGAGTGAGGATGAAAGAAGAGGGATGTTAAACTATATCCTTCTCGGGACTATAGTATGATGGTGGGCTACACACCACAAGAGTCTTTTAGAATGGCGCGAAGTGAGGATTTCCTTCTCTGTCAGATTATCTAGAAGCAACGTACCCACTTTCATCCAATAATATCATGACAAGGAGCCCGCCTCACTCCACATATAAGCTTATGAGGAGTCCTAGGTAGGAGGAAAAGAGGCCTTACCACCATCATTATGGATGCATAAGTTGTATTCCACACTACAAGGTTGTGCAGGCACGTGGTATATCCAATCAAAAACACACTACCAAATGAGAAATTGGTAGGAGATGACAACTGATCTCATCCAAGATTTTGAATATCAGAGCACAAAGCCATCTATGGATAAGGCATTGTAAGTGATCAAGTTCTTTACAATGGGCAATAGTGTCATAGCAGAATAAATGCTACTAGAGTTGCCAGGTGAGCCAATTTTAGAGGCATGCTTTGACAAGGATGAATATGAGGAGATACAACTTGAGTGCATGTGCATAGAAAAGGAAAAGGGGAAGACCGTTTACGTCATTGATGGTGAGGAGATGGAAAGTTTGGATGTTAATTGTTGTCACCAAATCATTGCACCCCCCGAATGGCTTGATAATGAATCACAACATTCGGTGTGATTGGGACACATGGGATCACCTCTCAAGCTATGGGACTTGGGCTCAAGGTGAACCTCCGGATAAGGCTGGCTTCCTCTTCCTAAACTAAACACAACACTAATTATAATGCAAGATAAAAATGCTATCTAGTCCTATGCTAACATTTCATGGGATTAGGGAAAGATATCTGCAAGAAAATGAAACCTAAACTAGAAGTGGTGATGCACCAAGAAAGGGTATTGCTAGACAACTTTCCAGCTTTCCAATGAAGATAGATGTTCATGAGAAAGAATGATATACATTACAAACCCACTTTTACATATAGTACTTCACTCCTTGGTAAGCACAAAAGCCTCCAAAACTTGAAAAGAAACCATGGTTGCATAGTTCACCTGAAAAACATGAGGCAGATACAAGTAACAAAACCATGAAAAGGACATATAATTGATCAAAAATCTCAATTCTCATTACTTAAAACACTTGCATAGTGCCATTACATCAGTGAAAAAATGCATAGGCTGCCATTACAATTTGATAAAAAAGGCTTGAAAGCCTACAAATCACATCATCTTAACTTGTGAAGGGAGGGGAAGCTTGGAAAGTTTCTAACTTGTCCAACTTGTATGACCTGTCGGAACCTACTTGTTAGAAACTCACTTGTTCTGTTGGACCCCTTAGAATGAACTTCCAATTTACATTTATAGAAGAATTGAGAGAGAGGACGAAAGATCATAATTTTCCTTCCTAAATGAAAGGCACATGATGTATCATTTATTACATTTTTTTGAACCATCTGAGAAAGTTCCATCATGCATTATTAATGCTTGTTGACATAGTCTTCCTAATTAAATAAAATATTTAAATAATAATAATAAATATTATTATTTAAAATATTTAAATAAAAATACTTGGTGGGCCCCCTTTGGATCGGATTGCAATGGAGGGGAAATAATGAGGCGGAGGTCAAAAAGACCAACTCAGTGGTTGTCTTGCCGATCCAATTCACCAAGTTGGGTTCGAACTCCCTTGCATCACATGCTTCCCGCCGAGATCCACACCACCACATACCTCTAGTCGATCTCTTTCTCCATCAACACACTTCACCACGAATGTCGAGGCTCCTACATTCACGTGACTGAGCTCCCCAGAAAACTGAGATCCTCTCACTTTCATTCTGGTGCCCTTAGTGTTTGGCTTGACACCCTTCACCGAGCCACCCCTCGATTCATGCATGCCGAGTCACTCCCTTCAATCCTTATTCCACTGTAAATTCTGATTCAAGATCCTTCTGTTCCACGTCGAGCTCCTTCACAAAGTCACCGAGATCTATGCCAAAGTCATCAACGTTGCAGCCTATGTACTGAGCTCTCCCTTCACGTAGGATTCTAAACTTGGTGAGCACCTTCCTATCTTACAACTGAGCTCTGCATAGAAGAGAGCTCCTTCTCTAGATATATTCACCTCCAAACCTGGTGCCATCACTGTGAACCAAGACAAGCTATACTCTCCTAGATCCCCGCCACCTAAAATCTCCAAATAGCTCGATCTGCTCCATTGAAGCTTAGACACGTGTTCTTTAAAAATCAGAATTTCAACTATGTTTCATTTGAGGTTATGTGTTTCTCCTTTGTGATCTTTCCATATACTCTGAGTTCCCTTGAAAAATATCACTGTTGATGCGAGCCAGTTATGTAAAGGAATGCATCAGCAGAGCCACTTAGTCGACTCCTCCACCATATTGGTTCTCTGTCTGGTCTGAGCTCATCCTCTACAAGATTTATTTGTGATGCATCGAGGTATCCTCTATTTCAGAACATCTAAAGGAGATCACCACCCATGCTACCATCTCTAACTTCATTTGTCATCTCACCACTCCACGAGTTACCTTCCACCTCTACTCAATGAACTCCACAAGTCTTCCTGCAAGCTCACTTCGACTAAAACATCTTTACACTGTTGCGACCACCCTGAATACCAAGCACCTTGCTGAGGTGATAAAGCTTCAACCGTCTCTAAATCCACTCCATTTACGGTGATCCCAAGCTTCGTTATTGCCTACGAATTGACTTAATCTTTTCTCGTCCCCACTAACTGCTCCTAACTTGGCGAAGACTTGGGATAACTCACAACGCATTCCTTAATTTCCTCCACCGCTCTAGAGCTTGGCCTCGCCACATATTGCATTTAAACCATGAGTCCTTATTTTTTCTTAGTGACTCATGCTAACTCTTGAATTCGCGATAGACTTGGAACTCCTCTTAACACAGTGATCAACTCAAATCTCAAAACTCCGATCCTCAATTTCTCTAAACCCCGAAAGACATAAACTCATAATCCTGAAAACCTGAAACTCTGAATTTTAGAGTTTTTGATTTTGGAGCTTTAAATATATTCATCCCTCCCAATGTTTCTGACCCAAAAAAACTCTAAAATTATGAAACGTAAAACTCTGAGAAAAACTCTAAAAACATGACTTCTTGGTGTTAACCGATCTTTCCAACTATATAGTCAACTCCTTCACGAATTCACTAAGCTCCACCACACAGCTCCAAGCTGATATCACTAAATTCCATTTACGAGATCAAATGAAGGTCTTAACTATGTACTGAGCTGGTTCATTACCACCACCTACCATGACCAAGCTCCCTACCAAAAAACCCTACATTAAACTCACAGCCGACTAGTCTGATCCATGGTGAGCTCTTTCTGAATCGAGTCTCCTGGTGAGCCTTCCTTCTTGTTTCCATTACCAAGTTGAACCATCTGTGTGAAATTTGTTTACCTCATGGTATCCTCTAAGCTAATTTTAACATGTGTGATTAACTCATATGCTATGAGCTATTTCATTTCTTCGAATGAAAAGTTTATCAATTATGCCAGTGGGTTTTCCAATTCCACTATGTTCTCATCTTGATGGATGCTCTTCCTTTCCTGACATGATCCCGACTGACCCTTTCATGAAAAATTTGTGTTGACATTGGCCTTGGCATCAAGATCATCAACCAAACCCTAATTTTAACTCACACTGACTACATAGCCCCCTTCGAACCGATGAAATGCTCATCATTCATTTGTTCCTTCGTGGAGACATTGATCAACTCGCCTGCACATTTGAGCTCGTATTGAATCCTATGGGCTATTCTCCAACTTGACTCAGCTTGGACCCCTTTGTGACTCGTGAAGACCTTCCACAGTAGGTTGATTGAACTACCCCCTACATATTCCTTTTTTCATGTTTGAACACCGAACTCGAGCCGAGTTGTCCATTATTCTTCATTTGCATTTGAGCTCATTCTTTTTCGTTGATCCTTGATCGACTCACTCGAGCTTGATTATGGTTACTTCATCAACATGCCTAAGAATATACTGAGATGAGCCCTATCTCGACTGAGCTATTCATGAGGGCTTGAGCTAACACCCCACCCCTATTAAAACACCATGTTCCAACATCGAGCTCAAGAGATTAATTCAAACATAAGCTTAATAAAAATTATTTTAATTTACATTAATGCACTTATGTGTTGATTTAGGATCAACTGATATATGTTTGAGGCTCCTTCTTCTTATGTGCTTTGAAGATCCATGGAAAGGCACGATGAAAGTACAAAATATCCTCCAGAAATTTTATATACCAACTTTGACAATTTTAGCCTGTAGACCCTCGTTATTCATTTTTTACCCAAGGGGCAAAAATGGACAACATTAACCACTCTGTAGGTACACGTGATGTTATATATAGAGTTGATGAAAGGATGTACGCTTACCATGATCCCCTAAAAATTAAGAAGGTTAACATTGGGTCAAAAGAAGAACCAAAGGAAGCTATCATTAGAGACTATTGGTTGGAGAAGGATGTCTTAAATATCATTGATCTGTTACACAAGTTTTAAGATTTGTTCCCATGCAGGTATCATAAACTTAAAGGCGTCTACCATTCCTTAGGGGAGATGAGGATAAAATTGAAGGAAAGTGTGCACCTGATCTGAAAGAGGCCATATCAGATGAACCCAAATTTGTGCATATGGTTCAAGGAGGAGATAGAAAAAATGGTAGTGTCATGTATCATTGAGGTTGTTGAAGAGTCATAATGGATAAGTCTAATGGTCATCAGTATCAAGAAAGATGAGAGGATAAGGATCTATGTTGACTACAAGGACCTGGATGTAGTATGTGTCATTCATTCCTTCCCAACCCCATTTATTGAAGAAATCTTAGAAGGAGTGGTTGGGCACAAAGTCTACTCCTTCGCGAATGGGTTATGAGGGTACCACAAGGTGAGGATTGTAAAGGAACACAAAAAAAAGTCAACTTTTCCACTAAATGGGGAAGTTTTTCCTATATGGTCATGCATTTTGGATTAAAGAATGTGCCTATTATGTTCTTACACATTACAGTACAATCCTTTCAATACTTCATCCTTAAATTTCTTCAGGTCTATTTGGATGATTGGACTATGTATGGTCTAGTCAAAGATCATTGTGATCACTTAAGACTAATGTTTTAAAGGTGTCGATAATTGAGAATATCCCTCAACATCAAGAAGTGTGTCTTTGTTACCCCATTTGGAAGGAAGGCTTACTAGTATATCCCATCAATGTTGTAGCCATTGCGGGTTTAGGGGAGCCTACTAGCCAAAGTGTTGTGTGTGGATTCCTTGGGAATATGGGTACCTATAGGAATTTCATTAGGGAATATGCCAAGATATTTGCACCCTTGGAGGTATTACTTAGACACAAGAGTGCCTTTCATTGGGGAGAGGCACAATAGAGGGCATTCGACACTTTAAAGGATAGGCTTGCCACAACACTCATACTCTATTTCTCCATTTGGGATAAGCCTTTCCATGTTCATGTGGATGCCTCTAGTATAGCAGTTAGAGCAGTATTGGCACAACTTGGTGAAGGGGTTATTGACCATCCCTTGTGTTTTGCAATTAGAAAGTTAACATCAGTAGAACAAAATTACACCTCTACTGAGCATGAAGCACTATCCATGATCTATGCACTACAAAAGTTCAAGAAATATCCACTGGCAACACCATTTGTATTCTACATAGACCACATGTCACTAAAATACTTGGTAAACAAGCCCATTTTACAAGGGCACATATGTCGATGGGTCTTGTTATTCCAAGAATTTGAGTTCACAGTGGTTTTCAAGCCAAGAAAGAGTAATTCCAAACCCGATCACTTATATAGAATTGACTCAGAAGAGGACGTGCAAAGCATTGAGGATACCATGCCAGACGTGTAATTGTTGAGGTTGCGATGCATGTCCTCAGACTTAGAGGATATTATGGTGTTTCTCAAAATGGGTGTGGCACCAAAATGGATGAAATCATTAGAAAGGAAGAGTTAGCTATACATGCCACACCCTATATGTTGGTTAGTGGTGATATGTATAAGCTAGGGTGTGATGAATTGGTGCATTGGTGCGTACTAGAACATGAGTTCCTGGCTATTATGGAGGAGGTGCATGGAGGAAGTGCAGGAGGAAACTATGCAGGGATTCACACAAAATATTACAAGCTAGGTTATGGTGGGAGACCCTATATCAAGATTTTAAAGAGTATTGCAAGGCATGTGATCATTGTCAACACCTTGGCAAACTAGAGTGGAGGGATGAAATGCCTTTTTTCCCTATTCCAGGTACAGAGCCATTTAAAACTTGGGCCATAGATTTTTTAGGCCCCATTTTTCTAGCCACGTTTAGGACAGGATCATGCTATGTAATCACTTGCATGGATTATTTGACAAGATGGGCAGAAGCAGCACCTACTAAGAATTGTACATCGGCTACAACAGCCAAGATTCTATGGGAAAATATTCTTACAAGGTATGGATGCCCATTGATCTTAACTAGTGATAGGGGTACACATTTCCTAAATGAGACCGTCAGGATTCTGTTAGCAGGTTGCATGGTGTCTCATCATAATAATATCCCTTACCATCCACAAGAAAATAGAACTACCTAGGCATTTAATAAAATACTGAGTCATACCCTAGCAAAAAATTGTGACGTTGGTAGACAAGATTGGGATGACAAAGTATCAGAAGTTTTATGGGCATATAGGACAACCTACAAGAGGTTGAATAAATCCACACCATTCCAATTGGTGTTTGGCGTGGAGGTTGTCCAACCCATTGAATTCATGTTACCTTCTCTGTGTATAGCACACGCATGAGGATTGGCTGACAAACAAGCACTGGAAGAAAGGATTGACAAATTGATGAAATTATATGAGAGATGATCATTAGATAGGTGGAGTCAATAGGCTGAAAAGGATAAACAAAAATCATGGCATGATCACCACATCAAAAACAAAAAATCTGAGGTTGGGAAGATGGTACTATTATATGATTCTAAGTTTCTGCGCCATTCTGAAAAATTGAAATTCCATTGGTCGGGGCCCTATATCATCTCGAACATCCTTGATTTAGGTGCATGCCACTTGAGAGCATTGGATGGGACAGGATTGATAGGCCATTTCAATGGAATTATGTTAAAGCCCTACTATAAATAAGTCTTCTTGGTGTATGTAATAAGGCAGTATTGCTAGTTAGTTTAGAATTTTCCTTTATCCAATTTCATCTCTTGTGTTTCCCTTTCTTGTCATTTGTTCTGTTGTTTGTTTTAAACCTTGGGTTTTGGTAACCACATTACTTTTTGAAGGTTGTGCATGCGTAGAGGACTGCGCATCTATTTTAGTGTGGGGTATACTGATGCAAAGTATAGGCCCATAATACAAGTTGAACTAGTAGTAGAAGTTGCAGTGAATGGCCCGATTGATGGATACAAAGCATGCAAGGATGAAGGAAGTGCATGGAATAAGAGGTGGATGAAAAAGGATGATGTCAGGATAAGACTTCAGAGAAACCACATACAGAGGAGGAAGAAGCGTAGGAATAACATGAGGTAGGTGAGAGAAAAAATCAAGTGAAAGACAGAAGAAGTGCCTTCAGTGTTGTTGACACACGCGTAAGAGTCTTATATCGGATGGATTGTTTACATGCAAGAAGGTTGGAGAATGTTTCATGCAATATTGGGCACGTAAGTGAAGGTGCATAAGGCCATCTTAGTGGAAAAATATGCATTTATTGGTAAGTATGGTGGTAGGTAAAATAAAATTTAATGCTAGAAAGAAGGAAAAGCTATAAATAAGAAGTTGGGAACTTCATTATTTTACCTTGTGTTTACGAAGTAAAAAATAGATCTTGCGAACTAGGGCATCCAAAGGTGATCTGTGCAAAGAAAAATCTAATAAATCTAAGAGGACATGACTAGAGTAGATCTACAAACTAGTAGGAAAGGAGTACATGGGCATGGAGGAAGTTGTTGAGAAGCGTCACCTTGTGGAAGAATTGTTCCAGTTAGGGTTTGGCAGCTAGGTCATGGTGTTAGGAGGGTTTCTTCACAAGATTGAGTCTTGGGATTGGATAAAGTGATAGAGCAGAGCAAGGAAAAGACATTTAAAGTATAACCTCACCATAAGAATGGCACCAAAAAACACAACCACCTCACTTAAAAATAAGAAGGGCAAGGGAAAGGGGAAGCAAAAAGTTGTCATCACAATCACAAATGAAGAGTGGTACGTGGAGATGCAATACTCGGATGGGGTATTGCTAGGAAAATAATGGGAATCTTATTTACATAAAATGACTGTAAGAAACTATAATCATCACACCAGCATGACTAAAAATAAATGGCTTTGGAGTTGGTTTGCCCCAAAAAAAAGAGGACACCAGAGGGCATGCCCATATATAGTGATGAAGTAAAGGTTAAATTGGAAAAGGAAAGGTTACTACAACTTTACAAATTACCCTACTTCGGAAAACCTTAACTCCTCTATCAGTGGCTAATGGTGTGCATTCACAAAGACCATTTTTTATTTTGTAGGGTGCAAGATACACATAACTCCCCAGTTGATTTCCAAGTTCACAAGCCTTATCTATGATGGGCATACCATTGATGATGACCTAAGTGACAAGGATGCCATCAACAAAATAGTAGCCGCATATGACTACAAGAAAGGATAACATTACTTTGACATTATAGAGATTCTAGACCCCATGATGA
>CM034150.1:861217464-861265009 GCA_019776745.2 Taxus chinensis
TATACTACCGATCTCTCATTTCCATGACTCGGTTACCACCGATCTCTCATGTTAACTTAAAGTATAGAATACTTTATGTTACTACGTATAACTTTTGTTCGACGACCCTATTTGGGGTACTGAGTGATTTTTTAAAAGAAACCTATTTGAATATTTGTTTACCATATTCAATCTAACATCACATTACTTTAAACTAGGTGTAGAGGACAATGCAACCACCAATCTTGCGAAAAAATTTTGCCCAATATTTCCAACATACTGTTCATGTTACTAGTCCTAGAAGACATACTCGTCATTCCGGAATACATCCTCATCACCTCACTCTTTATATCTTGAATGGTCTTTACTAGTACCAGTCAGCCACTTGCCAGTTTTACCCTGCCGGGTTAGCAACATAACTTATTATAAAGGAAGAGCTCATGATGACTTAGGGTATAATGGCATACCAGTTGACCTAAGGCAACTAGTGTGTGGAGATTCCCTGATTTAAGTGGAAGTTACTACCTTCCTTACTGCTAACTACTTGACCTAGAAGAAAAATAAGTTCAAGTCCAGATGTGCATAAATATAGATGAACAAATATGGAAGGGTGTTTCCACATGTCAATTGCAACACTGTATCCTTGAGAAGTCACAGTCCTGCAGTTGGTGTGTGCCAACATCTGTTAGAACTGATTCATCAAGATGTATATACCCCCTTAGTGGTCATTAATCATAATTAGATTGGATTAAGATTCAAATTACATCAACCATGCCTAACCCTAATTCCAACATTCATTAAGTTCTTTACCAATACTTATCCTGATTAGATATAGAGAAATTCATTAATTCAAGTTTGTATTGTTGTTTATTAACATGGCATAACAAGTAGTTATCCCAAAAATAGGACAAAAAATATCAACGTTTAATTCATAACGTAACTTAGCTATCCAAATCAATTATGTCATCCACCTAGATTTAGCTAGGGTTTACTTTATAAACTTAGTATAAAGATTAAGGATCATAACCACTATTCATTTTATCTTTCGTTCTTTGGGACAGGAAGAGAGTCTTCCTCTCATGGTTAAATGTTAGTTTTAACAAAACCTTTTTTATGATTCGTTACTAATAGTTTATTGTATGTCCCAAACATATTTCCATTATCAACTATAGTTGTGTGTTACAGTGACATATTATCAATTTAAATAACAAGTTTTCCTTATCCATAAGGGAGATATACTATCTCCTTAATCAAACTCAATAGTCTGATAACAACAATAGTATACAAACAGATATAGGAATCGGTGCCACTGAATCAACTATTGTTGTTCCTCCGGCATACAATACAAAAGAATTCACCTTAACCAATTAGAGTCAAACAAACCTTTCAATCGATGATTTTAAATATGCATTGACAAGACATGCATTTTTGGCATTCTCTGTCAATCAAATAAGATCTTAAAAAAACATCACTCCCATTCTAATACATCTGAAGAATAATTTGAAACTCTTTACATAAGATCCAGAATTAAATAAACCAATACATCATAAAAGTTTCTTGCTTCTTTTATCACTTATGATGTTCATCTACAAAAATTGCTAGCATAGGTCAGTTCAACGAACTAAGCATGATAAGTACTAAGCATTAAATTTAAGTGCATTCCACTAATTGTTCCATTAAAACAACTCTTCTTTAATGAAACAATTAATATATATCGTACAAACATCATAAGTAATATATCTTAGGAAAAGAAGCACAATTAAAGAGTCTGAATTCCCTATTAAGAAAAGAGCATAATATAACCTGCAACACCTACATTTATATCATATGGTTTAATTGATCCTATCAATTACTTTAAAAGAGTCAACAAGTCTTTTCATTCAATTGTTTCATAATTCCATAAGAATAGAAACACATATTTATCTTTTCTAAGCATCAAAATAAGTTACTTTCAGCCTAGCTCATATTAGGATGATTCATCCTACAACCTAAACAAAGAAGAAGAATCAATGCATACTACTCCTTACACACTTCATCATCTAAAATATAGAAACATGTTTAGAATTCATCTAATACTACTTCAGTTCAAGGATATCAATATAAGGATTCCATAAATAAGAGACAACCTCTAAACAAGAATATCGAATCCATCCAAGAAGAATAGAAATAAAAATAGTCTAACTGAAAGTATTACTAACTTCTTCCTATTATAAGATATAATTCAAGGATCTGAAACTAAACTTTCCACAAATCTAAGCCATACTCAAACAAAATAAATCTCTTAACCAATCCATAATAAGTTTCCATCTCAGAAGAGAATCAATTAAAGAGAATCTCATTTAATGAACTTATATAATCAACAGGAAAATGATCTCAAATAGAAAAGGACCCAATCCATAATTCATTTCATTTATACTATGAAATGAATTCACTTATCCAATTCAAACTTAGAAATTATTTAACTAGTTCCCAAAAGAGAACACAAAACCAAAGACACAGTCAAAGAATGCACACTACAAACTTTCCATTACAAATCTTACTAACTAGTTTCCTATTTCCATTCACCAAGATCAAGTTCAAATTCAAATCTTGAAACAAAGTACACAGTATAGTCCCTAACAGTATACTGTCCCCAAGAGAACATATTCAATTCTTTGTTTAAAACTGGAGACTTGTTCAATGAATCCAACAAGGAATAAAAATCCACAACAGTGAAAAATACACAAGGATCAATACATCTCACGAACACAAAATACTAACATCTTATTACAAGGATTGAATAGCTTGATGCAACATAGTAAGTAGTTTGCGATCCCCAAATAAGAACAATCTTACAAAGCATTATGAACAGTAATATTGTATCCTTTCATACAACACTCAGTATACTAGGTTTTATATTCAACATTCTATTAAAACCCAAGAATCAAATAAAAGATCAGAAGAGAGTAAAGAAAACTAAATAATACGTTTAAGGCAAGTATTGTCCTAAACTTACTTCCAACTTGATTGAAACAGAATCACCACAAGCCTCTTGAGTTCTAGTTGAAAGCTTATGATAGGGAATTATTTGTTTTAACATCAATAACAAGAAGGAGAGTAAATACTACATTTCCATAATCTCTATACTTTTAACGAATATTATAAATGAACTAAAGATCAACCAAACCCTCATCAAGACATAGTTCCAGTCCATTTAATACTATGAACAAAACAATCAAGCTTTCCACAAGACACGGGTTCACTCAGGGAAGAGAAGAATAGGATACACTTCGAATTCTCAAGCCCTGTCGAGTTCAAGAACATAGTACAGTCTAAAAGACAAATGTAATACAACCATTCCCTCTCAAGAAGCCACACAGAGGAGACATCTAAAAGTGGTTACGTGATCTACTTCCAACCAAAACAAAACTCTTAAGACCCCTTTTGAGCAGATAGTCACAAATATCAACAAAAATCCAACTCAAAATACAAGTATAGAATCAAAAACGACGATTCTAACACAAGTTCAAAACATGTAATAAGTGAATACCTATACAGTGTTGAACACGATCTTCAAAAAAAAGTTCAGGACTTCATAAGGCTCTAATACTATCTCAGACAAACACGAAGTTCAAATACAAGCCTATAACAAAACCCAAAGCCCTAAATATAAGCTCAGAACAAAACACTGATGCTCTAATATGAACTCAAGCATTTTCAATTCCTTAAAGAAGAATAAAACTTCCATCTCAGAGTACATGTACAGAACAAAAAATCCTCAAATCGACTACAAGTTCAAATCATGCAAGTACTAAAAACAAGTACAGTGTCGATCACAAAGATTTAACAAAAGTTCAGTACAATACAATTTATAGTTCCAGCTTCAAACAAAACACAATACTATAATAGAGATTCAGAACCATACAAGCAACAAATGCTAGTTTAGAATGACCAAGAAGCTCTACTACAAATTCAATGAACACAGGCTCTAAATAATAGTTTAGAATGAAATATAAGGCAATGAATGCTAGTTCAGTCAACACTACCCTAGAATACAAGTTACAGAGCTTCAAAAACAAGTTCCCATGAATATCACCATTAAACTAGCACAAAGAAATTTTCCCAAAAACTACCATTACCAACAATGGATTTACATTCCAAAAACCACAGAGATTTCATGAAAACATGTAAGTAATTAACCAGACAAATCATGCAAATATTTATCTCAAGAGAGAAAAATTGTTTTAATGAATCATTTAGAAGAAAACAAGAAATCTTAATGGGTGGAGCCTATCATGCCTGATAGTTCCTCTGCCAATTCGAAGGAGACTTCCAGCCGAGCTTCCAACCCTTTTTCTTCTCCACGAAAAATCAACAACCAAATAATTTTTCTTCCGATGCCTCTTATACATTCCATTGATCGAAAATAGACCAGAGAAACCAAAAATAGCCAAGAAAAAGAAGTTGAACTGCTGGTTCAAAGAACCAGATAGCTCCATGCAGAGCGAAATTCGCGAGACATGCAAAACCAAACAACCTCTCATAACCCCGCCTCTCGTGTTTCCAAGAATGGTTTTGCAACAACATCAGAGTTCATTAATGCCATTTAACTCCTATTCTCCCGCTCTATCTCCTTTCACAAACTCCCAAAAATTGGTGATACCAATTCCAAATCAAATGCAATTCCATACTTAGTGAAGCCTTCCACGTAAGCCCTACTAAAGTGAACTAGCCCTTGCAAAAATGGTGGGTAACCAACCTGGCATTTAATACTTCAATCCAAATAAATAAAAGCTTATTGGAATCATCGCCATAGTGTATGGGACCTTAGGCCCCTTTCATATGGTTTAGCTAGATGTACCAAAACTGAGGTTAATCAAAATCATTTCCTAAATAATTCATTAGTCTAAAAAAAAAAATTGCCACAGGTAATACCACTTAGTTAGATTTTAAATTCCTTCCATATAGTATAGGGCATTAGGTTATAATAGTTTAGTATCACCTTAGCAACTTTTCTCCCTCATTCATTTAGGACTAGAGCTTAGGTTAGGACACCATTCCAAATGAAAACAGAATAAGGAGCTTAGGTTATATTACAACCCGATTAAGTAGATGTAGCTAGGAAGTAGGTTCCCTTACCTAGTTTTAGGATTTTGATCCTCTTCATAGTTGTGACGTAGACTATATATCGTTTACGCCTTTAGTGGCCTACAAATATCAAACTTAAATACCAAAGCACAATTATACAACTGAATGAAGACACATTCACTCAAGTGCAAAGAATTTATAAAATAAAAAGTTCAATCCGCTATGCCTTCTCAAACTAATGAATGTCAATTAATCATTCAGTTTGATTAAGAGTTTTAGAACATTCCTTGGATCATTGAAATTTATCCAAGGATGAGTTAGTACAAGAGATAAGTTTGTAACTCTCAAAACCACATTGCTGCTTATCAATAAGAAGTGAAAGTGGATTCTTGCAAGCCATAACATTTCAGTCCAATGAATCCAAGAGAAAAAATGATTTATCCATAATAAGCATGATTTTAAACAATCAAGGAAACACACCTCATGAAAATCACATGCCAACGCTTATAACACAAAAGAGAAATATAATAGTTTGTCAAAGGTGTTACATACTTCCCTCCTAAAAAGGAATCGTCCGAGTCTCGATGATTATCTAATTGTTTTCATTACATTAAGGGTAATCAATTTATTCACTTCTTAACATACTGTTTGAACACTATCAGGATTAAAGTTCCAGAATTCAGCCTTTTCACATAGCTGTTTATCAAAATAATAAATACATCTGCCCAGAACTGGTAGAATTATCGACAATTATATAAAGATAAAAAGCACAAAATTTTGATCAGTCATCAAGTCAAGTCTGATCAAATAAAATGAAAAGTAGTTTTCATTCTTCCAAACTTCACCAGGGGCACTTCTTCATAAACTGTCCCATTGGACCTTTACATTTGACTTATTTCACGGATTTCTTAATGTAACTGGTGAGTTCCAGCATCGTATGAGTTTAACCAGATTATTCCTGGTCTTGGACTGCAAGGGAATTCCATTTAACACTCGTGATAAATGAAACAATTTCTTAAGCAAAGAAATATAGAAAACAGCAGGGCATTCATTGGACAAGCGGACGGTAATGCTAAATGGTAACGGGAAGCTAATAGGGTTGATTACTTCAACTATCTTAAAGGGCCCATATAACGAGGTATAACTTGGAAGCTTTCAAAAGTTATTGAGCTCCTTTTTCGGTTTAACCTGAAGAAAGAAAGACTTTCTCACCAAGTTCAAATTCCTATCACCAGCTTAATTAGTATAATATTTCGCTTATCTGCCCTACGTCTTTTAGGGGGACTCATGACTCATTTTAACTGCTGTTCCATTTCAGTAGATTTCAGGTCAATTACCTCTCTATCCTCAATGCTGTCCCAACTAACAGGGTTCTAGATTTCGTCCATATAATTCTTCAAAGGTGCAATCTGAGAGAGGCATGATGATATGTGTTATTATATGCAAACTAAACTAGTGGAAGGTTCTCTTCCCACTTATATGCTGATCCACTGTGTGTGATGTGTTAGTAACATATCCTCTAAGACTTGATTAACTCTTCAGTCTATCATCCATTTTGGAGGATACCCAGAAAGAAATTCAGCTTAGTCCTAGAGCAGCATAAGTGTTTTCTAAAAACCTTGAAATCATCTTAGGATCTCTATCTGATATGATTAATTCAGGTACTCTATGCAATCATAAAATTTTGATACAATCTTTTAGCTAATATAGGAGAACATTCCTCAGATACCAGAAATAAAATGTGCTTCCCTTCGTTAGTTTATCAACACTACCAACATAACATCATATTTATTTCTTGGCATGGCAACCATTGTACCAAAGTACATGCTATCCTGCCCACTGGTACTATGGTATGCTATGAGGATACAATAAACCGTGGGTACATATGTGCCACCTTGTAACATGTTGCTTATTCAAGAAAATATGTCACAAAACTAAATAACCTCCTTCATTCCCTTCTAGAAATATGTTGTTATACAGCAAACATCTTGTAATACTAGGATATCCAAAAAAGGTGAATTGTGAAAAATTTGCGTAACAAGTTCTTTTTAAATCATTTAACGAATGGTATGCTCTACCCTGTTTGTTTTCAAATCTTAAGATTTCCTTCATTTAGCAAAGTGAAAACCTTTATACACTCAAATAATTTGGATCTGACAACACGCGTTGTCTTTACTTGCTAAAAGTAAGAATAATATCATAACACTTTTTACTCATCCTTAAATTGGGTTCTCAATGTTTATAGAGAGAAATGTGCTTCATACAACTTAGAGAGTCAGCCATCTATTTCCTACCTTGAATCTTAACTAATGTCAAATCATATTGAGACAAAAAAACTTAAACAATCTGTCATTGTATTGCATTTTGATTGGTGAGTGAAAATATACTCAGCCAGTGATCAGTTTCATCAAAATGTTTTACAAGGAAGGTAATGCCTCCAAACTTTTAGTGCAATGAAAAATGGGAAGAAAAACTCAAATCATTGTGGCGCATCGTTCAACACATGTTCTTTAGTTTTCTACTTTTGTAAGCTATGAGATTGGTCATTTGTAACAAAATACCTCCTAGACGTCACAGATGCATCCGTTACTACCATAAAGTCTCAATTAGGGATCTGGTACTGGCTTTAGAATAGGTGTTGAAGTTAACTATCTTTAAAGTTCTAAATGCAGATTCACCTTTTTCACTCCAAACAAACGTCTTATCCTTTTTTGGAAAGAAGTTATTGGTGCAAGGGCCACCTAGAGAAATCTTTTCTAAATTTTCGATAGTAGCCAGCAAGACCCTTGAAGCTTTTAACCTCAATGTACATTCTTCTGGTGAATTCGCCACTCATGTATAGATACAATTTAGCAGGGATCACACAATTAATTCTTACTTATTACAATGTCCCAAATAGTGCACTTTTGTGTCATAGAAAAGAACATTTCGATAACGTACAATATAAAACCGTCTTTTCTACCAAATTTCTAAAAATATTCTTCAAATGCTCATGATGATCCTCAATACTTTTAGAATATATGAGAATGTCATCCAACGAAGACGAGCACAAATTTTCCAGTATTCAGGAAAGATATTATTCATTACATTCATAAATGCTACAAGTGCAATTTATTATCCAACAAGGAAAACCATGAGCTCATAAATGTCCATACCTTGTCGAAAGTTGTTTTATGAATGTCCTCATCCTAATCCACAATTAATGATTATCCATCATTGAATATATATCTTAGAATAAATGATGCCCACACTATGATCAAAATAAGATCATCAATCATAGGGAGTGGGTATCGCTTCTGGATCGTTGTGTATTTAAACATTCTGTATTCAATGCAGAATCTAAGTGTTCCATCCTTTTTTTCACAACCATACTGGTGCTCCCAAGGTGAAATGAAACACTGGCCATAATCAACCTCGTAGACAAAGTTTTTGCAACTAGCCTTAAGATCTAGTTATTGTAGGGTTATTCATATGGTGCCTTAGAAAATAGGGACCGGTTCCAGGTTGATTTAAATGTGAAATCAAAACTCCCTTTTGGGTGGAAGACTTGGTAACTCTTCTCGGAACCCGTCACTGAAGTTTCGTCGTTAACAGCAAGATATCGTTCAAGACATCACTGTTCACATTCATCTATTTCTTATAATTTTCTACTTGAATATAGTTACAACCTGGATTTGGGCCTTTTTAAAGTGCATAGATGATTATTTTCAACAGAATCTCATTTCACACCATAATCTTGCTATTTCTATAGGTATCTAAATACCTAAGGTGTTTTTCAAAATAGTCCACTTTACCCTTATGTTCATTAAACCCAATTGAAACCTATGATACATCATAAGACCCAAAGGCAACATAAAGAAAAAATCAACTTCAGTGGAAAAATTTAGGTAAATCAAGGACTGCTCTAAACAATCAGGAAACACAACCTCATAAAATCACATGCCAACTCTTATAACAAAAAGAAATATCATAGTTTGTCAAAGGTTTACCTATATTTCCCTCTAAAAAGAAAAGAACGTCGTGTCCCGATGATTATCTAATTTTTTTTTCATTACATTAAGGATAATCATTTTATTCCACTTTCTTAACATATGGTTGGCAACACTAATCAGGATTTAAAGTTCCAGATTCCAGCATTCACATTCTGTTTAATTCCAAAATAAATAGCCATCGTTCCCAAACTTGTAGAATATTGCAAATAAAGATAAATCCAACAAATTTTTAAGCAGTCCTCATAGTCAATCTGATCAAATAAATATGGAACAGTAGTTTTCATATCTTCCATTCTACCAGGTTTGCACTTTTTCATTAAACTGTCCATTGGACCTTACAATTAGACTTTATTTTCACATTTCTTCACGATTTCTTAATTAACTGGTGAGTGTTCCAGCACTCGTAGAGTTTAAAACCATGATTATTCCGGTCTTTGGACCGCAAGTATTCTCAATTTAAACACATGTGATAAATTTTGAAACATATTCTTAAGCAAAGAAATATAAAAACAATCATGCTTCATGACAAACAAAGCAGAGGTATGCTAAATGTACTATAGGGTTGATTACTTCAACTATCTTAAGGGTCCCAGATAACGGGTGATAACTTGGAAGCCTTGTCAAAAGTTATTGAGCTCCCTTTTTTTCGCGGTTTAACCTGAGAGACTTTCCTCACGCAAAGTTCAAAATTTCCCTTCCTATCAAATCAACCCCCCAAACCCGCTTTAATTAGTATAACTATTTCCTTATCCTGCTACTTCTTTTAGGGACTCATGAGTCATTTTAAACCTTGCGTGTTGTTCCATTTCAGTAAGAATTTCAGGTCCCTTATTTACTCTCTATTCCTCAATGCTTTCCCAACTAACATGGTTCTAGCATTTTCTTTCATATCATTCTTCAAAAGGTGCCATCTAAGGAGGCATGATATTGTGTTTTATTATAATGCAAACTCAACTAGTGGAAGGGTTCTTCTTCCCACTTATACTGCTGATTCATGGCAATACATCGTAACATATCCTCTAAGACTTGATTAACCTTTCGTCTATCCATCCATTTTGGATGATACACAGGAAATGAATTCAGCTTTAGTTCCTAGAGCAGCATAATTGTTTTTCTAAAACCTTGACATCATCTTAGGATCTCTATCTGATATGATTTAATTCAGGTATCTATTCAATCTAAAAATTTTGAGTACAAATCTTTTAGCTAATATAGGAGAAGCATCCTTCAGGATGTACCATGAAATAAAATGTGGCTTTTCCTTCGTTGTTTATTCAACGACCTCCAAAATAGCATCATATTTATTCTTACATAGGCAACCCTTGTACAAAGTCCATGCTTATTTCCACTTGCCACTTGTACTATGGTAGCTATGAGGAGACAATAAACCCCCCCGCACCCGCTGGGTACATATGTTCGCCTTAACATGTTGATAATTCAAGACAATATGTCACAAATCAATAACAATCCTTTTTTCAATTCCCTTCTAGAAAGTATTTTGTTTATATCAGCAAACATCTTTGTAATACTAGATATCCACAAAAGGTGAATTGGTGAAAATTTGGCTAAAATTTCTTTCTAAATCATTAATAACGAAGGTTTATACCCCCCTGTTTCAAATCTTAAATTCCCTTCTTATCAAGTGAAAAAACCTTTATACCTCAAATAATTTGGATCTGCAAACAAGCGTTGTCTTTACTGCTAAAAGTAAGAATCATATTCCATAAGCGCAACATTTTTTACTTCAATCCTTATTGAGTTCGCAATGTTATAAGAGCAGAATGGCTTCCTACAACTTAAGCGTCAGCCCCTCTTTTTCCTAGCCCGTTGATCTAACTAATGTCAAATCATATTGAGACAAAAACTCTAACCCTCTTCATTGTAGTTTCATGTAGATTTTGGCTGAGTGAAAATATACTTCAGCCCAGATGATCAGTTTTCAATTCAAAATGTTTACCAAAAGGGAATGCCTCCCACCTTTAGTGCAATGAACAAGGAAAAAACTCCCAATCATTTGTGCATAGTTCAAACACATGTACTTTAGTTTTCTACTTTTGTAAGCTATGAGATGGTCATTTTGTAACAAATTACCTCCTAAGACCTTCACCAATGGTGCTCCGTACTACGATACAGTCCCATTAGGATCGGTACTACTGCGATAATAGGTGTTGAAGTTAACTATTCCTTTAAAGTTCTAATTGCGATTCACATTTTTCACTACCTCCAAAACAAACTTCTTACCTTCTTTTGTAAAGAAGTTATTGGTGCAGCAGGGCCCACCTTAGAGAATCTTTTATAATTTTCTATAAGTAGGCCAGCAAGCCCTTGAACTTTTAATCTTCAATGTACATTCTTTGGTGCTGCCACTCATTTAGAGCTACATTTTAGAAGGATTACAACAATTCCATTCTTACTTATTACTGTCCCAATAGTGCACTTTTGGGGGCATAGAAAGAACATTTAGATAAACTTAACTTACCATATAACCTTCTCTTTCTTTCTCACAAAATTTCTAAAACTATCCTCAAATGCTCATGAGACCTCAAATACTTTTAGAATATATGAGAATGTCATCCAAGAATACGAGCACAAATTTTTCCAAGTATTCATGAAAGATATTATTCATTAAATTCATAAATGCTACAAGTGCATTTATTAATCCAAAAGGAAAACCATGAACTCATAATGTCCATACCTTGTTCTGAAAGTTGTTTTATGAATGTCCTCATCCTTAATCCACAATTAATGATATCCATATTGAATATATATCTTAGAATAAAATGATGCTCCACACATATGATCAAAATAGATCATCAATCATAGGGAGTGGGTATCTCTTCTTGATCGTTGCTTTATTTCACATTCTGTATGCAATGCACAATCTCAGTTTCCATCCTTTTGTTCAATTTTTTCACAAAATTAACTGGGGCTCCCCAAGTGAAACACTGTGGGCCCCTAATCAAACCTTTAGACCAAAAGTTTTTTTTGGCAACTAAGGCCTTAAATCTAGTAATTTTGTAGTGGTCATTCATATGGTGCCTTAGAAATAGGCCCCATTCCAGGCTTGATCTCAATTGTGAATCAAACTCCCTTTTGGGTGGAAGACTTGGTAACTCTTCTAGGAACACGTCACTGAGTTTCGTAACACAGATATCGTTCGCACGACATCGCCTGTTCCTTCATCTATTTTCATATAAATTTTTTAATTGCATATAAGGTACAACCTGATTTTTGGCCTTTTAAAAATTAAAGTTGGCATAGATGATATTTTTCTAAGAACCTAAATCTCATGTTTCACACCACTAAATCTCTGCTATTTTCTATAGGTCATCTAAAATACTAATGTGTTTTTCAAAATAGTCCACTTTACCCTTATGTTCTATTAACCAATTGACACCTATATCATCATAAGACCACCAAAGGTGGGCAACATAAGAGCAACTTCAGTGGAAATTTATGTAAATCAAAGGACGCTTTCTCAAAAGACACTACTAATTGTATGGACAACATTGTTTTTCCATACTATATCAGTCCATGTTTATCATCCATGTTTCTAACTTTTATTTTTAGTTTTGATGCTAATTTACTAAAATAAAACATTCAGTAGCTCTGTTATCCAAAAATAATAGTTAGGGTAACCAAAATAACTTACTCAGAACCTCCCTGGGTGTGGGCCTATTGCTTCATCCTACTTATAATCTACTGTAGTGTTATCTTGTGCTTGCTGATTAATCATCCTTTTCAAGGGAATTGATTTGTGTAATATATTATCTTGCCACAATTATAATAGCCTCCACAAGGTCCCCTTCTAGGCTTAGGTTTGTTTCCAGCCTTAGAGTTATCTTCTCTGACTCTGACTTCCATAGGACCTCTGTCACTGTTATTATTGCTCTTGACATAAGATCCAGAATTAAATAAACCAATGCATCATAAGATTTTCTATCTTCTTTTATCACTTACGATGTCCATCGCTAAAATTGATAGCACGGGTCAGTTCAATGAAGACTGAGCATGATAAGAGTTAAGCATTAAAGTGAAGTGCATTCCTCTAATTGTTCCATTAACAAACAACTCCGCTTTAATGAAATAATTAATATATATTGTACAAACAATCAGAAGTTAATAACATCCAGAAAAGAAGCATAGTTAAAGAGTTCGAATTCCCTATTAAGAAAAGAACATTATATAACCTGTAACACCTGCATTTATATCATATGTTTTAATTGATCCTATCAATTACTTTAAAAAAGTCAACAAGTCTTGTCATCTAATTGTTTCATAATTCCATAAGAATATAAATACACATTTAGTCTTTTCTAAGTAGCAAAAGAAGTTACTTTCAGCCTAGCTCATTATTAGGATGATTCATCCTACAACCTAAACAGAGAAGAAGAATCAATACATACTACTCCTTACACACTTCATCATCTAAAAGACAGAAACATGTTTAGAATTCATCTAACTACTTCAGTTCAAGGATATCAATATAAGGATTCCATAAATAAGAGACAACCTCTAAACAAGAATCCCGAATCCATCCAAGAAGAATAGAAATCAAAAACAGTCTAACTGAAAGTATTACTAACTCTTCTTCCTATTAGAAGATATAATTCAAGGATCTGAAACAAGACTTTCCACAAATCCAAGCCATACTCAAACAAAATAAATATCTTAAACCAATCCACAAGAAGTTTCCCATCTCAGAAGAGAATCAATTAAAGAGAAGATCAATCAATGAACTTATACAATCAACAGGAAAAGTATCTCAAATAGAAAAGGACCCAATCCATAATTCATTTTTCTTTTATACTATGAAATGAATTCACTTATCTAATTCAAACTTAAAAATTCTTTAACTAGTTCCCAAAAGAGAACACAAAAACCGAATGCACAGTCAAAGAATGCACACTACAAACTTTCCATTACAAATCTTACAAACTGGTTTCCTATTTCCATTCACCAAGCTTAAGTTCAAATTCCAATCTTGGAACGAAGTAAAAAATACTGTCCCTAATAGTATACTATCCCTAAGAGAACATATTCAATTCTCTTTTTAAAAACCGGGGACTCTTTCAGTGAATTCAACGAGGAATAGAAATCCACAATAATTAAAGAGTACACAAAGATCAATGCATCTCACAAACACAAAAGATTGACATCCTATTACAAGGCTTCAATAGCTTGATGGAACAGAGTAAGTATTCCATGATCCCCAAATAAGAACAATATTACAAAGCATTCTGGAATAGTAATATTGTATCCTTTCATACAATACTAAGTATACTAGGTTTTAGATTCAACATTCTATTAAAACCCAAGAATAATATAAAAGACCAGAAGAGAGTAAAGAAAACTAAATAATACATTTAAGACAAGTATTGTCCCAAACTTACTTCCAACTCAACTGAAACAGAATCACCAGAAGCCTCTCGAGTTCCAGTTAAAATCTTATGATAGGGAGGTATTTGTTTTCAACATCAATAACAAGAAGGAGAGTAAATACTACATTTCCAAAATCTCTATAATTTTAATGACTGTTCCAAACAAACTAAAGATCAACCAAACCCTCATCAAGACATAGTTCTAGTCCATTTAATACTATGAACAAAACAATCAAGCTTTCCACAAGACATGGGTTCGCTCATGGCAGAGAAGAATATGATACGATTCGAATTCTCATGCCTTGTCAATTTCAAGAACACAGTATAGTCTAAAAGACAAATGTAATACAAGCCATTCCCTCTCAAGAAGCTACATAGAGGAGATCTCTAAAAGAGGTTACCTGATCTACTTCCAACCAAAAACAAAACTCTTAAGACCCCTTTCGAGCAGATAGTCATAAATGAGATTAAAGCTTTTCAAAACCTAAATATCAACAAAACTCCAACTCAAAATACAAGTATAAAATCAAACACGTTGATTCTAACACAAGTTCAAAACACACAATAAGGGAATACCTATAAAGTGTCAAACATGAGTTTTGAACAAAATTTTAGGACTTCATAAGGCTCTAATACTGGCTCAGATAAACACGAAGTTCAAATACGAGCCTATAATGAAACCCAAAGCCCTAAATACAAGCTCAAAACAAAACACCGATGCTCTAATATGAGCTCAAGCATTTTCAATTCCTTAAATAAGAATAAAAACTTCTAGCTTAGAGTACATGTACAAAACAAAAACTCCTTGAATCGAGTACAAGTTCGAATCACACAAATATTTAAAACAAGTACAGTGGTCGATCACAGAGCTTCAACAAAAGTTCAGTACAATACAATTTCCAATGGAAGCTTCAAAATGAAACATAAGACTACAATGGAGATTCATAACAATACAAGAAACAAATGCCAGTTTAGAATGACCAAGAAGCTCTACTAAAAATTCAAGGAACAGAGGCTCTAAATAATAGTTCAAAATGAAACATAAGACAACAAATGCCAATTTAGTCAATACTAGTCTCGAATACAAGTTACAGAGCTTCAAAAAACAAGTTTGCATGAATATCACCATTAAACTAGCACAGAGAAAGTTTCCCAAAACTACCATTACTAGCAATGGATTTACATTCCAAAAACCACAAAGATTTCATGAAAACATGCAAGTAATTAACCAGAAAAATCATGCAAATATTTATCTCAAGCGAACAAAATTGTTTTAATGAATCATTTGGAAGAAAGTAAGAAATCTTAATGGGTAGAGCCTATCATGCTTGATAGTGCCTCTGCAAATTTAAAGGAGACTTCCAGCTGAGCTTCTAACCCTTTTTCTTCTCCACAATAGATCAAAAACCAAACAATGTTTCTTCCAATGCCTCTTATACATTCCATTGATCGAAATTAGACCAGAGAAAGCCATAAAATAGCCAAGAAAAAGAAGAAGTCGAATTGCTGGTTCAAAGAACTAGATAGCTCTATGCAGAGTGAAATTCGTGAGACATGCAAAACAAAACAACCTCTCACAAAACCCGCCTCCCATGTTTCCAAGATAGTTTGCACACAAAAACTGAGATTCATTAATGCCATAACTCCTAATTCTCCCGCTTCTCTCTCCTTGCCACCACCTCCCAAAACTGGCGGATACCAATTCCAAATAAACATGGAATTCCATACTTAGTGAAGCCTCCACGTAAGCGCCACTAAAGTTAACTAGCCCTTGTCAAAACTAGTGGTACTACCTTGCATTAATACTCAATCAAAATCACATAAAAGCCATTGAAACCATCACCATAGTGTTATGTGACCTTAGGCCCCTTTCAAATAGTTTAGGCTAGATGTCCCCAAAACTTAGGTTAATCAAAAATCATTTCCTAAATAATTTCCTTAGGTCTAAAAACATTGCCATAGGTAATACCACTTAGATTAAATTCACTTCCATATAGTATTAGGCATTAGGTTATAATAGTTTAGTATTTACCTTAGCAACTTTTTCTCCCTCATTCATTTAGCACTAGAGCTTAGGTTAGGACACCATTCCAAATGAAAATAGAATCAGGAGCTTAGGTTTAGATTTACAACCCGATTAAGTAGACGTAGCTAGGAAGTAGGCACCCTTACCTAGTTTTAGGATTCTTATCCTCTTCATAGTCTTGAAGTAGACTATGTATCGTTTATGCCTTTAATGGCCTGCAGATATGAAACTCAAGGACCAAAGCACAAGCATACAACCAAATGAAGACACATTCACTCAAGTCCAAAGAATTTCTAAAATACAAAGTTCAGTCCGCTATGCCTTCTCAAAATACTTAATGTCAATTTATCATTTAGTCTGATTAAGAGTTTTAAAAACATTCCTTAGATCACTGAAATTGATCCAAAGATGAGTTAGTACAAGAGATAAGTTTGTAACTCTCAATAACCAGATTGTTGCTTATCAATAAGAAGTGAAAGTGGATTCTTATAAGCCATAACATTTCAGTCCAATGAATCCAAGAGAAAAAAATGATTTATCCATAACAAGCATGATTTTCAGCAATAAAGGAAACACACCTCATGAAAATCACATGCCAATTGTTGCACACGCGAAAGATAAATATAACAATTTGTCAAAGGTGTTACAGGTGACCATCCAAAAAGTACAACTAGCATAGGACCAATAGCATGCACATGCTCCAACATATAATGGGAGCCATTTTACAGTACTAACAGCCTTAGGTGACTACGTTATATGCACACGTAGCCACATTACATGCATAGCTGACAACTGCACATGTATTGGTTGTGGGACAAGGTCCTATTATACAGACATAGACACATGACAGGGTCTCGTTGTATAGGCATCAGGAAAAGGTTTAAAGGTATGTGCTAAAGCTATGACACCACCACAAGTTATATCCATAGACATGTACAAATATGTTGTGTCTGAGGGAAGGGTATTATTAGGATTAGATCACAAATGTTAGTCTTCAGGTTTTTTCATATGCTAAGTATAGAGCCCAGCAGGCAGACAATGTGAGGACCAGCTCATAGACTCAAAGTACTAGCAGCTCAAGGATGATACTGGTCTCATAAGCAGGGTGAGTAGGAGGTGACCAATTCATAAATACCAAGGCCATGGGAGGAGATAGGGGAAAACAATAGAGGTTTTGGCCCCTCCTATAGGTGATTTTGGAGTTGGAGATGTTGATTATTTTTGAGTCTTTTGACTATACTAGCCTACGTGGCGAATTTGGCAAGATGTATATGAGAGATTTTGAGATACTTGTGTGTGTGGTGTGTGTGTGTGTCTATATATATATATATAATATATATATATATATATATATATAGTGTATTGATATATAGACATTCACAACTATATAGTTAATGATGATATTTACATATGATGTGTGGTGATTAATATTTTCATCGTATTGTTATCATGGAAAATAGATATAGGCATGGTTGATGTTATGGTTGTATAATTTGATTTCATTTTCCCATTACATTGATGTCATGGAAACTAGATGATTAGGCATGGTTTGGTGATGTATGATTTATGACTTGGTTTAATTTCCATTTTAATGGTATGATAGAAACTAGTTGTAAGCATGGTTTGGTTGAAATTTCCAAGTTATTTTTTTTTTTAAATGGAAATTAATCATAGGTATGGTTTGGGTGAATGTAGTGATGAGTTTTTTGCACTTCTATTATAGTTTCTGTAAATGGAAAGTATATGTTTAGGCATTGTTTTGGTTAAATTTCCAAGTTATTGATGTTATGGAAATTAGATGTAGGATGGTGTAGTTGTGTTGTGGTTTGTTTTAAATTTCCAATGTATTAATATGATGGAAACTTAGATGTATAGGCATGGTTTGGTTTAATTTCCAAGTTAGTGATACTATGGAAACATAGATGTATAGGAATGGTTTTGGTTTGATTTGTCTTGATTTAAGAAGTTACTGGTCGTATGGAAAATAAATAATGATGTGTATGGGGTGATTTATGGTTTGTTTTGAGTTAATTTCTAAGTTATTGATTTTTATAGAAACAAACTAACTAGGGTTTTTTAATGGGGGAAGAAAAGGTGGGGGAAAAGAGTGGCTGAGATAACCTTTGAGGGCCCCATGCCCTCAAAGTGATGCCTACATAGCCCTTGTAAAAGGGGCCTCAGGCATATGTAGTTCTCCCTTAAACTAGTAAAGAATGAGATTAGGTTAGGTAAATTGAGGAGGTAGGTTGGGTAGGTAAGATGGGTAGGTAGGTTGGGGGTAATTTGGTTGGGTAAGGTATGTATATAAAATAGGAAAGGTCGAATGTTAAATAGAAAATACGAAAGGTGAATTAAGCATAGGCATAGATGATGGTGTAAGGGTTGATTCAGTATTGATGGTCTTGTCCTTTTTAAAGAAAAAATGAGTAAACATATAAGAAAAAGAAAATATATGGCATGCCCATATGTGGAAAGGAACATAAGTTTGATACCCATAGAATTATTGAACAAAAGTCCTTAGATACACTGCTTGAGCGATAGGTCTATTGGTGAAAGAAGTTGCGTGATCATAATGTGTAGAATAAAATGCCATGTCCTTTGAGTTGATTTAGAAGATAATAAATAGAAGGTCAGATGGAAGGGTTTGGTAAGCATAACCTTGTTGTGGGACTACATGCCCCTTCTACAAGATACCCAAAACTAGAATAGGCAAGTCTATGACCAAAAGTTTGTATTTTTTCTTGACCTTTTATTTATTTTTTACTTTTTACATGTATATAATGATCGATGTGGGAAGTATATATTGGGGATAAATAGAATCTTCTTGAGGTCTTCACGAAGCTGATCGATGTGAGAAACTCCAAAATTATTATTTATTTGAGAGATACAGGCTAGATTTTATTTGTTAGATAGACTAAAATACAATAGTTGGCTAACTTTTATAGTTGTCCTTCAAGGGAGCAGTCTACTTATAACAACATGAGAGAGAAATTATAGATGTCATTTTTTGAGGGGAATTATCTATTTGCAAGAAGTTTGACTCAAGGATTAGAGTTTTTTTTATCCCATATATTTTGTATTTTTGGACATGAAATCATGGACAAGACTATAAAGGAGTATATACCCTCTTTTATGAAGGTGAAAAACCATAACATAAAAAGGTTAGCTATATAAGAGGGGTTTCAAGTGACGAACAACCATGGGATTCCATCCTGAAAAGTATCCATGAGAATTATGCCATGAGTAGAAGTTGTGGTACTCAAATTTAAGACAAGGCTGAAAGGGTGACGGATAATCACACAATTCTATTTAAGTCATTAGGCCTTAAAAGAGGTAGGTGAAAGAAAAGGTTCACTCAAGGTATGAGTATATAAGTGACATAAAGTGATGTAGTACTTTATTCAACAATAGAATGGTTAAAGATGAAAAGCATTAAGGCGTTCAGGTTAGGGTTTACCCTCAAGAGAGGATAAATGATAAGCACCTGATCCATAGACATGGGTAACAATATAGGTTCCAATCTAATTAGAGGAAAACTTTGCTCGTTTACTTTTCCTAAATTTGGTTACATGTTAGTTTTCCTTAAGGACAAGATCACTGATTTTGAAGGTTCATTCATGAACATGTTTGTCATAGGCATACTTGATGCAT
The DNA here is from genome assembly GCA_019776745.2 of Taxus chinensis. NCBI lineage: Eukaryota > Viridiplantae > Streptophyta > Pinopsida > Cupressales > Taxaceae > Taxus > Taxus chinensis. The sequence goes on from CM034150.1 coordinate 861,237,561, forward strand.
TTTTTAGTAGATTTGAAGGTGGCCTAGAGAATTTAGAAGACATTCATCTAAATAACTCAAGTTGTGCCAAAATTTCTAGGCAAAAATAATTGTCAAAGAGCATATCCTTGAGTGATATAGGAAGAGATGGAATTTGGACTTCAAGAGGCAGGACAACCTCTGTACCGTAGACAAAAGAGAAATTTGTGGCATTGGTAGAGGTACAAATACTATTATGATAAGATCATAAGGTGAAGGGAATGTGTGTGTGCCAATCCTTACTAGTGTCATCAATGAATTTCATAAGATTTTTATTGAGGGTGTTTTTGGATGATTCGGCTTGGCCATTTGTCTTTGGGTAATAGGGTGAAGAGAAACTAAGTTGAAATGTAAAAGTTGTTGCATAGTTTGCGTAGGGTTTTATTTTTGAAATATTTTCTATTATCAGTGATAAGGTGCTAAGGAACACCGAATCAAAAAAATGATATGATGATTGATAAATTCCATGATCTTTTCAGCTTTGGTAAAAATGAGAGGAATGACCTCCACCCATATTATGTAGTATTCAGTAATTATGATGATCCATTGATGACATTGAGAAGAGTGAGGGTTAATCTCTCCGAGATCCGAACCCCATTAAGAAAAAGGCCAAAAGTCTCTGGCAACTTGTAAGGTGTGACTTGGGGTGTGGGTGAAGGTTAACATGTTGTTGAAAACTTCCCATAATGTTTGACGTATTCACAACAGTCTTGGTTAAGGGTTGAAAAGTAATAACTGAGGTGAAGGATACATTTAACAACAACGAGGCCACTGAAATGTCCACCAAAAATCCCATCATGGATTTATTTGATGGTGTATGGAATTTTAGAACTAGTGAGACATCTAAGGAGGATGTTGTCAAAGCCATGTTTGTAGAGAAGACCCCCCATGATGACATAATGAGAGACACTTTTAAGGAAATATCATTGTCCATTGCGAGTGATATCTGGAGGAAAAATTGAAAGGGAGAGGTAATTAACGCACTTCTTATACTAAATATCACGTGGGTCGGTTTAGATTATTCCTAAATAATTGACGTTGCAAATGAGATAAGAGGGTGAATGCAACTATTTTAGTATGAAAAATATCTTAGAGTTTGACGATGAGTCAGGTATTTGTGAGGTGAGGCAAGCCATGGTATCTGCAAATTTGTTAGTGGATTGCAGAGTAGTTTGAATGAGGTAGGTGTCAAATGTGGTCAAAAGTATGTCGACATGATGTTTATAATTTTGAAAGACCTCTTTACAATACTGGTACAAACCATTGACTTTGTTCACAACCAATTCAGATTCACCAAAGATATTAATAGATTTAATATCTAGAGCTATGGAAATTTGAAGATCCAGGACAAGTGCTTCATACTCAGTGATGTTGTTGGTGCAGTCAAAATAAATTTTGAAGGATAAAGGCATAGGCTCGCCATGAAGAGGAATGAGGATGACCCTTGTGCCACCCCTGCATTGACATTTAGAACCTTCATAGAATAAGGTCATCTAATAAATGAATTCATCAAGGGACAGGGTATCAATATATTCATTAGGAAAATTGAAGTTAGAAGATTGATGTCCCAGAAGAGGAGCATTAGCAAACTGATTTGCAATGGTTTGTCCCTTGACAAAAATTTGATGAATGAATTCTAGGTCTAGGTCTACAAGGAGCATGATCCAATGTGAGGTATGTTGATGTTGGTAAGATTTAACATACATGTAATGTAGAGGGTCAGTGTTGGTGACGATAAAGGTTTTGAGGTTAAGTAGGTAGTGTAGAAGTTTAGTAGCCATGAATACCAAGGCTAGGTAGAGCTTTTCAGTGTGAGTAAACCTAGTGTCATAGTCTGAAAGAGTATGGATTATGTAATAAACTACTTTCCTTTATGTTTCTCATCGCGATGAGTGGGAATGAAACCCAAGGAATGGTTAGTGGAAGAAATGTAGAGGTACAAAGGCTTGCCATATTTAGGTGGGATGAGCACATGTCATTGAAGAAGGTGTTTCTTAAATGCTTCAAATGATTTATGGCACTCATCATTCCAAATGAAGGTGACATCCTTTTTAAGAAGATGATGAAAAGGGTGACATTGGTCAGAAATTTGGGAAATAAAGCATTGAATGGATTATAATTTTCCTTGAAAACTACGAAGCTGTCGAAGGTTAGTTGGTGGAGGAATCTCAAGAATGGCCTTGATTTTGGTGGGATCAACTTCGATACCCCTCAAAGAGACTATGAAACCAGGATTTTTCTAGAGATAATGGAAAAAATGCACTTCTTTGGTTGAAGGTGAATGTAGTATTGGATGAGACGATCAAGGATGACCTTAAGAACTGAGAGGTGTAGTAATTTTTATGCCATTTCAAAGAATAAGGAAATCTCATGCATGTCAGCTTACCACCTAGCAGGTGCTGGGCACTCACCTGAGGCATGCACAGGCACCGAGAACCTCCTTTATGTGAGTTGTGTGATAATGCATTATTTATGACATAGAAACTTAAGTGAAGATAATGGAAATGAACCATTCATTCATCTTAGAGCTCAGAAAAGACTTTTAGACCAATGTATTTATCCATATAAGAAAAGCATTATAGAACATAGATCTGTATCATAAAAGAAAGGAAATGCATAGGGGTTTAAACCTACTCATATGAAATATATATAAAACTGATCCATACAGATATAAGTAAAATTAGAACCACATATATTCATATTAAGTATGTTGATAACCAAATTGCATTTACTGACACAATCACATATCCATATAATAGTGTAGACCAAGGTCATGCATCAGAACTGTACTTAAACCCTTCATAGTAGCAACAAAAATATTCAAACCCATCCCTTTGATACAACATACTCCTACAGATCATATAAACCCAACCCATAGAGCCCTCACAGTATTCTTGCATGGCTTCTCCTCTCTTCAATTCTTGGTCTCTCCATGTGTGTCTTTCTCTTCTACCAGACACTCATATGTATAGCCTTATCAAGCACTGACATGCCTTTCTGAAGTTTTATATCGATTGCCACGTGTCTAAGTGGTCCTTTATGGGATCATGCTCCTTCAGATGTGAGCTATCCATCGTTCACCATGATGACCTTCTAGAATCTTCTATCACAAATTATATTCCTTTCATGGGCTCCAAGCTGCCAGGATGGCACCCTATCGACTTCACATGCATAGCTAGATCACGCTGTCCTCATGTTCTTCCCGGTATGCCAAATATGGATAAGTCCCAAAACATTTTCTCTTCCTTGAGCGCCCACCACTGATTCTAATAAAACCTCCTAAAACCTTGTCCTTTGCGATTTCACCTTGTGCACCCTTCTTCAAATAGGCCTTATGCGCCTACGTGCCTTCTTATACTTAGACAATATTTTAGGGGCCCAACATCACCCCAAACTACACCTATTCTCCACCCTTAGGAACATTTTCTTAATGTATAAAGAATGACTATCCTTGAATAGTTTGGAGAAATAATAAAGGAATGAAGAATTAGGGGAAGAATGAAAGAATGGGGAAACTATGATTACCTCTGCAAGAGGAGGGGGAAATATTTCTTAAAGTCTTCCTCCAACTTATTCGAGGTATCGACCTCACTTTGTGCCTATTGATAGAGGTCATCGACTAGGGTGCTCACCTCTTCAAAGCTTAACCCTTCTCCTTGGGTATTCATTATTTCCATGATCCCCTCCAATTTTTTCCCCAAATCCTCGAGCACATCCATCCTTCAAGTGATATGGGGATATAACTCATTTAGCCGGTTTTTGATTGAACCCTGCAAGTCTCAATAGCCTCTGATTTCTTCTTCACCTCGGCTAGAAATTTTTCACATTTCACCCTATTCCCCTTGTTCTTCTATTGGAAATCCTTGAGATTTACTTCATGAGTGACGACAAAAATTATCGCCACTCTATCTCTATCAGTGCAGTTATCACAGGAAGCCTCAATGACTTGGGTGACAACTTTCACACCAGAAAGGACTTTATTGCACTAAGAAACAATTGCCACAACCTTCATATTATCCTCCTTCTCTTTGCGCACTGATGACTCCTCTGTAGATTACAAGGCCAGTGGTTGCCTCTCCATTGTGAGGATGCGGGTCAAGTCATCTAGGCACTGCAGGGTGGATCCATACTTCTAAGCTGGTCGTGTTAGATTTGGATGCTTCAAGATAATGGCATCTGTGATCATCTCTAATTTCTTTTAAACCTCGCGTACCCTTACCTTATCTTCTTTTAACTTACACCTTAGTTGAGAGTTGATTAATTCCTCCCACTTTAATTCCTTGGTTCTTTCCTCGAGATCTTCTTCCTTCTTCTCCAATTCTGCCTCTAGGAACTTCACCCCGTCATTCCTCCTGAAGAGCCTGGATTCTACTTTAACCGAAACCTTGTTCAACAAATTGCAGATTTGTTCATCTGATAGCCACTACGTGTTTACTAAGGGGTTTTCTCCTTTTGACTCTGGTACCTTCATTGTTACCCCTTGGATTACTTCAAACTCTAGCTCGTCGATGTGGCACTCAAATTCCTAAGAAAGCATTTTCCTTGTTCGAGGGTATGCACCTTCTTCATCAAAGGATGTCATATCCAAGAGTTGCTCCATTGGTATGGTGCTTTGAAAGCATGTGCACAACACCTTGTTTAGATAATCAACGTAGCCCATCCTTTGAACTTGTGATGCTTCTGTGCTCTTTCTCCCCATGTGCGCGGCCTTGGGAAAACTTACAACCAAACTAAGATCTCCTCCCATGCTACCATATTCCTTTTCCACGATCTCCTCCTCCTCTTCCTTCATCACCAGGTCCGTGCTGCATTCCATCTCTTGCTCTACTAGGTCTTTGATGATTTTTGCTACTTCTTTTTCCCTTGGCCTCATCTACCTATTCCTTTATGAGGCTTGGGTTCCTCTGTTCTTTTGTAATTTCTTCACTTACCCCTTTTTCCTGAGTATCTTCCTCTTCCTTGTCATTCTTCCTCTTGACAAAGATGTACTCGTTTGATTCTTCCTCTCTTTCCTCCTCCTAGTCATGTAATTTGAATACAGGAGGGCCTTGAACTACCTCAATTTCATCATCATCATCATCATCATCATCATCATCATCATCATCATCATCATCATCATCATCATCATCACCATCAGCACCACCACCACCACCACCACCACCACCACCACCACCACCACCACCACCACCACCACCACCACCACCACCACCACCACCACCACCACCACCATCATCATCATCATCATCATCATCATCATCTCTTTCACCTCTATATGCTTCTAAGCTCTTAGTACCCTCTGAGTCATCCTCATCTTTCACCTTCTGCTTCTTCTTGATAGGAGATTGTGCTTCTATTTCCTCCTCCTTTGGTGACTTCTCCTGAGTGATGGGTTATTCATGCTATGGCACTTCTCCTTATGAAGTCTTTGCTTTCACTGGGGACTTCTTTCTTCATGCATAAGTACTTAGGCTTAGTGCTTGTCTCTGGCATGCTTACCACTTGTGTAGTCTGAAAACTTGGTGCTTTCTACACCTCTTCTCTTTCCCTCTTCTTTAGCACGGGATTCTTCCTTCCCAATGATCTTCAGGGATGGATACATCATTTTCCAAGTAAGCACCTTTTTCAAACTTTGGCCTTATGTGAAGGTATATCCTTGCTACAGACCTTCCAAGCGATTGGAAATGTTACATGATTCATCATTTATATCTTATGGGAGACATATCTCTCCATGTATGCGTGCTTATTGGGGTAGACTAACTTCCTACATAACTCTCTATGGTCTTGATCCACCTCACTAAAGTGAAACCTTAGTATCTTGGCCTATTTGAACCTGTTCACCCCTGCTTGGAAATATTGTGCAGTGAAGGAGAAGGGAAGCTTGCACCAGGGGCTCATTGTTTCATCTTTCAACATAAATCTTCTAATGTAGAAGTGTTGATACACTAAGAATTCCACTTATCCCTTTATGAGCATGGGTAAGTTACTATGGAATCCTTCATTCCACCCCAAACGCATCTCTCATGCACTTATACAACTTCTCTAAGCATTCCTGTGAGTGGATGTCATGGTTTCACAAGTATATTTTGTAAACCTCTTTGTGGGTGAGGGATCCTCTTCTGGGTATTCCCAAACAAACCTTTCCGGCCCATCGGGAACTCTGATCTCTGAGAAAACAATCGTGAGGTGGAAATTACCAAATAATATCTTCTCACCTTCTTATGCGTTGCTAACGATTTCATTTGTGATGAAAGCAGAAAAGTTGTAGATGGTCCCCTCAGATAGTTTCCAGAATACCTTTAGCCATGCCTTATTCATTTGAGTCCATCTTTCTTAATCATTGAGCTTGGTTACCAAGCACACAACCATCCTCATCATGGGGTCTAGAATCTCTATAATGTCAAAGTAATGTTATCCTTTCTTGTAGTCATATGCGGCTACTATTTTGTTGATGGCATCCTTGTCACTTAGGTCATCATCAATGGTATGCCCATCATAGATAAGGCTTGTGAACTTGGAAATCAACTGGGGAGTTATGTGTATCTTGCACCCTACAAAATAAAAAATGGTCTTTGTGAATGCACACCATTAGCCACTGATAGAGGAGTTAAGGTTTTCCGAAGTAGGGTAATTTGTAAAGTTGTAGTAACCTTTCCTTTTCCAATTTAACCTTTACTTCATCACTATATATGGGCATGCCCTCTGGTGTCCTCTTTTTTTTGGGGCAAACCAACTCCAAAGCCATTTATTTTTAGTCATGCTGGTGTGATGATTATAGTTTCTTACAGTCATTTTATGTAAATAAGATTCCCATTATTTTCCTAGCAATACCCCATCCGAGTATTGCATCTCCACGTACCACTCTTCATTTGTGATTGTGATGACAACTTTTTGCTTCCCCTTTCCCTTGCCCTTCTTATTTTTAAGTGAGGTGGTTGTGTTTTTTGGTGCCATTCTTATGGTGAGGTTATACTTTAAATGTCTTTTCCTTGCTCTGCTCTATCACTTTATCCAATCCCAAGACTCAATCTTGTGAAGAAACCCTCCTAACACCATGACCTAGCTGCCAAACCCTAACTGGAACAATTCTTCCACAAGGTGACGCTTCTCAACAACTTCCTCCATGCCCATGTACTCCTTTCCTACTAGTTTGTAGATCTACTCTAGTCATGTCCTCTTAGATTTATTAGATTTTTCTTTGCACAGATCACCTTTGGATGCCCTAGTTCGCAAGATCTATTTTTTACTTCGTAAACACAGGTAAAAATAATGAAGTTCCCAACTTCTTATTTATAGCTTTTCCTTCTTTCTAGCATTAAATTTTATTTTACCTACCACCATACTTACCAATTAAATGCATATTTTTTCCACTAAGATGGCCTTATGCACCTTCACTTACGTGCCCAATATTGCATGAAACATTCTCCAACCTTCTTGCATGTAAACAATCCATCCGATATAAGACTCTTACGCGTGTGTCAACAACACTGAAGGCACTTCTTCTGTCTTTCACTTGATTTTTTCTCTCACCTACCTCATGTTATTCCTACGCTTCTTCCTCCTCTGTATGTGGTTTTCTCTGAAGTCTTATCCTGACATCATCCTTTTTCATCCACCTCTTATTCCATGCACTTCCTTCATCCTGCATGCTTTGTATCCATCAATCGGGGCATTCACTGCAACTTCTACTACTAGTTCAACTTGTATTATGGGCCTATACTTTGCATCAGTATACCCCACACTAAAATAGATGCGCAGTCCTCTCTACGCATGCACAACCTTCAAAAAGTAATGTGGTTACCAAAACCCAAGGTTTTAAAACAAACAAAACAACAGAACAAATGACAAGAAAGGGAAACACAAGAGATGAAATTGGATAAAGGAAAATTCTAAACTAACTAGCAATACTGCCTTATTACATACACCAAGAAGACTATTTATAGTAGGGCTTTAACATAATTCCATTGAAATGGCCTAATCAATCCTGTCCCATCCAATGCTCTCAAGTGGCATGCACCTAAATCAAGGATGTTTCGAGATGATATAGGGCCCCGACCAATGGAATTTCAATTTTCAGAATGGCGCAGAAACTTAGAATCATATAATAGTACCATCTTCCCAACCTCAGATTTTTTGTTTTTGATGTGGTGATCATGCCATGATTTTGTTTATCCTTTTCAGCCTATTGACTCCACCTATCTAATGATCATCTCTCATATAATTTCATCAATTTGTCAATCCTTTCTTCCAGTGCTTGTTTGTCAGCCAATCCTCATGCGTGTGCTATACACAGAGAAGGTAACATGAATTCAATGGGTTGGACAACCTCCACGCCAAACACCAATTGGAATGGTGTGGATTTATTCAACCTCTTGTAGGTTGTCCTATATGCCCATAAAAACTTCTGATACTTTGTCATCCCAATCTTGTCTACCAACGTCACAATTTTTTGCTAGGGTATGACTCAGTATTTTATTAAATGGCCTAGGTAGTTCTATTTTCTTGTGGATGGTAAGGGATATTATTATGATGAGACACCATGCAACCTGCTAACAGAATCCTGACGGTCTCATTTAGGAAATGTGTACCCCTATCACTAGTTAAGATCAATGGGCATCCATACCTTGTAAGAATATTTTCCCATAGAATCTTGGCTGTTGTAGCCGATGTACAATTCTTAGTAGGTGCTGCTTCTGCCCATCTTGTCAATAATCCATGCAAGTGATTACATAGCATGATCCTGTCCTAAACGTGGCTAGAAAAATGGGGCCTAAAAAATCTATGGCCCAAGTTTAAATGGCTCTGTACCTGGAATAGGGAAAAAAGGCATTTCATCCCTCCACTCTAGTTTGCCAAGGTGTTGACAATGATCACATGCCTTGCAATACTCTTTAAAATCTTGATATAGGGTCTCCCACCATAACCTAGCTTGTAATATTTTGTGTGAATCCCTGCATAGTTTCCTCCTGCACTTCCTCCATGCACCTCCTCCATAATAGCCAGGAACTCATGTTCTAGTACGCACCAATGCACCAATTCATCACACCCTAGCTTATACATATCACCACTAACCAACATATAGGGTGTGGCATGTATAGCCTAACTCTTCCTTTCTAATGATTCATCCATTTTGGTGCACACCCATTTTGAGAAACACCATAATATCCCTCTAAGTCTGAGGACATGCATCGCAAACCTCAACAATTACACGTCTGGCATGGTATCCTCAATGCTTTGCACGTCCTCTTCTGAGTCAATTCTATATAAGTGATCGGGTTTGGAATTACTCTTTCTTGGCTTGAAAACCACTGTGAACTCAAATTCTTGGGAATAACAAGACCCATCGACATATGTGCCCTTGTAAAATGGGCTTGTTTACCAAGTATTTAGTGACATGTGGTCTATGTAGAATACAAATGGTGTTGCAGTGGATATTTCTTGAACTTTTGTAGTGCATAGATCATGGATAGTGCTTCATGCTCAGTAGAGGTGTAATTTTGTTCTACTGATGTTAACTTTCTAATTGCAAAACACAATGGATGGTCAATAACCCCTTCACCAAGTTGTGCCAATACTGCTCTAACTGCTATACTAGAGGCATCCACATGAACATGGAAAGGCTTATCCCAAATGGAGAAATAGAGTATGAGTGTTGTGGGCAAGCCTATCCTTTAAAGTGTCGAATGCCCTCTATTGTGCCTCTCCCCAATGAAAGGCACTCTTGTGTCTAAGTAATTACCTCCAAGGGTGCAAATATCTTGGCATATTCCCTAATGAAATTCCTATAGGTACCCATATTCCCAAGGAATCCACACACAACACTTTGGCTAGTAGGCTCCCCTAAACCCGCAATGGCTACAACATTGATGGGATATACTAGTAAGCCTTCCTTCCAAATGGGGTAACAAAGACACACTTCTTGATGTTGAGGGATATTCTCAATTATCGACACCTTTAAAAACATTAGTCCTTAAGTGATCACAATGATCTTTGACTAGACCATACATAGTCCAATTCATCCAAATAGACCTGAAGAAATTAAGGATGAAGTATTGAAAGGATTGTACTGTAATGTGTAAGAACATAATAGGCACATTCTTTAATCCAAAATGCATGACCATATAGGAAAAACTTCCCCATTTAGTGGAAAAGTTGACTTTTTTTGTGTTCCTTTACAATCCTCACCTTGTGGTACCCTCATAACCCATTCGCGAAGGAGTAGACTTGTGCCCAACCACTCCTTCTAAGATTTCTTCTTCTCAATAATGGGGGTTGGGAAGGAATGAATGACACATACTACATCCAGGTCCTTGTAGTCAACATAGATCCTTATCCTCTCATCTTCTTGATACTGATGACCATTAGACTTATCCATTATGACTCTTCAACAACCTCAATGATACATGACACTACCATTTTTTCTATCTCCTCCTTGAACCATATGCACAAATTTGGGTTCATCTGATATGGCCCTCTTTCAGATCAGGTGCACACTTTCCTTCAATTTTAGATCCTCATCTCCCCTAAGGAATGGTAGACGCCTTTAAGTTTATGATACCTGCATGGGAACAAATCTTAAAACTTGTGTAACAGATCAATGATATTTAAGACATCCTTCTCCAACCAATAGTCTCTAATGATAGCTTCCTTTGGTTCTTCTTTTGACCAATGTTAACCTTCTTAATTTTTAGGGGATCATGGTAAGCGTACATCCTTTCATCAACTCTATATATAACATCACGTGTACCTACAGAGTGGTTAATGTTGTCCATTTTGCCCCTTGGGTAAAAAATGAAATAACGAGGGTCTACAGGCTAAAATTGTCAAAGTTGGTATATAAAATTTCTGGAGGATATTTGTACTTTCATCGTGCCTTTCCATGGATCTTCAAAGCACATAAGAAGAAGGAGCCTCAAACATATATCAGTTGATCCTAAATCAACACATAAGTGCATTAATGTAAATTAAAATTATTTTTATTAAGCTTATGTTTGAATTAATCTCTTGAGCTCGATGTTGGAACATGGTGTTTTAATAGGGTGGGGTGTTACTCAGAGCCCTCATGAATAGCTCAGTCGATATAGGGCTCATCTCAGTATATTCTTAGGCATGTTGATGAAGTAACCATAATCAAGCTCGAGTGAGTCGATCAAGGATCAACGAAAAAGAATGAGCTCAAATGCAAATGAAGAATAATGGACAACTCGCTCGAGTTCGGTGTTCAACATGAAAAAAGGAATATGTTAGGGGGTAGTTCAATCAACCTACTGTGGAGGTCTTCACGAGTCACAAAGGGGTCCAAGCTGAGTCAAGTTGGAGAATAGCCCATAGGATTCAATACGAGCTCAAATGTGCAGCGAGTTGATCATGTCTCCACGAAGGAACAATGAATGATGAGCATTTCATCGGTTCGAAGGGGCTATGTAGTCAGTGTGAGTTAAAATTAGGTTTGGGTTGATGATCTTGATGCCAAGGCCAATGTCAACACAAATTTTCATGAAAGGGTCAGTCGGGATCATGTCAGGAAAGGAAGAGCATCCATCAAGATGAGAACATAGTGGAATTGGAAAAACCCACTGGCATAATTGATAAACTTTTCATTCGAAGAAATGAAAATAGCTCATAGCATATGAGTTAATCACACATGTTAAATTAGCTTAGAGGATACCATGAGGTAAACAAATTTCACACAGAATTGGTTCACTTGGTAATGGAAACAAGAAGGAAGGCTCACCAGGAGACTCGATTCAGAAAGAGCTCACCATGGATCAGACTAGTCGGCTGTGGAGTTTAATGTAGGGTTTTTTGGTAGGGAGCTTGGTCATGGTAGGTGGTGGTAATGAACCAGCTCAGTACATAGTTAAGACCTTCATTTGATCTCGTAATGGAATTTAGTGATATCATCTTGGAGCTGTGTGGTGAGCTTAGTGAATTCGTGAAGGAGTTGACTATATAGTTGGAAAGATCGGTTAACACCAAGAAGTCATGTTTTTAGAGTTTTTCTCAGAGTTTTACGTTTCAGAATTTAGAGTTTTTGGTCAGAAACATTGGGAGGGATGAATATATTTAAAGCTCCAAAATCAAAAACTCTAAAATTCAGAGTTTCAGGTTTTCAGGATTATGAGTTTATGTCTTTCGGGTTTAGAGAAATGAGGATCCGGAGTTTTGAGATTTGAGTTGATCACTATGTTAAGAGGAGTTTCAAGTCTATCGCGAATTCAAGAGTTAGCATGAGTCACTAAGAAAAAAATAAGGACTCATGGTTTTAAATGCAATAATGTGGCGAGGCCAAGCTCTAGAGCGGGGAGGAAATTAAGGAATGCGTTGTGAGTTATCCCAAGTCGTTTCGCCAAGTTAGGAGCATTTAGGGGGAACGAGAAAGATTAGTCAATTCGTAGGCAATACGAAGCTTGGATCACCGGAATGGATTGATTAGAGACGGTTAAAGCTTTATTCAATCACATCGCAAGGTGCGTGTATTCAGGTGGTCAACGTGTAAAAGACTGTTTTAGTCCGAAGTGAGCTTGCAAGGAATACTTGTGGATTCTGAGTAGAGGTGGTAAGCTCACTCGTGGAGTTGGTGGATATGACAATGAGTTTAGAGATGGTAGCATGGGTGGTGATCTCCTTCAGAATTTTCTGAAATAGAGGATACCTCGATGCATCACAAATAAATCTGGAGAGGATGAGCTCAACCAGAGCAGAGAACCAATAGGGGGGAGGGAGCGACAAGTGGCTCTGCTGATGCATTCCTTTACTAACTGGCTCGCATCACCGTGATATTTTTTTCCAGGGAAACTTCAGAGTATATTGAAAGAGCACAAAGGAGAAACACATAACCTCAATGAAATCATAGTTGAAATTTTGAGTTTTTTTTTTTTTAAAGAACCTGTCTAAGCTTCAATGAGTCAGATCTAGCTATGTGGAGATTTTAGGTGGCGTGGCATCTCAGGAGAGTATAGCTTGTCGTGGTTCACATTGATGGCACCAGGTTTGGAGGTAATATATCTAGAGAAGGAGCTCTCTCTATGACATATCTCAGTTTTGTAAGATAGGCAGTGCTCACCAAGTTAGAATCCTACGTGAAGGGTATAGCTCAGTACATAGGCTGCAACTTGATGACTTTGGCCTAGATCTCTGTGACTTTGTGAAGGAGCGCTACGTGGAACAGAAGGATCTTATCGAATTTACAAGTGGAATAAAGGATGAGGGAGTGACTCGGCATGCATGAATCGAGGGGTGGCGTCGTTGAAGGGGTCAAGCAAACACTAAGGGCAACAGAATGAAAGTGGAGGATCTCACAAGTTTTCTGGGGAGCTCAGCACGGGAGATTTCAGGTCTCGACATTCTTCGTGGTAAGTGTGTTAATGGAAGAAACGAGATCGACTATAGTGGTATGTGTGGTGTGGATCTCGGCGGGCATGTGTGCAAGGGAGTTCGAACCCAACTTGTGAATTGGATCGGCAGACAACCACTATAGTGGTCTTTTGACCTCCGCCTCATTATTCCCCTCCATTGCAATCCGATCCAAGGGGGGGCCCACCAAGTAGTTTTAATTTAAATATTTTTAAATAATAATATTTATTATTTTATTTTTAATAATTTTATTTAATTAGGAATACACATGTCAGGCAAGCTGAAAATTAATGCATATGGAACTTTCTCTTTCTCGATGGTTCAAAAAACTGTAATAAATGATACATCCTGTGCCTTGCCATTAGGACAGGACAAATTATGATCTTTTTCGTCCTCTCTCTCAATTCTTCTATAAATGTAAATTGGAATTCTTCTCAAGGGGTCCCAACAGAACAGTGTGTTCTAACAAGTGGTTTCCGACAGGTCATACCATGGACAGTTAAGAAACGTTCCAAGCTTCCCCTGCCTTCCAAGTTAATGCTTGTGATTTGTAGGCGTTTCAGCCTTTTTATCACATTGTAATGGCATCCTATGCTGTTCACTGATGTAATGGCACTATGCAAGTGTGTTAAGTATGAGAATTGAGATTTTTGATCAATTCTATGTCCTTTTCATGGTTTTGCTACTTGGTATCTGCCTCATGTTTTTCAGGTTGAACTAGCAAACATGGTTTCTTTCACTTTTGGATGCTTTTGTGCTTACCCAAGGAGTGAAGATACTTATTAAAAGTGGGTTGTAATGTATACTTCTTTCTCAGGACCATCTATCTTCATTGGAAAGCTGGAGTTGTCTAAGCAATACCCTTGTCTTGGTGTCATCACCACCTCTCTAGTTTAGGTTCATTTTCTTGCGATATCTTTTCCCTAATCCATGAAATTTAGCATAGGACTAAGATTAGCATTTTTTATCTTGCATTATAATTATTGTTTGTTTTTTAAGTTTTAGGAAGAGTAAGCCAAGCCTTCTCCGGAGGTTCCCCTTAGCCGCAAGTCCAAGCTCTGCGAGTGCTCCCATTGTCCCAATCACACCGACTTTGTGAGTTCATTATCAAGCCATCGGGGGTGCAATGATTTTGTGACAACAATTAACATCCAAACTTTCCATCTCCTCACCATCAATGACGTAAACGGTCTTCCCCTTTCCTTTTCTATGCACTGCACTCGTTTGTATCTCCTCATATGGCATCATCCTTGTCAAAGCATGCTCTAACTTGGCTCACCTGGCAACTCTATGCATTTATTCTGGCTATGACATTCTATTGCCCAATTGTAAAGACTTGATCACTTACAATGCCTATCCATGATGGCTTTGTGCTCTGATATTCAAAATCTTGGATGAGATCATTGTCATTCCTACCAAATTTCTCATTGGTAGTGGTTTTTGATTGGATATACCACGTGCCTGCCAAGACCTGTAGTTGTGGAATACACCTTATTATGCATCCAAATGATGGTGGTACGGGCCTCTTTTCCTCCTACCTAGACTCCTCATAAGCTTATATGTGAGTGAGGCGGGCTCCTTTCATGATATTATTGGCTGATGAAAGTGGGTACGTTGCTTCTAGATATCTGACAGAGAAGGAAAGCCTCACTTCGGCCGATTACTAAAAGACTCTTGTTGGTGTTAGCCCACCATCCATACTATAGCCCCCGAAGAAGGAATATTTAACTCCCTCTCTTTCAATCCATCACTCCTCCTCCACTTGATCTTCCTGTCATGTAAGAAAATTTTGGGTATGCTCCCCTCCAGAGTAACTGGTAAATTTCCTTTCTTCCTCCTAGGTGCTTGAGTGCATGCCGTGGGTCTCTACTAATAGACCAACTCTCAATTTTCAATTCACAAGCAACACGAATTTAAACGCTAGGTCCCGTGCAACCCAATTGTCACACACCATGCTTGTTTTATACTCAGACTAAACATCCTCAAGATGGATATCTCTTCTGTAGGGTGAATTATCTCAAGGTCTCTGATGAGCCACATAAATTCTATAAGGACCTTCTTCTCCCAAATGCTCAGTTAAGTTTTTGACTTCCCATCCGTCAAAGGTACGATGAACCGTTCTCTGTTCTCAAAAATGATATATGCCTTTTTTGAAAACCTTAAGTGCACATTGTTCTTAATAGCACTATGGCACACCCAGTATGTCTGTGAAAATTATCGACCTCGGCCCCGAACGCCAAGACTTTCAAAGTCTCCAATAAATTTGTTCCCCTAATGTGATCACGACATCCTTCAATACTCCAATGGGCTTACCGTAGTTTTTTTTGGTCCATATAAAGCACATTCAAGATGGATGTATGTGGCCTTCCCATTTGATGCTAGGCATCCAATGTAAGACATTGACCTCTACTTATCCCATGTCAATATATATTTATTCAGTAGCTAACCAGTCTATAACTTATTCAGTGTGATCTCTTTGTCATAGTCCAAGGATAAGGGGAGGAGGTTTTTCATGTACCCTACCTTTCCACTCTACTTACTACTCTGCATGTGGCAATCTGACCAAGCATTCTCTAGCAAAGGGATAATATTTCTCTCGCCTTAACATTTTTACATACCCTCCTTGACCTCATCCGGTCCTTCTAACGAGCTTCAACATTCCTCCTTTTCTCCTACTTCATAGACTGCTCCTTTAGACATTGAATTTCTCCCTGTAACTTTGAATACATCCATCTTTCCTTGCTTCTTGTGGAACAGGTTTGGATACTTCCCATGCACCACTTTTCTCTTGATACTAGACAGTCCTTTGCCTTGGTACTTCCTTGACATGCGTAACCTCTTCTTGATTGTTTACCCAACCCAGGTTTAACCCTGACTCACGTGCTCTCTAGCAATCCACTGTGTGTCCGTCCTTCTTTATACTTTACATCCAGTACCTTTTTTTCTTCTAGATGCTACTGTCTCATATGCTCCAAACAACTCAGGGCACTCCTCATACTTTCTGCTTCTTCCCTCACCATAGCACTACAATAAATTATGGACTCTCACACTTGTTATGTCTATATATCCACAGTTATAGTAGTTTTCCTCATGGGAACATCACTTCTTACTCTCCATGGTTACTACTCGCAACCATGAAATCCTCAGCGAAAACCTGTCCTGCACGTGCTCCTCATCCGCACATTCACCAGAATGGTGATCATCTTCTGTAGAACTACTGGAAAGGCTATCTGGCACACACCATGATCATGGCCTCATGGATTTGGTTAATAAGCTTATAATCCTTAGTATCATGGTCGTAGGGTGAAAATCTACAGTAGTCAAGAAAAATTTCTTCTGGATTGTGTATTGGCAACAAGGGCACCTATTCGCCTCCATGGTCCTCGGATAAATTTTCCCCATCTAAAACTGTCGATAGCTCGTACTGACTTCTGATGGAAACATCCTTGGCATGCCCCTCTACTGCACAATCCATCGCACTAAAGACCCCTTCGAGTCCCTTTGTAAATTTGGTAGAAAGCTTCTTTTAACTAACTTGGTCCATTGCATTTTTTATTTAACTCCAGAAAAGGGATGATACAAGTATCCACACCCATTCATACAACTAATCTTCAAGGATAATTGATGACGTTTTTTTTCATAGTACGATGTGTAACCTCATCGAAATAGGATACTCTGACTGACCCATAACTGTTACCTGGGGTAGGTAACAAGTGGAATTACAGGTGAAGGTGACCAGATGGCTATAGTTTTTTCGCCCCTTTGTTCCTTTATCTTTATTTGATCATGGTTCTTTAGAGACCATTTGGATTTCATCGATTAGAGGAGGAAAAGAGGTTGTGGGATGCAAGTAAAGGCTACCGGAAACAAATATGGACTAGATTGGGTAGCGGGTGAAGGGGGAATTAAATTCTCTCTATAGCACTCAATCTTTTTCAAAGAGACCATCTGAAGAACCTATTTGAAGAAGATATTTTTTAAGGCCTACAAACTTTCAACATCATGCCCTAGTGAGTGTGATATACATAGATTTTTGGAGTCCATCAACCCTTGGTTTGGTGTTTGAGTGGGTCATAAGGCTTACTGTAGCATGTGAATAGCTGAGGTTATCTAACAACCTAATGAGGATTTTAGAAAGAATCCTACCAATAATATCACAATGGGCAGTTATAGTGGTTGGATGAGGTGTGGGATTTTTTCATGAAAGATTGGGAGTTAGGGGCTAAGTCCGTTTAGACTACCTTTTTAGTAGTATGGGTTTTTAGTGTTGGTTGCACCTTCTTGGTAAAGGTGTTTGAGTAGTGTGTGAAGAATCAGGGATGCAAAAGTGTATTCTTGTGAGTCAACACAGGTTGACATGGAGGTGTGGGTAAATCTGGTCAAGTTTAAATAAAAGAAGGTGTATGTAAAAGGAGAAGGTAAAGACATGGGTTGATGAAGAAGGTTTGGGTAGATAGGAAGACCAAATTGATGGTGTGGGTTTACCTCTCTTTAAGTTTTTCTTGGGGGAGAGGTATCTTAACCCAGGTCGTAGATTAGTACCTAAGATTGATGGAGAGCGAAATTTAATAGGAAGGTGTGGGATAAATAGGGCATGGAGGCCTAAATGTTGGGTCTTCCTCTTAGGAATAGAATTGGTGGTGGTTTTTTAAGAAGTTTGTCACATCTCTCTTCACAGAATGGACCTAGAATAGTCAATCAACATACCCCCCCAATGTAGTAGTAGGTTTAGCTGCAGGTGAAGCTTTGGTGTAGGTGAAGGTTGGGTGCTGTGAGTGTGGATGAAGGAAAGGTCACGCCATGATATGACTGATTCCAGAGTGTGATAGATTTTGGTTTTCCTTAATACTTAGGATAGATAGTTGAATTATCTAGGGAAAACAATCTGCAGTTGGTTGGATTATATAGTCAAAGGAGGTGTCCCCAAAGTTTGGAGTATCAACATAACTCTAATGATCGCCAAATGGAGAGAATGACGTAGAGGTAGAGGAAGATTAGTGATGACTTGGTTTGTATCCCTATGAAGAATTCTGATTTCTATGAGACAGGAGATTTTGCTTCTAGATCTATAGGTAGAAGTGATGTGAGAAGGTTGAAAATAGCTTGGAAGATCCTCTTGGAGAAAGCATCACTTCTAGGAAGAGGATATGAAAATTTGTCCTCTATGGATTGAGGAGGGAGAAAGGTAGGTTTTAGTAGAATCTTCTTTAGGTAGAGATGAGGATAAGATAGGTTCTTCAATGAGTAGAATATTGGGTTAGTACATTATCCTTGATAAGTAGAGGGATAAGTGGGGTAAGCTCCTCTGTTAGTGAAGGAGTAGGGAGGTAGGTTGCTTGTGGGGTAAAAATGTGGGGTAGATAGTTGGCCCTCCATGTGTAGAGGAGGAGGTGAAATAAGCTCATCTGTGGCTAAGTGGAGCTGCCAAGAATTTTCCTTATAGATGGGATGCAATGAAACTGAGTAGAAGGGATAGGTATTGTGTGTGAGATGGCATGACTCGTGAACATTTGGGTGTCTTACTAAAGGTCCACCTGGTTCAAAAATGTTTCACCGCAAAGTAGAGATAAACATATAAGAGGTAAAGACGAGTGAGCAATACATGTAGATTGTCAATCAGATTGTCACGACCGTCAAATTTTGACCAAGAATGATTGTGCATAGGATTCCTTTGTAGGGTGATGAAAAACCTGTAGAATATGCACTACCACGAAATAATTTAAACAACATATAGTCCCCATGGATTGCCTAGCGTATGCTATGTTCTGGTAAGCCATGGTTGCTTCCTATAAATGTTTTCAATCCATTTTTTAACATTTTAATGCAGAAAAGCATAACTAGTGATTCTACAAATTAATATGATTTAGAATATCATATAAACAAAAAAGATACTCATAGTCTAAAACTAACGGAAAATTATGATTAATTTGAGGTGCTGTAGGTTATTCTAGGCTTCAGTTTTGATGAGGGCCTAATCTATGAGGTTTGGAAAGATTTGGTGGAGGTTTTGGGTTATTGGAAGGATTTTATCGTCTTTTTTGGTTTTGTAGATCGTACCAGTCACGAGACTGCTATTGATCTAGGTGCCTCGATGTCGGCTACTGGTAAATAACTAGCGCTGGTTAGGGTAACTAGTGTCAGTAGGTAAAAGGGTTAGAAATGTTAAAATTGGTTGATGGAGTTTTTTGTGAAGACAGAGAATTTGGAAGGGCTGGGTAGGTCCAAGGGATTTTTAAGAAGACCGGATGTGACAAGAAGGGCATATTGGGTAAGGTATGTTTAAGGTTATTTTTTTAGATGGTTGGATGAGAGTTGAGGAGAGATCCAGGTATGAAAAAGAGTGGAAGGAACCAATACTGATACCCCTAATCTAACTGAAATAAAAATGAAAATAGAAGATTACTTACTTGTGATTAATGTGAATAGTAGAGGGTGGTTGGTAGTTAAAGGAGAGGCTGTAATCAAATGAATTCAGTGGTAAATAAGATTCACGATGCTTCCCCTGTAAATTCATTGGAGCTCTAGATTAATTTGTTTTGATGAAGGGAGTGGTTGTTGGATAATATACTGGTCTCTGTGTGGTCCCAGAATTCACTGAAATCGAGAGTTAGGATGCAGGTCGCAAGAGCAAAGAAATAAGATTTGAACCTCGACAAGATTTTAGAAAATCCTATTGAGAAACCGTCTGTGTTTTCGGTGACTACCGTTAGCTAAGGAATAACCAGCCTCGTTAGGGAGAAAAGGTCCAACTTACTCAAAATATCTAGTTCTTCTTTTTCTCCCAATGTTGATGTGATTTAAAATTAATTCTGGGTCAAAGAGTTGGACATAGTGCTAATGGAGCATGAAGTTTGGTTAGAGAATAATAGGAAATTAGAGGTTAGTGTTCTAATGATTCCTAGTTTAGTTAAGGGATGTGGACATAGTCTAGGTTAATATTAATCGATTGGAATAGTCTAGGATAGGCGGCTATTTGGAGTAGAAATTAAATTAATTTTAGGTAATTAAATTAATAATGATGTAAGGAATGGTCATGGCTGATTTAATGTTAATCACAGGGCCTTATTAGGGTGTGACCTATTTTGGTGTCTATAGTCCACAATTTTTTTAGGACTCTTTTTGTGAGGTTGTCCTCATTGAATACCATCTATTATACATCAATATTTTTCAGACTAGAGGAAAAATCTCTACACATGATAGAGTTCGGGGCACAATGTTTTTGGAGAACCAATCAGCTAGAACCATTTGCTCACTTTGCTCACCCAACTTTCATCATGTTTAATCCCCTTCTTATTGTGAAGAGACAGTGGAGGAGGTTCAGCCATTGATTATATCCATCATTGACAGGGTCCTTTATTCAACATGATGCTTGTCTCTCCCAGGTTGATGAGGAGGTCCCTCTAGGGAGCAAACATCATATACCATAGAGTTCATTCGTGTGAGAGTATATAACCGTTTTGGTTAGGTGTGGCACCTCCACCGTCTCATCAAGTAGCTTCACAACCTTGGGTTATGATGCTCCACAAAATCACTAAAATAATGTCTATTAGAGGAGGCTCATGTGATTTTTGTCTTGTAGAATATCATCATCACAGATGATCTACATAGATTCGCCTTTGGTATTTACCATAGGTACTGTACCCATGAAATGATACAAATTATATATATTATATATATATATATATATATAATATACAAAACCTTATAATTCACAATGTTTACTCAATTGTTATGAACATTCATCTGTATGTGTGTTTTTATTAAATTAATGCCCGTCAAACTATTTTATCTAGTAACACATTCCACTTCTCTTCATATTTTATTTTCGGTACTTCACTCTATGGTATAATTGGTTAAATTAGGAAATAGTATTGTGGTTATTTGGGGGGTTTTCCCATGTATAAAGATGTTATCCTAATATTCCATTTTGATGTGAAGAACAGGTGAATGTCGGTACGAATGTTTTGCATTTTGGAAATTTTTACTAATGTGATTTTATAAATTATTTTTATCATCATATACATGACGATAGTGGAATAGTTTAATGTATGAATTTATGATATGATTTTTTATTATATTTTTTAGTTGATGAATATCATTACAATCTCCTGTTGGATTCGACGATCATTGATATTGGAGTTGTTATGGGCACTAATCTTCTATTGCACCTCTTACACTTATGCATTAGTAAATTACTTTTCATAATTAAATTTGATTATCTTAAATAACAATCATGTGGCTATAATTGAATCCATAGGGAATCCAAAATGAACTCTACTTCATCGGATCATTAAGCAACCAGAAAGAAATGGAGAAAAGGAGGTTATGTCTGTAAATTTAACAGCACATTGCGATGTGCAAAGTGGTGGTTACAAAACACACCACTCAGCCAGGTCGGATGTCCTTTAACCCTGCCCAGCCAGAAGTGTCATGTGATTTGTCGGTCCTAACATTGGCAGCTGTACTACACTTCGACGGAAAAAAAATTTAAAACAACATTCCCAAAATGAAAAATGTTTTCAATTTCTCTTATCTCTTCCATACCTTTTTCCCATCCTCCCGTGCATGGGAGGACATGGGAAAGGCTATAAATACATGTAAGGAAGGAGATATTTGATCATTAAGCATGAGAGAAAGGACAAGAATTCTTAGTGCTAGAATTGTGTTTTGTTAAAGAAAGATTTGAGGAAGAACAAGCAAGTAACCGTTGGAAGTGTGAGATATTTCTACTTCTCTTTATAATTATTTTAAAATTTTTTATTCTTATTTTAAATTGGCCACACACGCTACCGCCGCAATGCAATAATAAGTAAAAAATTTAAATAATTATAAAGAGAAGTAGATAATATCTCACACTTCACCCCGTTACTTGCTTGTCTTCCTCAAAACTTCTTTCTTTTACAACCACATTCTAGCACTAATAATTTCTTGCTCCCTTTCTCTCATGCTTTATGATCAATTCTCCTTCCTTACTGTTTTATAGCCTTTCCCAGGCCTCCCTGCACGGGAGGAGGAAAGGTATGGAAGATAAGAGAAATGAAAACATTTTCAATTTTGGGACTGTTGTGTTTTAATTTTATTTTCCGTCGCAAGTGGTATACCGCTGCCCAATTTGACCGCCATCCCATGACTCACTTCCTTGGCTGGGCCGAGGTTAAAGACCTCCGCTGGCTGCGTGGGTTGTTCTGTACCACCACTTTGCACATAGCAATGTGCTGTTAAATTCTCAGACATAACCTCCTTTTCCTCCATTTTCTTCTTCGTTGCTAATTGATCCGACTGAAAGTAGATCCATTTTGGATTCCCTATGGTTCATTTCTACCCAAGAATGTTATTTAATATAATCCATTTCATTATGAAAATATTTAACTAATGGGGGCATACATGTGGTCAGAGGTGCAATAGCAGCTATTCCATAACAACTCCATATCCAATGATCGTCAAATCTCAACAGATATTGTAATGATACATCAACTAATAATAATAAAATCATATTAAATAATTCATACATTAACTATCGTTCCTATCCTTCATGTAATGAATGTGATAAAAATAATATAAAGCACATTAGTAAAATTTCCAAATGCCAAAATCGTACCGACATTCACTGTTCAACATCACAATGAAATATTAGGACATAGACATCTTTTATACATGGAAAACAAAATAACACAATATCTTTCCTATTTATTACCACTTTATACCATAGGAGATTGAAGTTACCGAAATAACTATGAAAGAAGTGTAATGTCGTGCTAGATAAATAGTTTGACCCGGAGCTATACTTTAATAAAAACACACATGATTAATTTTTCATTAACAATTGATTAACATTGTTAATTTAAGATTTGTAGATATATATATTATATATATAGATATAATATAATTTGAAACTCATTTCATGTACAATTACCTCTTGGTAAATCCCAACGCCGAATCTAGTGATCATCTGTGATGATGAATATTCTACAAGACAAAGCAACAATGACCTCCTCTAATTAGACACTTAGTTGATTTTGTGGAGCACCTAACCAAGTTGTGAAGCTACCGTGTGAGAACTGTGGAGGGTCCACACTAACAAAAGGTTATATACTCTCACACGAATGAAACCTATGGTATATGATGTTTTCCCCTATGAAGGACCCTCCTCATCACCCCTGGGAGAGAACAAGCACATGTTGACTAAATGACTATTTCAACTCCTGGATATAATCATGGTCTGAACCTCCACTGTTCTCCTTCACAAGGAAGGGATTAAAACCATGATGAATGTTTGGGTGAGCAAATGGTTCTAGCGATTGGTTCTCCAAACATTGTGCCCCACTCTAATCATTTGTAGAATTTTTTCCTCTAGTCTGAAAATCTTGATGTCATAATAGAGAGGTTTCATTGAGGACAACTCACAAAGAGTTCCTCCAAAAATATGTGGCACCCTATAGACACCCAAATAGGTCACACCCTACTAGTCCCCTTGATTACAGTATCTACCATTGACCCCTCCTTACATCATTATTAATTTAATTACCTAAATTAATTTAATTTCTAACTCACATGCCGCCTCATCCTAGACTTTCCATCCTATTAATTAACCTAGACTATGTCCCCCACTCACCTTAACTATATGATCATTATAACACTAACCTGAATTTCTATTATTCCTCTACCAACTTCATGCTCCATTTATCACTATTCCACACTCTTGACCCAGAATTCTTTTAAATCACATCAAAATTGGGAAGAAACCTAGATATTTTGAGTCAGTTGGACCTTTTCTCCTAACCGGATGCTGGTTATTCCTAGCTAACGTTGTCACCTAAACACAACCGTTTTTCCCTCAAATAGGATTTGCTAACTCTTTGTTGAGTCTATAATCTTATTTCTTTGCGCTTGCGACCTTGCATCCTAACTCTCGATTTTTCCATGTGACTTTGTGACACACCCAGAGACCAGTATATTACCAAAAACGCACTCCATGCATCACAAATAAGCTGAGCTCCATTGCATTTACAGGGAAGCATCGTGCCTTCTTTACCACTTGCATTCATTTGATACCAGCCTCTTCCTTTAAACTACCACCACCCTCTACTAATTCACCTTCATTTACAAGTAAGTATCTTCTTATTTTCATTTTTCTTTCAGTAGATTATTGTTTATCAGTTATTTGGTCCTCCAACTCTTTCATACCTGGATCTCTCCTACAACTCCTCCATCCAACCATCTACAACATAACCTTCATACCTTACCCAAATGCCCTTCTGCACCTCCGAGTCTTCTTAATCCCATGACCTCACCCAAGCCTTCCCAAATTCCTCTGTGCCTCACAAAATCTCCATCAACCAAGTTTAAACATTTCTCCCAATTTTCCCTACTGACACTAGTATCCTAACCAGCGCTAGTCCTTGACCAGTAGCCGACATCGTTTCCCCTAATCATAGCCGTCTCTGTGACTGGAAGATCTTACAAACCAAAAAGACGATAAATTCCTTCCAATAACCCACACTCACCAAATCTTTTCCAACTCTCCAGATATATAGCCCTCTACAAAACTGTACTAGACACCTACCAGCCCTCAAAATTTAATCACTAATTTATCCGTTAGACTATTTTCTTATTGTGTTAGATGATATTCCTAATCATATTACCTTATGTGAATCATCTAGTTTATGCTCTTTTCTTGCATTAAAGTGTTAAAAACAATGGATTGACAACATTATAGGAAGCACCCTGCTTCCCAGAACTATCATACTCTAAGGCAATCCATACTATCTGTTGTTTAATATTCTTTCGTGAGTATTGCATTCTTCTACAGAAGGTTTTTCATCACATACAAAGGGAAGCTCTCACAATCATCTTGGTCAAAATTTGACGGTCTGCCAATCTGCTTTGCATCTAACATGTATTGGCTCCTCGTCTTTACCTCTTATATTGTTTTATCTCTACTTTTGCGGTGAACTTTTTTTACACCCGTGGACCTTTTAATAATGACACAATGTTCACGAGGTCATGCCACTTCAACACAATACCTATCCCTTCACTCAGTTTCCTTCGAGAACAAAAAAAAAAGCGACAGTAGAAAGACACGCCACAGTAGAAGAAACTAGAAAGGACGAAGGCCAGACGGACGAGCTAGCACGATAATCAAAAGAACAGGAATAATAGCATAAACGACTACAATATCAAGAACAGGTAAAAAAGCAAGGGAACAAAAAAGCGAAACAAGGAAACAAGAAAGAGAAACGCTGAGTAAGCAAGGTAAAAACAAAAACAGACAACTGGGGTAGAACATAGCACGGGGAAGAGATTTGCATCCATCTATTAAGGGGGAACACCTTGTGCAATCTCCACTACCACAGAGAGTATTCACCTCCTCCCTACCCATGGATGACCTATTCTACCCACATTTTTTTACCCACCAAGCACCTACCTCACCTACTTCCTTCATCTACAGAGGAGCTACCCCACTTATCCTCTACTTATCAAGGATCATGTACTCCACATCTTCTACTCATTGAAGAACCATCTTATCCTCCGCTCTACCTAAATGAAGTTCTACACCACCTACCTTCTCCCTCCTCAATCCATAGAGGAAAATTTTCATACCTCTCCTATAGTGATGCTTAAGTCCGGATCTTCAAAGATATTTTCACCTCTCACATCACTTCTACTTAGATTCTAGCCAAAATCTCCCCTGTCTCATAGAATCATAATTCTCATAGGGATACCAACCAGTCCATCATCATCTTCCTCTACCTCGACGTCATTCTCTCATTTGCCATCACTTAGATATGTTTTATTACTCCAAACTTTGGGGGCAACCTTGACTATATATACCCCCCCAATGCATGATGTTTTCCCTAGATATTCACTAAATCTATCCTAAAGTATTTAAGGAACCCAATCCTATCACTCTGAGCAATCATATCCACCTTTCCTTCTCACCTCAACATGCACCCAAACCTTCACCTACACCCAAACGCGTCACCTGCAGCTAAACTACGGACTACATTGGGGGTCGTGTTGATGCTATTCTAGTCCTCCCCTTTGAGCATGATTTGACCACTTCTTCACAAACCACCACCATTCTATTGCTAAAGGAGACCCACATTTTTCCTCATGCACTAGTTTATCCCCCCTTCCTATTCAACTTTTTTTCCTCTTCCAGCAATCTTAGGCTAAATCATCGACCTTGGTTAAGATACTCTCCCCCATAAAAACTTCAGAGATGTAACCCACACCCTCCTTTGGTCTTCTATTCACCCAAACCTTCTTCCATCACCCTGTCTTTACCTATCCTTTACCTACACCTTTTCCATTACCCTTGACATGACTTACCCCCACCTCCATTGTCACCTTGTTGACTCACACGATACACCTTTTGCTCCCTTTATTCTTCAACCACACTCAAAAACACCTTTACCCAGAAGTTGCCACCAAAATAAAAACCCCACACCTACTAAAAGGTAGTTAAACGGACTTAGTCCCCTAACTTCCACATCTTTCATACCATCATCCAACCTTCTTCCAAACCTACTATAACGTCCATTGTGATTATTGGTGGATTCTTTCTACATCCTCCTTAAGGTGGTTAGAAACCTCCGCTATCACAATGCTGTCCCCATTCCGCCTTATGACCCACCCAACCCAACCACAGGGTTTGATGACTCCCAAATCTTTGTATTCTCACTCACCTAGGGCATGATTTGAAAGTTGTAAGGCCCTTAAAAATATTCTTCTTCAACTATGTTCTTCAGATGGTCTCTTTGAAAAAATGAAGTTGACTAGAGGGAATTTAAATTCCCCCTTTCACCGCTACCACATACCTAGTCCTATATTTGTTCAGTAGCCTTTACTTGCATCTCCAAACCCTCTTTTCCTCCTCTAATCTATGAAATCAACATGGTCTAAGTAACCATCTTGATCACATAAGATAAAGGAAAGAGAAACTCATAGCCCATCTGGTTCACCTTCACCTGTTAATTCCCCTTGTACCTACCCCCAAGGTAACCATTTATGGGTCGATTATCCATTTCCGATGAGGTTTCACATCGTCCTATGATTAAAAAACTTCTCATATCCTT